>OY726519.1:27091827-27691827 GCA_963383655.1 Bathymodiolus septemdierum
CACTTGGGGTTTACGTCAAAAGTATTGCCGGGCCTTTAACTGACTTAAATGCCTAGGTGGGATAATGCACCTCAAGCCCACACCAGGATGTCAAATATCAACTTTGATAATGTGTTGAATGTGCAATTACAGAAATATATTTATTATTGGTCGCTAGAAATCTTTAAAAGTAAATGTTGCTCTTATTTTTTTTTTTTTTTTGGTTTTGAGACATATCGTCTTATTGGTCGCTAGCTTGAGCCTGGTAACTTTAGCAGTATTACAGCTATATAAAACGTGAATATCTAATGTAGTGCTCATTCGGGTTGTGAGTCTCGAATCATTCATTACTATTTAATGTAATTAGAAACTGCACGTTATATTTATATTTGCATTTTGTATTATTGTGTATTTTTTTGTGTATATTTATTCTTGTGTTCTTGTGTATAGATAACAAGATGTCAGAACCTAATCAAGGTTTTGATCTTGAAAAGTATGATTATTCGGAATACGCTAGCGCTTGAGAAGGCGATAATCTTTCGAGTACCGATTGCGATATGGAATCGGATAGTATATGGACACCGGCTCGTCGCCATTAAAAAAGGAAGACCTCTGGTTCTCCTTTAAACCAGGTCTCGTATAGTGAAGTTGTGCAAAGCACAATTAAAAAGGTTCCCAAATATCCAAACAAAGAAATTTGGAATCAAACAATGTAAAGAAATATATATGTATTATTTCATGTAACTCTGAAAAACTTGGTCAACAAAACCAAATTAAAATACAAAAATTAATGTCGAACCTGGTTGGCACTGTTAAAAGTATTAACAGCACAAAGGCAGGTAATTTGATTGTTGAATGTATTGATAACCAACAATACAAAACATTGTTAAAATCAACTCACCTTGGTGAGTGGGTAATCAAGGTATATGTACCTAAATCTATCAACACATCAATAGGGTGTATTTATAATGTACCTCTAGATATTACAGAGGAAGATATAAAAGATGTATTAAAACAACAGAATGTCTCAAATTGTGTGAGACTTACATATTATGTTAAAGAAAAAAAAGAAAGACAGCCCTCCAATACTATCAAATTATATTTTAATGTTCCTGAACTCCCTGTTAGAATATCCCTTGGTTTTAGGATGTATAAAACTAAGTTATTTATACCCAAACCCATTTAATGTTTTAATTGCCAACAGTTTGGTTACATGCAATCAGACTGTAGCAAGCCCAGAGTATGTTATAAATGTGGTCAGCAGCATGAAAACAAACAATGTACTGTTGATAAACCAAAATGTGCCAACTGTAAAGGAGAACACCCCTCCAATAGTAAAACTTGCCCCAGAAAAAATAGACAAATTATTAGTTATGAAAAAAGTCTTAGTGGAAAAATGTACCCCACAACAGGCTAGAGTAGAGATAAAAACTCAACTAAAACCTGCAAACAAGCCCAAAGGCAAAGTAACCAAAGTCACTGTACCCTCTGTTACTAATACAGCTGACACTGAAAATACAAATAATATTGTTTTGTTTTTGGCACTTATTTTGGGTAAGTTACCCAAAATGAATGACCCAAAAACCAAAATTGAATATTTAACATAATTAGCTGTCAAAATATTTGACATTTAACTTAATGTTGAACATATACTAACTAAGTACTTATCACTGTATTAATATCAGTTGAACTATTTTCTACTTTTATGTTTTTAATTATTTCAAGTGCATTCATATCGTAATGTATTTTAAAAATATCTATATTCATAATGACAGACTCAGTTAATATTGTACACTGGAATTGTCAGGGTTTTAATGCTCATGGGCCGGAATATATCTGGTCTCTTGAGTAAACAAAAACATATACCTGACATTATATGTTTACAGGAAACTTTTTTTCGTAATGAAAAAGACCACCCTGATATTGCAGGATTTATATTAGCAAACTTCTCCACAAGAAATATTAAAAGAGGAGGCACTGCTATTTACTGCAAAAATCATATAAATTATACTGTGAGAAATATTGACACCTTGTTAGAAGTGTCAGCAATAGACATCAAACTAAATAATAAATTAACTACTATAGTAAATATATATGATACTGATAGTAAAACTACACAAAGTGAATACCAAAAAATATTCACTCAAATTAGATTGAACCCTATTAACATGGAAACATCTAGTATTGATTTAAGTTTAGTAAATACATCAATCGGTCCTCATTGTACTTGGTATGTAGACCAAAAATCTACACATGGACGTGATCATTTTGTAGTCAATATTAAAATTTCTTATAAACCCATGATTTATAGTAACCAATATAATAGTCTTAAATGGAATTATAAAAATGCATACTGGTAGGGGGGGAGGATTTCAAAAATTATAAAGAAAAAGAAAAACTGTGTAAAAAAATGTTACATGATACCCAGCAAACATACTGGGAAAATTATTGTAATTCATTGAACAACAATAGCAATTATCTCAAGTATGGTATAATATTAAAAAAATGTTGGGTCATGCACCCAGTAAAAAAGAAATCCCTACCTAAATCAAAACGATATTCCCTATGAGTCATCCACTGATAAATCCAACCTATTTGCTGAAAATTTCAGTAAAGTCAGTAGTACTGACAACTACAGTAGTCAGTTTAAAATACATAAACAACAAGTTGAAAATAATGATCATAACAATATTACAGATCATTTTAACAATAATAGTAATTGTTATAATGATAAATTTACTTTACAGGAAATGCAAGATGCAATCGCAGATACTAACAATAGTGCACCTGGCAAAGACAGGTTAAGCTATAATATGTTTAAACATTTGTCTGAAAAAACGCTTAGTATATTTTTATTGTTTATTAATAAAATATGGTTTTTACAGGAAATTCCAAAAGATTGGAAACACTCTATTATAATCCCAATCCACAAAACTGGTGAAAACCCAAGTGACCCCCTTTCATATAGACCTATTTCACTCACCTCAAATTTAAATAAAATTATGGAAAAAATGGTCAATAATAGACTGCAATGGTATTTGGAAAAACATAAAACTATATAATCCCAATCAAAGTGGATTCAGGAAAAATAGAAACACTATGGAACAATGTATACGATTAGAAAATGATATACAAAAATCTTTTGTTAATAAATATATTGCAGTTGGAGTATTTATAGACTTTCAAAAAGCATTTGATATGTTATGGAAACATGGTTTACTGCAAAAAATGGTATCTCTAAATATATATGGTAATATGCTATCATATGTAAATGGTTTTTTAAGCAATAGAACATTACAAGTAAGAATTAATAACACTTGTTCAGATATATATATTGTTCAAAATGGTACTCCTCAAGGTAGCTGTATTAGTCCGACACTTTTTAATATTATGGTTAATGATCTATCATCCTGTATCAAAAACTGTGAAATGTCTCAATTTGCTGATGATGGAGCAATATGGAAATCAGGTCCCAATTTAAAACACCTACACAATAAAATACAGCAAGATCTTGATAATATCAATAAATGGTGTTTTACATGGGGATTTTCATTATCCCCAAACAAAACTGTAGGTATTATTTTTTCCAGGAAACGGAACTTAAGTAAATTAGTTTTAAAAATAGGATCACATATACTTGAAATTGTCAAGGAAGTTAAATTCCTTGGTATAATATTTGATGGTAGATTGACATGGTTAAACCATATACAATATATACATACAAAATGTATTAAAATACTCAACTGTATGAGACTACTTACAGGTACCAAGTGTGGTGCAAATAGCTACACTCTACGAACCATCTACTTTGCACTAATAAGATCGAAAATTGATTATGGATGTGAAGTATATAACTCTGCATCGCATGTTGTTAAAAAATTATTAGATAATATACAACTTCAATGCTTGTGTATTTGTACAGGGTCAATGAAAAAAGCCTTATTGGCTAGTTTACAAGTAGAGATGGGTGACCCCCATATGAGGAACGAAGGAAAAGCTTAATAGCAAAGTCTTTCCTTAATATTTGTAGTTTCGATAACAACCACCCTACAAAAATTACCCTCCAGGATGATGTAAAGTTTAGTTTTTATAGCAAAAACATATAATCTAAACAAAAACCATACTATATAACTGCCCAAGAAGTTCTTAAAGAAAATAATTACATCCCTGATAATATATATTCACATAGTGAGTGTCCCACACCCCCATGGCATTTACAAAAAACCCTTGTCAAAACCCAACTACATGATATTATTTCTAAAAAGGACCTCTCTCATCTAATAAAAAGTGAGGGAGATATCCTTATTGACACTGAGTATCAAAACATTTAAAAAATTTATACAGATGGATCAAAAGATCCTCAAAATAATACAAATGGTTGTGCATTTGTGATTGATTCCAGAACTAAAGGTTAGTAAAGGATTCAAATTACAACCTTACATATCTATATTTATGTGTGCACTTACTGCCATATTTTTAGCTTTAAACTGGATTCAAGACTTCAAACCATTAAATACTGTAATATTTGTTGATTCACTTTCAGCATTACAGGCAATCAAAGGTTCTATATATAAAGGAAAAAATTACATTATTTATGATATATACAATATTTTCACATCACTAAGTAATATTGGAATAAATGTTATTTTAGAATGGATACCCAGCCATGTTGGTATAATGGGAAATGAATTAGCTGACAAAGAAGCTAAACATTCTTTAAGTTATAAAAATATATATGTATTTAATCCTCTATATAAAGAGGACATTAAGACATTAAGCAGAACTTTTTTGAAAGATATGTGGCAAAACAAATGGGACATCAACCTAAAAAGGAAGACATTTATATGATATTAATAAAACTGTTTCTATTGCTATTACAGCACCCAAACTATATAGGTATAATGAAATATTATTTTTCAGGTTACGGACAGGGTATATAAAACTTAATAGCTATTTAAATAAAATAGGATTTAACCCATCAAATCTATGTGACACTTGTCAACAGGAAGAAACAGTGGAGCATTTCCTTTTAAATTGTAAACTATATGACATATACAGAAAAACTATGATTGATCAACTTCTACAATTGGGTGTCACTAATTTCAATCTAATTATTTTACTATCAGGCAAAAAATTTCAACCAGTTGCTGATTATATTAATCAAACTAATAGATTTTAATTATATTTTCAGTTGAGAGCTGTACAGAACACCCTCTACACCATAGAGACTTGTGACTAGTGACCCTTGTCGAATTACTAATTAAACTTCAATTTAATTTTTTTTAATTTTTGATAAGAGTCATTAGTTTATTTTAATTATAATTTTTGATATACATAAAATATCATTTTAAACTATTTATATATATGGTCTACAAAAACCATATTTAATTCTGAACTTAACTTGTAAATAACTAAAAATAATTAACACAATTCAAAGTATAAAGATAATTAGGAACTAGCCATGTGGCTACAGTTAAGCTCTATAATATAGACTAGAGCAATGAAAGTTATATAAAACTCTTTTTTCTTTCTTTTTTCTTCTTTTATTTTATATAGTAGGTAATTTTTTCCTTTTATATGATCCAATAATAAGTACATTGGTTCAATAAATATTATATTAATAATAATCTTCATTTTTCTTCCATAAAATCAGTTACTTCAGTAATATTTATGACATATCCCGGTACATTCTAGGGTAAATTATTACTCTCAAATGTGATAACATCACTTTGTAAAAATATTATTAACTGTATCATTCCATAGCTATATATCTAATCATATATTACTAACCCTATATACACGGCTGGTAATCGGCACAAGCAGAACAGTTGGTTCTGCAAAGAAATTCGTGAGGATAACTTCCGGTTTTGGTGGAGGAGAGTTCACGAAGACGCTTCGCGAGGTATGTATATGTCAAAAATTGAAATTTGCTTTTTCACTGCTCGAATATTGCAAAATCAGAGAATGCTATGCTGTGGCGAAAGCTTTCACGATTAGAAACATGTATAGTTTATTGTTGTATATGAAGTGTAACTCTCGCAAAATCAATCGTCCCACGGAAAACATGACGAAAATTGTGACATTCGTACATATCTAAGTTGTTCTTGACAAAGATGCAAGTTCAATTTTCAATATTTTTTCATCGTGGGAGTCTAAATGTAATCGGGGATAAATTTCGATTCGTCAGAAGTAAATTGAAGTCTAGATAAATATACAAACTGTCAATTTTCTCGTTTTCCTGCTTGAGGAGATCGGTTCTGATAGAGCACATTGCGAATGCATGAGGAGATTTGCTAGTTTTGTTAATTGTTTTCTGCAAAATTGATAAATTGACATTTTTTAAACATAAAACTGATAAATACTCTGTCCTTTTTCAGGAGATGCCAGTATTCAAGGAAAAGAGGAAAAGGGGACTGACATAGACTCTTTACAAAAATCGGGCAACGAATTCCTAGTATTCCCCATATAAAGTAGCCACAGTTCCTGGTCGACTATTTCCCATGATTTTACTGGTTCAATACCCATTTTCAACCTAAACTGTTCATCATAAGTTTTCCATCCCAAACCATTTATTCTTGAGTAACAATATGCATATATTTTAACAATACTTGGTATTTTTCAGGGTGAGCAGATGTATATATGCTTATGTATACAATAAATGCATCAGTCCATTTTTCAATTGTATGTATTGTTTGCTTGGTTTTTTCTTTTGTTGACAGGACTCCGTCAATCAACACAACTTGCTTATCATTGTTTTCTGAATTTGTGTTCTCGGATAAAATTGCTAAATCAATGTATTGACCACTTACAATTTTGGTTCTATTTGTTTGTGAAACATGAGACCCGAGAAAAGAATGCACACTTTGTACAATATGTACATCGTTGGTCTCAAACCTTAAATAATCGTTAGGATTTATACCTGCACTTGTACTTGGCTCTGTAAATGTAACACTAGGAGACATGGGGATCTCAGCTTGTTGTCTTGTATAAATAGAAACCGGTTGACTTGGAGTTGGCCCATTTGCTGCTTGCTCTGGGGGAGTCTGCGACTGTGCACATGTTTTTGGAGTACTAGTGTTCTGGTTTGATTCCCGGACCCGCTTCTGTTGGTCATCTGCACCCCTCGCGTATGCGCTGTTGGTTTTTCTCTTGCTTCGTCTCATCTTTGTCTTTATTCTGCTTACTCCGACATACAATAAATATAAATGGAAACACTAAATTAATTTGGCTTCAAATATTGACATATTAACATGATTGCCCCTCCCCTCACCCCTCCCTCAGTGGCCCTTCGCGGTGCTAAACTCGCACGGTTCTTCGAAAAGAAGAGATTAGAAATGCGATTTACTAAATTTATTCCCGGGGTAACTCTTTCAAAGTTTGAAAATAAAAATGCACCAACCCGTACTTTGATTTTAACCTTTCGTCACAAGCACACGTTTCCTGGTATTTGACTTTCCATGAAAAAATTTACATTAAATTAAAAAATTAGGGTGAAATATTAACATAGGCCTATTAAAATATATTTCGATAATTAAAAAATAAAAATTTATTTAATTAATTATTGATTTATTTTTCTATATTACCAAAGTTATAATTTTGGCAATTTTTGCGCGGAGATGCTATCGATGTCAAGTACCTCATTAACACCAAAATAGGGTTAATGTGTATCTAGAGGAAGGTCGTAGTGCCCAACTCATTATGATACACTATACCTATTAAACTGGGATTTGTCGCACTATTTAAACAACGTGTATGCTAAATTCATAAATAACAGCAATTAAAAATTTTGGTTCACATAATAAATATGACAAACTATATATTAAAGTAAAATTAAATATTTAAAATAAACTTCATCATTTACAAATTTCAATTATTCTAAAATCTCACAATATGTAATAATAAGGCATAAAAAGTAAGTAAATAATAAGAGAATCACCAAAAAAACTCAAATAATTTTTTTTAAGGGCGCAATTTCTCATTGAGAAAGTCGCCGTCTAAATTCAAATCAATTCAATTCAATAGACCTCATTATCACAAGTGTTTCGATTAGTGCTACATCGTGCATTTTAACTTATAAAATATTATTTGTTTTTTATTTTGTATATACATATATAGTGCTTATCTTTTAATTTTAATTTAGATATTTTAGTTTTATTTTTAACGTTTGAAAACTGAATAATTTATATTTCTTCATCTAAACATGCCTAACCATGTTTTGATTGCAGGTCATTCTCAGGTAAAGTACTTTGACCAATATTTGAATGTTGATGTTGTATCTTTTTCAGGTTACCGCATCGAGCAGATGTGGGGTGTCATCGGTCACAAGGTGACCAACTACAGCGTTATCGTTCTCCATATTGGGACAAATAACCTGTGGAATGACACCCCCTCTGAGGTACTCAACCACTACCAGCAACTCGTACATAAGGTCCTACAGGTAAATAGTAGATGCCAGGTCTTGCTTTCTGGTCTCTTACCTCGTGCTCAAGACTTTTACCCTGGTATGATGAAGTCTGGGGATTTCCTCTATTTGGTCAATAGAAAGGCAGCTTTCATCAATATCAAATTGTCCATTATAGTCCAGTCTAATTCCCGACTGTCCTATATTGGACATACTTCATTTGTTATTGGTGGTAAGCTACAACACCAACTATTGAGCAAAGATGGACTTCATCTTAGCAGATCAGGTGCTGCCACTGTGGTGAGAGATTTAGAAGGTGAGATCCAGCACCTACTGAGACGTCGACCTCTCCGTTCACTCAGAACCACTACGCACCGGGACCCATACTCAGTAAACTACCAAACAACAGAAACAACAACTATAGAGCATCCAACACCGTACTTGGATGCTCTGAAGTCATCTACCAACTCGTGAGGTAAGTATATGGGACCGGCGTCCTACGGTTTCGTCTATTCTTAGTCGTAATGGCGCGTCTTCTTCTCGTGTCTCGCAGTCTGTTCTTACTTCTCCTCCTGTCCGTAGTCGTGTCTCGCAGTTTGTTCTTACTTCTTCTCCTGTTCATAGTCGTGTATCGCAGTCTGTACTTACTTCTTCTCCTGTTCGTAGTCGTGTATCGCAGTCTGTACTTACTTCTCCTCCTGATCGTAGTCGTGTATCGCAGTCTGTTCTTACTTCTTCTCCTGTTCGTAGTCGTGTATCGCAGTCTATACTTACTTCTTCTCTTCTCCTGTTCGAAGTCGTGTATCGCAGTCCGTTCTTACTTCTTCTCCTGTTCGTAGTTGTGTATCGCAGTCTGTACTTACTTCTCCTTCTGTTCGTAATCGTGTGTCGCAGTCTGTTCTTACTTCTTCTCCTGTTCGTAGTCGTGTATCGCAGTCTGTACTTACTTCTTCTCCTGTTCGTAGTCGTGTATCGCAGTCTGTGCTTACTTCTTCTCCTGTTCGTAGTCGTGTATCGTGTACTTACATGTGACGACACGGTTAATCAGGCACCTGTAATAAATTTTCCTGTTTTTAATACTGATAGCAGTCAGCAAAGTTTGGCAAGATTTATAGTGGAAAATAATTTAATAACTTAAGTTCCCCAATAAGGTGCTTTCATTGTAAATGGTCAAAAAGGAAAATATTGTGTTACATTATACCCAAAAGAAACTTGTCAATGTGTATCTACTTCAACATGTTACCATATTTTGGCAGCTAAAATGAGCATAGGTTTAGAAGCAATTCAGAAAAACAGGGTAGTTAATTTAAGAGCTCTTTCAAAGAATAGTAAGCAAAAAATAGATAAAAAATCAGGCAGAAAACAACCTAGGGTTAATGATTATGAAACCCACCCCCCAAAAAATGAATGACGTGTCAACTCCGAAATCAAAAAGAAAAATAGATTTAAGTGCAATTGTTGAAGAAGAAAATGATACGGAACTTCCCGATATTTTAAATGTAACAGAAAAAATAGATGATATTAACAAATCTCTACCAGTGAAAAAACGTAAAATAGAAAATGTTACTGTTGAAAACAATGAAATAGAAAAACATAAAAATTATTGTAAAATACAACATAAACATGAAATTCTAAATAAAGAGTATTTATGCTCTGATGTTATTATTTCGGCTCAAAATCTTTTAAAAATTCAATTTCCAGACATTAATGGCTTTCAGGAAACAACACTAGCCCCTGTAAAATCAAATGGTGAATGGGTAAGTCACAACGGATTTTTACCACAGGATCCACCTAGCGTACAAATACATCATAATGGTAACCAACATTGTCAATACAACTTTCGAATGGTGAAATATATCTGTTAGACAGTTTAGCTTTAAATATTACAACTTCTTTGGAATACCAATTGGCACAACTTTATGGCGAAAATCGTAAAAAAAAATTGATTAAACTACCAGAAACTCAGAAGCAGGACAATAGTATAGACTGTAGATTATTTTCTTTGACCAATGCAGTTGAATTTTGTCAGTCTGGATTTAAAGGAGGAACTCATATAAAATTTGAACAAACATATATGAGAGAACATCTAGTCCATTGTTTAGAAAAAGGTAATTTCTCGGCTTTTCCTAAAAATCATGTTGGATTTACTCCTAAAAATATTAAGATAAATACATATAAAATTGAAATAGACTGTGAATGTGGAAAACCAAATGCAATAGAAAATATGATAGGATGTGAGGGAATAAAAGGTAAAAAACTTTGCAATGTATGGAAGCATAGGTCTTGTGCAGGAAACTTGAAAGGGAACACCTGGTATTGTATCAAGCATCAACCAAAACCTCAGACTTGAAGAAAGTAAGTAAATCTGTCAGTGATTTTAATTAGAAACAGTTAACAATTTAGAGGCAAGGAAATATCAATTAAACAGAAAATAATCAGAGATAAATAGTTCGAAAAAAATAAAATCCTAATTGAAGAAGAATTAATCTGAGAAGGAAGAAATCTGAAATAAAATTGCATGAAGAAGGATATTGATTAAAAAAGGGGAAAAGGAAAAAAATGGAAAAAAAACCCCCAAAAAACAATAACCTGCCTATGCTAGTCCCAAGCCTGGATGAAAAAGAGTGAGGGTTGTTTTATTTTTCTTGTTTCTTAATTCGTATTGACCTTTTCATAATGTATGATTTAATTGAGTAAATATATTAGTTATAATTAATTGAATTATTAAATTATTTATTTTAATTGAACTTTATGAATAATGTAAGCTAGCTCTTAATTTACTCTTTAGTCAGTTAACAGTATTCAAATTATTACATTTGTACTTGGGTTTAATCATCATACATTATATTTGCCCCTTGTGGGCCCTCTATTGGACAATAAAATTCTTATTCTTATATTAGGCCGCCTAATTAGTGATATTGTCTTTGTATTTGATCATATCCAATTAAAGATAATCATAGCTTTTGACAATCTGTTACAAATAAAACATTATTTCAGTTTAAATTGAAACAAGTGCCGAATAGTAGTAAAAAGATTTTTAATATGGTTAAATATATAATATAATTTGTGAAATTTGTCGGAGTAATGGAATTATATGTAATTAATAAGTAAGATGGAGGATTAAATTGCCAGTGACCAACTATGAAAAAGTAGGCTTCCGGTCAACATTGTGCTTTTATCTAATACGTTAACAAAAATATTTTTATATCATCAGATAGAGTATAAAATTGTCTTTAAGAATATGTAAACGGTTTTTGACCGGGTTCCTTGAATTTTGAGAAAGTTGAGATCAAAGTTGAAAATTCGCCGATGGATAACCCTGAAAAGGTAGGGTTCCGGTCAAGATTGTGTTTTCCACCAATATTTCCATAAAATCATATTTATATCATCTGATAGAGTATAAAATTGTCTTTAAGAATATTTAAACGGTTTTTGACCGGGTTCATTGAATTTTGAGAAATTTGAAATCAAAGTTGAAAATTAGCCGACGGCTAACTCTGAAAAGGTAGGCTTCCGTTCAAGATTGTGCTTTTATCTAATATTTTAGCAAAAAGATTTTAATATCATCTGATAGAGTATAAAATTGTCTTTAATAATATCTAAACGGTTTTTGACCGGAGTCTTTGAATTTTGATGCATTTGAGATCAAATTCAAAATTTTGTCCATTGCCCGTTCTCATTTTTGACACTTCCGGTCAACTTTTAAGTGCCTAAATTATAAAATATATTATTTATTTCTTTAAAAGATAGATCTTAACAATAGCTTTTAGAATCCGTTTAGATTTTATCCTAGGGTGAGTTCTTTTCAAGATATGACCTGTCAAGTACCCATTTTGGGCTTACTTCCGCGTTTTCCCCACTTCCGCGTTTTAGACCTTCCCTAACCTTCGTTATGTACGGTTGTAGTAAAAAGTAATTGTAATTGAAAAGAATGCGAAAAAAATACCCCTTGTTAAACAATTCCAAAATTACTTAGTATATACAAATGTATAATATCCTTTAAAAACATAAATAGAACCTTTGACAAGTAGTGACATGAGATTCATGTGTAATATTATTTATAACCTTGAGAATTTTTCACCAGGTCATTTTTATTTATAGTTCTGGAAAATTTGTAAATAAAGAACTGATGTAATATTAATGTAAAAATAGCTCTTGAAATTTCCAAATTTGAGATAACATTTATATATATATATATAGGGAGTGGATGTGGTCGAGTGGGTCTAGGGCGCTGGCTAAGCGAATGATGCTGCAGTGTATCAATGGTGTGAGTTCAAATCCCGCCGAGGGAAGAACAAAAATTTAACAGCTCTAAAATCTAATTCTAACACGGTTATATATATACGTCTGAAAATTAAACCTATATATATATATATAGAAGTCTAGAAGATAGTGCAACGATACCGATATAGATGTTACAAAAAATATATTGACAAAATTTTCTATCAACAAATGACCTTCCCGAGTGTCTATTAAAGTTAGACTGAGTTTGTAAAGATTAGGTGGTATGTATATCTAATCTTTACAAACTCGTCTAACTTTGATAGACACTAAGGAAGGTCATTTGTTGATCGAAAATTTTGTCAATATAATTTGCTTGTGCTGCATCGTTATTGTCTCGACGATCCGTTACTCATTAAGTTCTCTGGTTGGTAGATTCCCTTAGACTTTATATATATATATATATATAAAAGAAATTATTAAAAAAAGAACAAAACGGATTTTTCACAACATTCTTGTACTAACGTTTTCACAGTGAAAACGTTAGTACAAGAATGTTGTGAAAAATCCGTTTTGTTCTTTTTTTAATAATTTCTTTTATATGTACCAGCATACGGATTTCATTTGACTTTTTAATATATATATATATATATATATATATATATGTCTGAAAATTAAACCAAACATTTAAGAGCTGTCAAATTTTTGTTCTTCCCTCGACGGGATTTGAACCAACACCATTGATACACTGCAACACCATTCGTTTAGCCTTACGTCCAGTGCCTTAGACCACTCGACCACATCCACTCCCTAAAAAGGGAGCTTCAATAATCGTAGTGTTCGTAGTGTTACCTTTTCTCGTAAGGCAAATCTAGGGATAGACGTAAGACATGTGTATAAGCGTGTGTAGATGGTACATATATACTTAATATTATAATTTGACAGCAATCTAACTCAGCAATTTTTACTATATTGCATAGGATAGGATAATGAAGAATTCATTATACAGTCACAGGAAATAAAGTATATTATACAAACGTCTAGAAGCAAGTGACAACTATACAATATATCTGTCCCACTGGATCTCAAAGTTACTAAGGATAATAGGTTAATACTAAATATTATATACATCTGAAAATTAAACCAAACAGTGTTAAAATTAGATTTTAGAGCTGTCAAATTTTTCCCTCGACGGGATTTGAACCCACACCATTGATACACTGCAGCACTATATATATACCAATTTTCGTGCATGATTTTGTTTTATAATTGACAAAAAACAAACGATAGGTCTATTTTAAGTAGACGATGATGTGTTTATTTATAGATATCAAAATTTCACAGAGACTATTAATAGTATGCAATTTTATATTTATACTCGAGACTACATTCTATACAGGATTAACCAGCAATTTACAAGGATGAAAAGTAAGTTGATTTTTCACAATTCCATAGGTAATATTTTTACTGATTTTGAATATCAGATATCATAACATTTTATGATGATTTCGTTAATTGGTGTATTATACTGTTGAAGGTTATACAACAAGTTCGTTCTATGAATTGTTGTCAATTAAACTACAGGGACTTTCTCCCGGCCACTAAATTTGCCCCACTGAATTTTTTTTTACTGTCAATATATTACCCACTTAAAATCAGGTGATTTTTAAGTGGGGTAATACATTGATAGTTAAAAAAAATCAGTGGTGAAAATTTAGTGGCCGGGCAAGTCCCTGTGATTAAACAACACCTCGTGCTTGAAAACTTAAATTTATTGTTTGCTTAAGAATATTTTACAAGAACACATATTTCTATTATTTATCTCTAATAATGTATTTATATCAGAGTAATGGAAAATAAGTAAACTATTGCACCTGTATGTCTGACAATTTATATCCCATGCCAGCTTTTTTTAAACTGTTAATAAGTTATAAGTCTTTGTACAGATACTTCTACCAAATACTGACCTCAGTTAACAAGTTAAAGATTATGTTAGAGCTGAACATGAAAATTGAAAACAAATGTTAAAGGATTTCAAAGATTTAAAAGCATCCGTCTTGATTTCACTGCCAAGTACTGGATGACGTGTACAGGAAATTAAAAGAATTATAAATAAATTAATAAAACTTGTCAAAATTAATATTGAACAAAATAGAATTTATTTTATTATAAAACTAACAATAATGACTATAGTGGTACAGAGAAAACTGTAAATGATAATAACAATTAAATAAAATTGTTTATGACATATAAATTGACACTTCTAAAAAAACTTTTGGCTACATTTTAACAAAGAGATATTTGTTACAAGTTTGCTTGCTTGTCAATTATTAATCAAATCCATAATGAAATAAAGTACTTTGATATCAATATCTGTAGGATTCCCCATAAACATGTATCATGAATTTAAGATTTCTAATTTAGAAGTTTTTCCTCTCACAAAATCTTGTAAAACGTTCTAATACATCATTTAGAAACCAGGAATGTTTCTTTGGGGGTGGGGGTGTTGGAGGTTGTTTAAGTCAATAATAATATAAAACAAAACAACAGGTACATCCGTATGGTACATAAACTTTTGCATAATTTCCACTTGATATTTATTTTACAGATGAATGGTTCTTTTATGAATAATAAATATCGTTTTCACATTAGATTATTTACGAGTTATTTTTAAAACCCTGCAACTGTTCTTTCATTGTAAAAATCTTGATAACATTTGTTGATTTGTTTGAATTGTTTTTCTTCGCATCGAAAAATATTTAAATTTCAATAAAAACGTAGATATCTATTTCAGTGCGCACGAAACGTTTCTGGAATAATCTTCATCGGGTATACACTTAAAGTCTGGAATAATCTTCATCGGGTATACACTTAAAGTCTGGAATAATCTTCATCGGGTATACACATAAAGTCTGGAATAATCTTCATCGGGTATACACATAAAGTCTGGAATAATCTTCATCGGGTATACACTTAAAGTCGAACATATCTTGTTCCAGTTTATGTTCTGTTTGACTGTATGGTACATCAATAATCTATTTTTATCCATTTTCTGAAAACTATCTACTTAGTTTGTTTTTTTGTGATCAATATTGTTTGATGTTGTTGACCAGGTCATGATAGCTGCAATAATGTAGCTCCTGTGACAAACTTGTGTCTCGGCAGAGCTACAACGCGGTCCCATTCGTCACAATGGAGCAAAAAAAAAGTTGCAGTTGAAACATAAAAATTCACTATTTACGCTTTAAACATTTCATTATAACTATTACTGATGATCCCAGTCTTTGTTAAATCGGTTTGGCTGAGAAATATATGCTTTTCAAAGGTAGCAACAACCTTGTTCAAATTTATCGATCGTTTGTCATAACCGGAAACTAAGGAAGGCGGAGCTTTTCTAAATATGGTATTTCTTACTACGATGCTTACGACGGCTGATGTAAACATTCACGCCTTAATCGCCAAATATGGTATCGACATCCAAATAGTGAGGCCGGAAATGACGAAATTCAAAATGTTTAGAGAGTTTAGTAAACCTGGATTTTTGTTTTGTGGGAATTACATTCAAAAATACTGGTAGGTGATAAAAACTTGTTATAATAATGGACAAAAGGAAAGGTTATGTCTTATTATTGATAAATGCAGGCGTCAGAAACTCTGTAAGCGAGCGCAAAAAATCTCGGCGGCTGCTCCATTACGTGTAATGGCATCCCGTTATAACCCTTGCGAGTAAGCGAGCATTTAGGGTTTTATTATTAGAACTAAGGTCATGAGTATTTCTGTATTTAACTTCTTCAGTGGTGATCGACTAAAACATTTTTGGGAAAAAACAGGTTCAAATCGAAACATTCAAAAATGGAAAATAAAAGTAAAATGTTCAATTCTACACTAAAGCCCAGCTAATGTTATATCCATTACCCAGAGTAGCAACACAGCTGCACATACCTTATTGGTCAGTATTAATTGACAAGTCATTTTATTGTTCAACAAATCATTTTATTGTTTAGTCCTGGTTATGTACTGATTTTGCTGTCATATGCTGTTTTATATATGTTAAACAATAATGACTGTTAAATGTAAATGCCCCCTTGGGGACCTGATTTGGAAAATAAAAGTATTCTATTCTATTCTATTCTATTCTATACCCGAGAAAGTTATAAAACTTGTGGTAATACCCACTTATTGATCCTGTCCAATGTAAAGGGATTTTTAGGAAACAGAAGCAAGTAAGGATTGGCATAAATACATGTCATACATCCTTTATATAGATTGTCTGGTATTATCCATGTACAATCCTTGGTAATATTTGCTTGTCCAAAAAGCACTTCTCTGGTGGAATACCATTGTCCAAATCGAATAAAGATAGGATAGTATGAAGTTTTACCATTAAGCCTTCTAAAGTGACAAAGATCTTTGGTGAGAAGGTTACCATACAACTCGATTAACCTTAGGTATCTAGATTTTAATACACACACCAAAATAAAAAATATAGGGCATAAGTGTGAATCACATACTTCGTATTAATACGAGATCTTGTTCACTTGCTCCGGTTTTTTTTCTTTGTCGCTGTGTAAGTAGCTCCCACACTGCGACAAAGGAAAAGAAGGAGCAAGCGAGAAGATCTAATTTTAAATTGGGTTCATATCAGCCTTAAATGAAAAAAAGACAGAAAGATTACTAATGTTGATTGATATTTCCATGGTTTTTTTTAATGTTTTTTTTCTACTGACAGGTCATCGACGTCTACAAAATCTATTTTTATACGTAATAAATTTAATCATGTCTATGTATAACTACACATTACCTTTGGACACAACGATAATAATACACATGATTATGTATTATGTTCTCGAATAATCGTTCTATTTATTTTTAGAAGAAATAATTTAAAATATTTCATAGTCATAAGCTAAGACTGTTGAAGAAATTTGATCAAATTTATACAGTACTAAAGTAATTAGATCTAGGATTCACTATTGGGAAAAATGAAACATGATATAAATTGGCTAAACGAACAAACAGGATGTACCAAGATTATATTTGATTGATTATTACAATTTTTAGTAAAAAATAAAAATAAAAATAAATAAAATTAAAAAGCTCCGTTTACACTATCCAACATTTCTTTGTCAAAGACAAATTGTACAAAGTTTTCCATCAATTTTTGACAGTGTCAAAGGTCAAAGAAAACTTTCATTAAAAACTTGGATAAATCCTATTTTTCTTCACCAATCAATTTAGGGTTGACATTATTTGTTTACAAAAACAAAAGCATATGAGAAAAAAAAGTCGACAGGCAGAGAAATTATCAAGATCGTGATAAATTGTAATGGCGAATTTATCCAATTAGTTGAGAGAAAGGACAATATCATGTTTCTAGCTCTTAGAGAGGTATAATGAAATGCGCTTGTCGCTCTTCTTCTTAACAAACCGCATTCTTTTGGAAACAGGTAGAATAGCGAGCTTTTATATTCTGTGGTCTTATTGCGCAGCGAGTGCAAATACATTTTATTTTCACTAACTATATGTACTTATATTGGGGATGAGACCTATAATCGGACAGTCCGATAGTCCGACGGTCCAGTAGTCCGACAGTCCGGTAGTCCGATAGTCCGACAGACTAAGTACATTTAATAGCTATTCTATGAAAATAAAATATATGTTCTTTATGAGAAATGTTCGCTTAGTCAAGTTTTGTGTGTGAAAGCAAGATCCGTCGTCAAACTCATGAAACGGCGTTGCAATATTCTTATTGTGGTTTATTGATGCATATATTAAAAACTGGCGTTGAAAGATTCTTACATGGTTTACTGAAGCATATATTACAAATATTTTCATCAAATTAATTTTCAAGATATTTACTTTAGAGAATTAAAGAAAACAGGTTCGAATATATTGTCTAGATCCGGAATACGTAGACTTTACCTTTTGTTCCGGTTGGCTCATCTAACCAAGACAGTCCGGAACAAATCGCAATGGTGGAGTAATGGTTAGCGAGTAGCGAGTGCGGTAGATCGTGGGTTCGAAACCCGTCGTGTCAAACCAACAACTATAAAATTGGTATTTGTTGTTTCTCCGCTAAGCAGGCAGCATTAAGGAGAGAGAGCAAAGACTGGTTGGCTCGGAATCATAATAATGTGTCCGAGTGGAGCGACATGTCTATCCACGGACTGTTGTTTCAGTGAGCTAGCACTATAAAAATCCAACTCAGCGTGTTAACTAGTCTAGTACAAAGCGGACCTCATCAACAGCTCATTGAAAATTTACTTGTTCTCCCCATGATATTATTATTAGCTGAAACATTGCTGAATTGGCGTTAAGCAACAATCACTCACTCAGTCCGGAACAAATTGCCTGCTACATCGGCTCTGTCGGAAAAATAATGATTTAACAGTGAAGAAGACGAAAAGATTTAATTTGATCCAATATACCCCTCGAAAATCGTGTTGGTAGTCACTTTGAGATTATCATTGAATTCAAGAAGTTTTCTATATATTTCTTCATTTAAAGTGAGTGTCTACGATTTTGTCAGATTTTTCAGATCAGAATTTTTCTCCCAAACTTGAACAGATGTGAGTAACAATTCATCTAAAACAACCTAAAACACCCAAAAGTGGTTTTCACGAAAGCAAGCAATTTGTGTCTGGACTACTCTAATTCAAGTCAATCAAGATAACTCCGCCTCTGTATAATGAACTGCGCACGCGCGGAATCGGTTTGTTGATGAAAATGTCTCCTGTCGGAAAATCTAACCGTAGAAGAAAACACATTTTAACCGAAAATGGCTAATAATTTGAGTTTCGATTGATAAATTGTGTTCTTATAGGTAAATATGTGTAATTTATCATTAAAAATGTATGAATTATACATTCTAGTCTAAAGATAGATCATCCATGTCTTTGTTTTGATAAGTCTGGGTCAATGCGTTCTGTGTTATCATACTCATGATACTGGGTCATGAATAATTAATGAGCTTGGCCAGCAGACGATCAGAAGTAATTTGTTTAATTACATCTAATTAAACAAATTTCTGTTTATCTGAGATGATTATTTGGTTATTTTATTGATATATGATCTATCTTATTTTCAAGTTGTTGTCAAGCTTAAAAATTATGAAAAATCGTAGACACTGTCACTTTAAGTGAATGAAAAAAATCAAACAAATATTTAAGAAAATTGGTCAAACTAAAGCTTTAGATCTTTATATGTGTTCCCGCGAATTTTTACTTTGTTGCTGTTCTTACTTGAACGGTGAAAGTGAAAAACAAACGCATCTCTGTCGGACTATCGGACTGTCGAACTATCGGACAGTCGGACCAGCGGTCTGCCGGACTAACGGGCTGTCGGATTATAGCTATGCTCCCTTTCTCTTGTGCTTATTCTGCATTATCAAAAAGTCCAAAACAACAACAGGAGTTGTCGTGGTCGTAATCGTACGGTAACTGAATTTACAATTACCTATGCAATCAATGTGTGTCACCACTGACGTTGTGAGAACGCATCCCGCTCATGGCGAGGTGTACTCGATACAACATTATGTGATAAAGTTTGTCAGGTCGGCGGTTTTCTCCTGGTACTCCGGTTTCCTCCACCAATAAAGCTGCGATATAACTGAAATATTGTTTAAAGTGGTGTTAAACACAATGACCCTAATCCTAAACTAAAACAACAGTCAAATCTTACTGAAAAGAGGATAATAAAGCGTCGTTCCAATCGATTTCAATTATATCCTCTTTCACGACCACGTATTTTTTTTTATTACCACCGTTCGCTCTTAGATACTTAAAAATTATTTCTTTTTGGCATTTGAGAATTAAAGCTAAAATATACCTTTATTGTACAGAGGAGGATACCAATTAACAATGCGTTGATACAAACGTGACTGTGTATATATACAGAGAAGGATACCAATTAAGTTACGATGATACGAACGTGACTGTGTATATATACAGAGAAGGATACAAAGTAAGTTACGATGATACAAACGTGACTGCGTATATATAAAGAGGAGGATACCAATGAACGTTACGATGATACAAACGTGACTGTGTATATATACAGAGGAGGATACCAATTAACGATACGATGATACAAACGCGACTGTGTATATATACAGAGGAGGATACCAATTAACGATACGATGATACAAACGCGACTGTGTATATATACAGAGGAGGATACCAATTAACGATACGATGACCGGCGCGACTGTATACTAAGGAAGGACACACGTTAACGATATAATGGCATAAAAATAACATTGTTTAAAGGAGAAGGATGATATACATTAATGATACGATGATACAACCGAGACTGTATTAACATATGATATACATTAACGGTGCTATGATAAAAATACGACCGTGTACTAATGGAGGATACACGGTAACGGTATGATGATACAAACGTGACTGTGTACTAACGGAGGATATATGTTCACGGTATAATGATACAAACGTGACTGTGTACTAATGGAGAATACACGGTAACTGTATTATGATACAAACCTGATTGTGTACAAACGGAGAATACACGTTCACAGTATGAGGATACAAACGTGACTGTGCACTAATGGAGGATACACGGTAACTGTATTATGATACAAACGTGACTGTGTACAAACGGAGGATACACGTTTACGGTATGATGATACACACGTGACTGTGTACTAACGGAGGATATACGTTCACGGTATGATGATACAAACGTGACTGTGTACTAACGGAGGATATACGTTCACGGTATGATGATTCAAACGTGACTGTGTACAAACGGAGGATACACGTTCACGGTATGATGATGCAAACGTAACTGTGTACTAACGGAGGATATACGTTCACGGTATGATGATACAAACGTGACTGTGTATTAACGGAGGATATACGTTCACGGTATGATGATACAAACGTGACTGTGTATCAACGGAGGATATACGTTCACGGTATGATGATACAAACATGACTGTACTAACGGAGGATATATGTTCACGGAATGATGATACAAACATGACTGTGTACTAACGGAGGATATACGTTCACGGTATGATGATGCAAACGTGACTGTGTACTAACGGAGGATATACATTCACGGTATGATGATACAAACGTGACTGTGTACTAACGGAGGATATACGTTCACGGTATGATGATGCAAACGTGACTGTGTACTAACGGAGGATATACATTCACGGTATGATGATACAAACGTGACTGTGTACTAACGGAGGATATACGTTCACGGTATGATGATGCAAACGTGACTGTGTACTGAGGATATACGTTCACGGTATGATGATACAAACGTGACTGTGTACTTGTGAATGTATATCTCTTCCGCATAATATTTATTCTTACCAGAAAGAATATTATAATAATAAACATTCCACAGTCAAAATATTATGTAATTATTCTTTCTTATCCATAATATTTTTTCCTTATTAGCAGAAGAAATTTTATGGAACATTCAACACATTCAAACATGGCCTGGATGAAATATTATGAGTAGTCGTATAATATATTTTCCGGTACTCATTCTCATACATACATCAAGGGCGTAGCTTACGTTGAGGCAACCGAGGCAGATGCCTCGGTAAAAAATATATGCAAAAAAAAAATATAAAGACAATAAAATTTTATTTCCATGTTCTCAATAAAGGGACAATAAATAAGTTAACAGACTAAGACTCAGTTACTGACGGAAATGGCACCTAGTTGAAGGGTTTAAGCCTCATTGCAACTTCAAGATGAAGAACAGCAATTATAAGGTGCTGTTCCTGTATAGCAATCATGAACATAGTATGTTCAAGTTTATATGTGTGATTTTGTCTAATGCAATCCATAATATTTTTGAATCGGCAATTAACAAAGTTTCTTGGACTAAGTTGTACATGTTAGATGACCATTATGAATGTACAATTGTGCATAGCTGTGACATATTTTTATGACTATTTTGAAGCAAAACTGGTCCCAAATATACTCTAAATTGCTCAAAATCGCTTAAAGGGGCCGGTGAAGCCCCCCAAACCCCCCAAGAGGGGCTTTGCCCCTGTACCCCACTGGGGGCTTCACGCAGACCCCAGACCCCCTGCCTCGGTAGAATAACATAGTAAGCTACGCCCCTGTACATGACACATACATATGCTATCCTTTTTAAATTTTTCCATATTAGTTTATTGAAGGACGTATATGAATTTCGTTTTGATATATACTTGAATTCTACGAATGTCATGTAGCAATTTTACATATATGAAGATTTTAACATGCATCTTTATAAATTTCTTCATTTCAATATATAAATGATTAATTAAACAAATGCATGCAAGTTAAAATGTAGCAAATGTACATCTAATTCAGTTATATTGGCAAATAATAATTTGCATCGGTAATTATGTTATATGCACAAGTTATAATATTATATCCACAATTTATAATATTATTTCCACAAAGTAATTATATCATTTTCGTCTGTTATAATATTATTTCCACATGCTATAATAATATTTCCAATGGTAATAATATTATTTTCAATGGTAATATAGTTTTGGTCTAGAATATTTTTGTCATTAATGAAATATTTCTTCTGCTATAATATTTATTCCAAGAAAATTTTATTATGTATTAATTTTTCTGTATGGAATCTATTTTATGGAATATTTTTTCCGTTGTAATGGTAATTTTATTATACACATGGAAAAAATATTACATGAAATTGATTCTATATGGAAAAATTATTACATAATAAAATTTCCTTGGAATAAATATTATGCCGGAACAAATATTTCGTCACATACTAACGGAGGATATACGTTCACGGTATGATGATACAAACGTGACTGTGTACTGAGGATATACGTTCACGGTATGATGATGCTAACGTGAGTGTGTTACTGGAATATAATTTATTGATTGTGTAGTTGGACTAGCCGAGTATATTGGGTAGATGTAAGGATTTAAAAAGTGTTCGATTATTCTACGACATAATAATTCGATCTATAACTCAAAGAGTATGTCAAAATTGTAAAAAACTAACTTAATTTCTAATTTAGTTGACTAATAAAACATATTCTCCCACCAAGCTTATTGGAATGACTAAATTTAAGTTAATTTGACATTTGTTACTTGGTAGTATCTTCCCACCTCATATCACTCAATCACTAAGGAGTGTTACATCCGTAATCAATAACATACATAACATACATGTATATTCACATATCAATGTCAAATGATGCAACGTGTACAACAATTTTCATAAACTGTAATTCCTTCTTGTACAAATACCGAGTTTGTCACGTTTACTCTGATAAATTTACTAGCATATCTTTTTATTGATTAGGCCGTAATATAAAACACCTTGTTTGATAAGGAATAAAAATAACTAGCACGATTGTGTAGTGGCATTATATTTGATTATTCTTTTTGTATAACCTTGATACTTCATCTGCTTATTTAAACACGATTTCTACCTCAAAACAATGTTACTCATAACAAACATCTCACTCCAGTATTTCTGGATTTCGATATTTTTGTACTTGTCCTGTTAATGCATTTGTTTGTTGTTTTGTTTATCCTGAATTTGATGTTGTTTTATACTGTTCCCTCTAATTGATACTAGTATTTTATTTGTCACTAGGTTTATTCTTTCTATCCGGCTTTGGAAGTGTTTGTGCTCTCCCCGCTGATTGGTATTTTATTTGTCACTAGTTTTATTCTTTCTATCAGACTTTGGAAGTGTTTGTGCTCTCCCCGCTGATTGGTATTTTATTTGTCACTTGTTTTATTCTTTCTATCCGGTTTGGAAGTGTTTGTGCTCTCCCCGCTGATTGGTATTTTATTTGTCACTAGTTTTATTCTTTCTATCCGGCTTTGGAAGTGTTTGTGCTCTCCCCGCTGATTGGTATTTTATTTGTCACTTGTTTTATTCTTTCTATCCGGCTTTGGAAGTGTTTGTGCTCTCCCCGCTGATTGGTATTCTATTTGTCACTAGTTTTATT
The DNA here is from genome assembly GCA_963383655.1 of Bathymodiolus septemdierum. Taxonomy (NCBI): domain Eukaryota; kingdom Metazoa; phylum Mollusca; class Bivalvia; order Mytilida; family Modiolidae; genus Bathymodiolus; species Bathymodiolus septemdierum. The sequence goes on from OY726519.1 coordinate 27,116,415, forward strand.
CTTTCTATCCGGCTTTGGAAGTGTTTGTGCTCTCCCCGCTGATTGGTATTTTATTTGTCACTTGTTTTATTCTTTCTATCCGGCTTTGGAAGTGTTTGTGCTCTCCCCGCTGATTGGTATTCTATTTGTCACTAGTTTTATTCTTTCTATCCGGCTTTGGAAGTGTTTGTGCTCTCCCCGCTGATTGGTATTTTATTTGTCACTTGTTTTATTCTCTCTATCCGACTTTGGAAGTGTTTATGCTGTCCCCGCTGATTGGTATTTTATTTTTCACTAGTTTTATTCTTTCTATCCGGCTTTGGAAGTGTTTGTGCTCTCCCCGCTGATTGGTATTTTATTTGTCACTTGTTTTATTCTCTCTATCCGGCATTGGAAGTGTTTATGCTGTCCCCGCTGATTGGTATTTTATTTTTCAATAGTTTGGTTCTCTCTATGAGACTTTGGAAGTGTTTGTGCTATCCCCGCTGATTGGTATTTTATTTGTCACTTGTTTTATTCTCTCTATCCGGCTTTGGAAGTGTTTGTGCTCTCCCCGCTGATTGGTATTTTATTTGTCACTAGTTTTGTTCTCTCTATCAGACTTTGAAAGTGTTTGTGCTCTCCCCGCTGATTGGTATTTTATTTTTCACTTGTGTCCAGATATGCTGTTGTTGTACTATTCTCCCTAATTGGTATTTTATGTTTCTCTAGTTCTGTTTTCTCTATTAGGATTCAAGTGTTCTGATGTTTTAACTGTTCCCTATTGTTGGTATTTTATGTTTCTCTAGTTCTGTTTTCTCTATTAGGATTCAAGTGTTCTGATGTTTTGACTGTTCCTTATTGTTGGTATTTTATGTTTCTCTAGTTCTGTTTTCTCTATTAGGATTCAAGTGTTCTGATGTTTTAACTGTTCCCTATTGTTGGTATTTTATGTTTCTCTAGTTCTGTTTTCTCTATTAGGATTCAAGTGTTCTGATGTTTTAACTGTTCCCTATTGTTGGTATTTTATGTTTCTCTAGTTCTGTTTTCTCTATTAGGATTCAAGTGTTCTGATGTTTTAACTGTTCCCTATTGTTGGTATTTTATGTTTCTCTAGTTCTGTTTTCTCTATTAGGATTCAAGTGTTCTGATGTTTTAACTGTTCCCTATTGTTGGTATTTTATGTTTCTCTAGTTCTGTTTTCTTTATTAGGATTCAAGTGTTCTGATGTTTTAACTGTTCCTTATTGTTGGTATTTTATGTTTCTCTAGTTCTGTTTTCTTTATTAGGATTCAAGTGTTCTGATGTTTTAACTGTTCCCTATTGTTGGTATTTTATGTTTCTCTAGTTCTGTTTTCTCTATTAGGATTCAAGTGTTCTGATGTTTTAACTGTTCCCTATTGTTGGTATTTTATGTTTCTCTAGTTCTGTTTTCTCTATTAGGATTCAAGTGTTCTGATGTTTTAACTGTTCCCTATTGTTGGTATTTTATGTTTCTCTAGTTTTGTTTTCTCTATTAGGATTCAAGTGTTCTGATGTTTTAACTGTTCCCTATTGTTGGTATTTTATGTTTCTCTAGTTCTGTTTTCTTTATTAGGATTCAAGTGTTCTGATGTTTTAACTGTTCCTTATTGTTGGTATTTTATGTTTCTCTAGTTCTGTTTTCTCTATTAGGATTCAAGTGTTCTGATGTTTTAACTGTTCCCTATTGTTGGTATTTTATGTTTCTCTAGTTCTGTTTTCTCTATTAGGATTCAAGTGTTCTGATGTTTTAACTGTTCCCTATTGTTGGTATTTTATGTTTCTCTAGTTCTGTTTTCTCTATTAGGATTCAAGTGTTCTGATGTTTTAACTGTTCCCTATTGTTGGTATTTTATGTTTCTCTAGTTCTGTTTTCTCTATTAGGATTCAAGTGTTCTGATGTTTTAACTGTTCCCTATTGTTGGTATTTTATGTTTCTCTAGTTCTGTTTTCTTTATTAGGATTCAAGTGTTCTGATGTTTTAACTGTTCCCTATTGTTGGTATTTTATGTTTCTCTAGTTCTGTTTTCTCTATTAGGATTCAAGTGTTCTGATGTTTTAACTGTTCCCTATTGTTGGTATTTTATGTTTCTCTAGTTCTGTTTTCTCTATTAGGATTCAAGTGTTCTGATGTTTTAACTGTTCCCTATTGTTGGTATTTTATGTTTCTCTAGTTCTGTTTTCTCTATTAGGATTCAAGTGTTCTGATGTTTTAACTGTTCCCTATTGTTGGTATTTTATGTTTCTCTAGTTCTGTTTTCTCTATTAGGATTCAAGTGTTCTGATGTTTTAACTGTTCCCTATTGTTGGTATTTTATGTTTCTCTAGTTCTGTTTTCTCTATTAGGATTCAAGTGTTCTGATGTTTTAACTGTTCCCTATTGTTGGTATTTTATGTTTCTCTAGTTCTGTTTTCTCTATTAGGATTCAAGTGTTCTGATGTTTTAACTGTTCCCTATTGTTGGTATTTTATGCTTCTCTAGTTCTGTTTTCTCTATTAGGATTCAAGTGTTCTGATGTTTTAGCTGTTCCTTATTGTTGGTATTTTATGTTTCTCTAGTTCTGTTTTCTCTATTAGGATTCAAGTGTTCTGATGTTTTGACTGTTCCTTATTGTTGGTATTTTATGTTTCTCTAGTTCTGTTTTCTCTATTAGGATTCAAGTGTTCTGATGTTTTAACTGTTCCCTATTGTTGGTATTTTATGTTTCTCTAGTTTTGTTTTCTCTATTAGGATTCAAGTGTTCTGATGTTTTAACTGTTCCCTATTGTTGGTATTTTATGTTTCTCTAGTTCTGTTTTCTCTATTAGGATTCAAGTGTTCTGATGTTTTAACTGTTCCTTATTGTTGGTATTTTATGTTTCTCTAGTTCTGTTTTCTCTATTAGGATTCAAGTGTTCTGATGTTTTAACTGTTCCCTATTGTTGGTATTTTATGTTTCTCTAGTTCTGTTTTCTCTATTAGGATTCAAGTGTTCTGATGTTTTAACTGTTCCCTATTGTTGGTATTTTATGTTTCTCTAGTTCTGTTTTCTCTATTAGGATTCAAGTGTTCTGATGTTTTAACTGTTCCCTATTGTTGGTATTTTATGTTTCTCTAGTTTTGTTTTCTCTATTAGGATTCAAGTGTTCTGATGTTTTAACAGTTCCCTATTGTTGGTATTTTATGTTTCTCTAGTTCTGTTTTCTCTATTAGGATTCAAGTGTTCTGATGTTTTAACTGTTCCCTATTGTTGGTATTTTATGTTTCTCTAGTTCTGTTTTCTCTATTAGGATTCAAGTGTTCTGATGTTTTAACTGTTCCCTATTGTTGGTATTTTATGTTTCTCTAGTTCTGTTTTCTCTATTAGGATTCAAGTGTTCTGATGTTTTAACTGTTCCCTATTGTTGGTATTTTATGTTTCTCTAGTTCTGTTTTCTCTATTAGGATTCAAGTGTTCTGATGTTTTAACTGTTCCTTATTGTTGGTATTTTATGTTTCTCTAGTTCTGTTTTCTCTATTAGGATTCAAGTGTTCTGATGTTTTAACTGTTCCCTATTGTTGGTATTTTATGTTTCTCTAGTTCTGTTTTCTCTATTAGGATTCAAGTGTTCTGATGTTTTAACTGTTCCTTATTGTTGGTATTTTATGTTTCTCTAGTTCTGTTTTCTCTATTAGGATTCAAGTGTTCTGATGTTTTAACTGTTCCCTATTGTTGGTATTTTATGTTTCTCTAGTTCTGTTTTCTCTATTAGGATTCAAGTGTTCTGATGTTTTAACTGTTCCTTATTGTTGGTATTTTATGTTTCTCTAGTTCTGTTTTCTCTATTAGGATTCAAGTGTTCTGATGTTTTAACTGTTCCCTATTGTTGGTATTTTATGTTTCTCTAGTTCTGTTTTCTCTATTAGGATTCAAGTGTTCTGATGTTTTAACTGTTCCCTATTGTTGGTATTTCAAGTTTAATGGAAATATATGTTGTTTTGTTTATCAGGATTGTAAAGATTTGAACTGTTTGCTGCAATTGCTGTTTTATTTTTTAATGGTGTTGTTATTTCTATCATAATAATGAAGTTTTCTACTGTGTAATTTGTAATGATGTTTTCTACTGTGTAATTTGCTTTTTGCAGTGTTTCACGTGCGTTGATTTGTCTATCAGGATTGTGAGGTTTTGAACTGTTTCCTCTAACTGATATTGTTTTGTGTTTCACTTATGTGATTTTAGATTTTTAATTGCTGTTTTTTTTTTTTTTTTTTTATGTCTGACGTTGTCTATCAGGATGTTGAGATTTTGAGCGGTTATTTCTAACTGGTACTTTGTTTGATGTGGGTTGCTTTGTCTATCAGGATTGAGAGGTCTTGAGTGGTTCCCTCTAACTGGTATTTTGTTTGACGTTGGTTGTTTTGTTTATTTGAATTGTGAGGTTTTGAGTGGTTCCCTCTAACTGGTATTTTGTTTGACGTTAGTTGTTTTGTTTATTAGAATTGTGAGGTTTGAGCGGTTCCCTCTAACTGGTATTTTGTTTGACGTTGGTTGTTTTGTTTATTAGAATTGTGAAATTTTGAGCAGTTCCCTCTAACTGGTATTTGGTTTGACGTTGGTTGTTTTGTTTATTATAATTATGAGGTTTTGAGCAGTTCCCTCTAACTGGTATTTTGTTTGACGTTGGTTGTTTTGTTTATTAGAATTGTGAAGTTTTGAGCAGTTCCCTGTAAATGGTATTTTGTTTGACGTTGGTTGATTTGTTTATTATAATTGTGAGGTTTTGAGCGGTTCCCTCTAACTGGTATTTTGTTTGACGTTGGTTGTTTTGTTTATTTGAATTGTGAGGTTTTGAGTGGTTCCCTCTAACTGGTATTTTGTTTGACGTTGGTTGTTTGTTTATTATAATTGTGAGGTTTTGAGCAGTTCCCTCTAACTGGTATTTTGTTTGACGTTAGTTGTTTTGTTTATTAGAATTGTGAGGTTTTGAGTGGTTCCATATAACTGGTATTTTGTTTGACGTTGGTTGTTTTGTTTATTAGAATTGTGAAGTTTTGAGCAGTTCCCTGTAACTGGTATTTTGTTTGACGTTGGTTGATTTGTTTATTTGAATTGTGAGGTTTTGAGTGGTTCCTTCTAACTGGTATTTTGTTTGACGTTGGTTGTTTGTTTATTATAATTGTGAGGTTTTGAGCAGTTCCCTCTAACTGGTATTTTGTTTGACGTTGGTTGATTTGTTTATTATAATTGTGAGGTTTTGAGCGGTTCCCTCTAACTGGTATTTTGTTTGACGTTGGTTGTTTTGTTTATTTGAATTGTGAGGTTTTGAATGGTTCCCTCTAACTGGTATTTTGTTTGACGTTGGTTGTTTGTTTATTATAATTGTGAGGTTTTGAGCAGTTCCCTCTAACTGGTATTTTGTTTGACGTTAGTTGTTTTGTTTATTAGAATTGTGAGGTTTTGAGTGGTTCCCTCTAACTGGTATTTTGTTTGACGTTGGTTGTTTTGTTTATTAGAATTGTGAAGTTTTGAGCAGTTCCCTGGAACTGGTATTTTGTTTGACGTTGGTTGATTTGTTTATTATAATTGTGAGGTTTTGAGCGGTTCCCTCTAACCGGTATTTTGTTTGACGTTGGTTGTTTTGTTTATTTGAATTGTGAGGTTTTGAATGGTTCCCTCTAACTGGTATTTTGTTTGACGTTGGTTGTTTGTTTATTATAATTGTGAGGTTTTGAGCGGTTCCCTCTAACTGGTATTTTGTTTGACGTTGGTTGATTTGTTTATTATAATTGTGAGGTTTTGAGCGGTTCCCTCTAACTGGTATTTTGTTTGACGTTGGTTGTTTTGTTTATTTGAATTGTGAGGTTTTGAATGGTTCCCTCTAACTGGTATTTTGTTTGACGTTGGTTGTTTGTTTATTATAATTGTGAGGTTTTGAGCAGTTCCCTCTAACTGGTATTTTGTTTGACGTTAGTTGTTTTGTTTATTAGAATTGTGAGGTTTTGAGTGGTTCCCTCTAACTGGTATTTTGTTTGACGTTGGTTGTTTTGTTTATTAGAATTGTGAGGTTTGAGCAGTTCCCTTTAACTGGTATTTTGTTTGACATTGGTTGTTTGTTTATTTGATATTGTTTGTAGATTTGCTACCGTATTTTGTATTGTATGTAGGTTTGATAGTCTTATTTGTGGTATTATCTGTATATATACAGTTTTGTTTTTATTTCTATTGATCAATAGTTATTGTAACATAAATACGCATTTTTCCTTTGATGTTTTTATGCAATAATCAACTTAAAAATAGTGAACTTTAACAAACCATGGTCTAACATGAAGATCTTGATGTTATTCCATGATTTTGACGTCATAGATATGTTATTCCATGATTTTGACGTATTAGATCTGTTATTCCATGATTTTGACGTCATAAATCTGTCAATCATGTAATTTCTGTTACAAAACATATATACCATGGATCTTACTCATGAACTTATTTAAACCAACGAATCCGAAGGATGAGTTGGTTTAAATAAGTTAATTCGTAAGATCCATGGTATATATAATACTTGTAACATAAATACGTATATTTCCTTTGATGTTTTTATGCAATAATCAACTTAAGAATAGTGAACTTTTACAAACCATGGTCTAACATGAAGATCTTGATGTTATTCCATGATTTTGACGTCATAGATCTGTTATTCTATGATTTTGACGTATTAGATCTGCTATTCCATGATTTGGACGTCATAAATCTGTCAATCATGTAATTTCTGTTACAAAACATATATACCATTGATCTTACTCACGAACTTTTTAAACCAACTCATCCTTCGGATTCGTTGGTTTAAATAAGTTAATTCGTAAGATCCGTGGTATATATAATACATATCACATTGATTTTATAGTGTGTAGTTATAGAAAGTGTACAATTAATTGAAATGAAATTTAAGATTATCCCATGACATGTATAAACAATAAATAGTATGTGTTTTCTTTTTAGATAGTACAGGAAGGACCAGTTGTTGTCAGAAATGCATATTGACTATTCAGTGACAGGTTTGTTTTGAAAAAAATATTACGTTTCTTGTTCATACAACACACACAATACTAAATAAAGATATAGACGCATATTCAAAATCCGATGAAAACAAAAGCGTACGTACAATTAATAATAATAAAAACAGGTGTACGTTTGGTAAGCTTTATATCAGTCATAAGTTATTAAGTAGTAAGTTTAGGATCAGGATCGAAAAACAATAACTATAGAATCACATGTATATCAGAACAAACAAACTAAGGTAGAACAACACGTTCTTGAAACTTGAACTATCAAGTGTTTTGAAAGGTTAGCATCTCCTACGATATCTTTATTAAAGCCAGTCTATTGTAAGACAGATAAGAGTGTATTTTAAAAGGTACTAGCAAGAACGTGAAAAAACCCCAACAACAAAAACAAAACAGAAACAAACAAAAAAATGCAAAAGCTTAAAAGTTTGAGATAAAAAACGAATACATATATATACAAGGGAGTGGATGTAGTCGAGTGGTCTAGGGCGCTGGACGTAAGGCTAAGCGAATGGTGCTGCAGTGTATCAATGGTGTGGGTTCAAATCCCGTTGAGGAAAGAACAAAAAATTGACAGCTCTAAAATCTAATTTTCAGACGTATAAATATTATATATAAACCCAGCAAAAATACAACTCTAGAGACCTTTATTGATTTAGTCAAAAATGATGTCCAGAGAGCAGCGAACACGCACATACCAACCCATAACAACCTCACTCCAGCACAAAAGTGTGCGCTATAAGAATTAAAGCAAAGGGATGACATTGTCATAAAGCCAGCAGACAAGGGTAGCGCAGTTGTTTTTATGGACAAAGTAGATTATTTAGAGGAGGCGAACAGACAACTGACGGATGAAAAATGTTATAAAAAAAACTGGACTCGGACCCCACTGAAGAATTCAGCACCAAAATAACTCAGGAACTACAAATTATGAAAGAAAATAGTCATATCGACAAGGACACTTTCGATTATTTGAAACCAGACAAACCCAAAGCCGGACGTTTCTATCTATTACCTAAAGTTCATAAAGTCAACAACCCTTGAAGACCCATTGTTTCAGCAAATGGGCATACCACAGACAAAATTTCCGAATTCGTCGATTTCCACCTTCGACCTCATGTAGAAGCGTTTCCCTCACATTTGAAAGGCACCACTGATTATCTTCAAAAATTGGGATCCATGAATCCCCTTCCTTCGAGGACCATCCTTGTTTCGATGGACGTTACGTCATTATACACTAACATCCCACATAATGATGGTATCGAAGCATGTCGAGAAGCATGGGACCAAAGAGCCGTTAAAGAACCATCAACGGAATGTCTTGTCCAGTTGCTCACATTGGTACTGAAGCATAGCAATTTTACATTTAATGGATAGCATTTTAACAAATCAACGGAAACGCTATGGGAACAAAGATGGCACCTTCATACGCCAATATCTTGATGGGGAAACTTGGAAAACAAATTATACAATCTTCACCCCACAAGCCCCTGATTTTCCACACAAGGGCAAGACATATAAAAACATTTCTGTTTAACAGGTCGATATGGTAGTAATGTTTAAAGTAAGTACAATATGCACATTTCTTTAAAATATCACGTGACACGACATCAAACCTGTGTTGTATTGATAGGTATAAATGCACAATTGAGTTAGATTATTAAAATGCATCCTCACTTTCACCAATTTACAGCAATGTTGTGACAACCTGACTTATTGTGGAAGGAAAGCCTCCCCTTTTTTCTCTCCCCCGGACAGATATCTGACAAGTTGTCCGGCGAATGTCCTAGCATTGAGTTGTTGTCTGGAAACCTTTTTTTTATATAATGCCTACAGTACTTAAACCGATAGTGTGTAAAGTCAAAACCCTCAAAATTTTACAGAAGACAAATCCAAAATCAACCCAAACATAATGTTAAAAACAATTTGATATGACCCTTAAACTGAGCTAGGGGAATACCAAAATTGTAAATATTTTGATATTGTTTCACAACTGAGCATTTAGGGGGAAATAAGACTAGAAAAGAAGTATGCCCTCGCACATGATAATTATGGACAAAGTTGTTTTGTTAGGAGTGATTTTTTTTTAAATGAAGTGTGTCTGTAATACACAAATGATGCCCCCGCCTGACCATCAACATCCTGTGGACATGCACACCTCCATTATGTGTATAAACATCCTACAAAATATGAAAGCTGTATCTCCAAAACTGTAGGAGGAGATAGCCGGACAAACCATGTATCTATATCCGGACGGACGAACGGACGAACGAACGGACGAACGGACGGACAGGGGTAAATTAATATGCCCCCGACTCTTCGTCGCGGGGGCATACAAATACATTTCAAGATAAAACAGTGGTTACTAATATCTTCTATGCTCATTATATTCTATCAGGAACTAACAACTCACAATGACAGAGACAAATTTTATGTATTGGTGTATTTACAAGCTTTTAATAATTAAGGTACAACTCATGAACCTTCTTCTAATTTAGTAAATAACACAATACAACCGAACAATTTTCTTGATAAAAACAACTTTAATCTAATTGAGGGATTGTCACATGAGCTGAGACTCACAATATCACCAACTTTAGATAAAAAGGGACAAATAGTGAACCTCCATTGAGTGAGTAATTAACACAGAACAGAACCTCATAGTATGACAATGGTCTTGATAAAATTGAACAACCTTTGTCAAATTGAGGAATTATCACATAGCTTGACCCCACAACATCACAAGCTTTATTAGATAAAAGGTACAACTAGTGAACCTTCCTCTAACTGAGGAATTAGCACATTACAGAACCTCACAATATCACAATGCTTCCACGTACACTTCACTCTGCTAAACCATTTACATTGTATAAAACAAAGGAACCACAAACATATGTAATAACATTATTATAAAACAAATGAACCACAAACATATGTAATAACATTATTATAAAACAAAGGAACCACAAACATATGTAATAACATTATTATAAAACAAATGAACCACAAACATATGTAATAACATTATTATAAAACAAAGGAACCACAAACATATGTAATAACATTATTATAAAACAAAGGAACCACAAACATATGTAATAACATTATTATAAAACAAAGGAACCACAAACATATGTAATAACATTATTATAAAACAAAGGAACCACAAACATATGTAATAACATTATTATAAAACAAAGGAACCACAAACATATGTAATAACATTATTATAAAACAAAGGAACCACAAACATATGTAATAACATTATTATAAAACAAAGGAACCACAAACATATGTAATAACATTATTATAAAACAAAGGAACCACAAACATATGTAATAACATTATTATAAAACAAAGGAACCACAAACATATGTAATAACATTATTATAAAACAAAGGAACCACAAACAGATGTAATAACATTATTATAAAACAAAGGAACCACAAACATATGTAATAACATTATTATAAAACAAAGGAACCACAAACATATGTAATAACATTATTATAAAACAAAGGAACCACAAACATATGTAATAACATTATTATAAAACAAAGGAACCACAAACATATGTAATAACATTATTATAAAACAAAGGAACCACAAACATATGTAATAACATTATTATAAAACAAAGGAACCACAAACATATGTAATAACATTATTATAAAACAAATGAACCACAAACATATGTAATAACATTATTATAAAACAAAGGAACCGCAAACATATGTAATAACATTATTATAAAACAAAGGAACCACAAACATATGTAATAACATTATTATAAAACAAAGGAACCACAAACATATGTAATAACATTATTATAAAACAAAGGAACCACAAACATATGTAATAACATTATTATAAAACAAAGGAAACACAAACATATGTAATAACATTATTATAAAACAAAGGAACCACAAACATATGTAATAACATTATTATAAAACAAAGGAACCACAAACATATGTAATAACGTTATTATAAAACAAAGGAACCACAAACATATGTAATAACGTTATTATAAAACAAAGGAACCACAAACATATGTAATAACGTTATTATAAAACAAAGGAACCACAAACATATGTAATAACGTTATTATAAAACAAAGGAACCACAAACATATGTAATAACGTTATTATAAAACAAAGGAACCACAAACATATGTAATAACATTATTATAAAACAAAGGAACCACAAACATATGTAATAACATTATTATAAAACAAAGGAACCACAAACATATGTAATAACATTATTATAAAACAAAGGAACCACAAACATATGTAATAACATTATTATAAAACAAAGGAACCACAAACATATGTAATAACGTTATTATAAAACAAAGGAACCACAAACATATGTAATAACGTTATTATAAAACAAAGGAACCACAAACATATGTAATAACGTTATTATAAAACAAAGGAACCACAAACATATGTAATAACGTTATTATAAAACAAAGGAACCACAAACATATGTAATAACATTATTATAAAACAAAGGAACCACAAACATATGTAATAACGTTATTATAAAACAAAGGAACCACAAACATATGTAATAACGTTATTATAAAACAAAGGAACCACAAACATATGTAATAACGTTATTATAAAACAAAGGAACCACAAACATATGTAATAACGTTATTATAAAACAAAGGAACCACAAACATATGTAATAACATTATTATAAAACAAAGGAACCACAAACATATGTAATAACATTATTATAAAATAAAGGAACCACAAACGTATGTAATAACATTATTATAAAACAAAGGAACCACAAACGTATGTAATAACATTATTATAAAACAAAGGAACCACAAACGTATGTAATAACATTATTGTAAAACAAAGGAACCACAAACATATGTAATAACATTATTATAAAACAAAGGAACCACAAACATATGTAATAACGTTATTATAAAACAAAGGAACCACAAACATATGTAATAACGTTATTATAAAACAAAGGAACCACAAACATATGTAATAACGTTATTATAAAACAAAGGAACCACAAACATATGTAATAACGTTATTATAAAACAAAGGAACCACAAACATATGTAATAACGTTATTATAAAACAAAGGAACCACAAACATATGTAATAACGTTATTATAAAACAAAGGAACCACAAACATATGTAATAACGTTATTATAAAACAAAGGAACCACAAACATATGTAATAACGTTATTATAAAACAAAGGAACCACAAGCATATGTAATAACGTTATTATAAAACAAAGGAACCACAAGCATATGTAATAACGTTATTATAAAACAAAGGAACCACAAGCATATGTAATAACGTTATTATAAAACAAAGGAACCACAAACATATGTAATAACATTATTATAAAACAAAGGAACCACAAACATATGTAATAACATTATTATAAAACAAAGGAACCACAAACATATGTAATAACATTATTATAAAACAAAGGAACCACAAACATATGTAATAACATTATTATAAAACAAAGGAACCACAAACATATGTAATAACATTATTATAAAACAAAGGAACCACAAACATATGTAATAACATTATTATAAAACAAAGGAAACACAAACATATGTAATAACATTATTATAAAACAAAGGAACCACAAACATATGTAATAACATTATTATAAAACAAAGGAACCACAAACATATGTAATAACATTATTATAAAACAAAGGAACCACAAACATATGTAATAACATTATTATAAAACAAAGGAACCACAAACATATGTAATAACATTATTATAAAACAAAGGAACCACAAACATATGTAATAACATTATTATAAAACAAAGGAACCACAAACATATGTAATAACATTATTATAAAACAAAGGAACCACAAACATATGTAATAACATTATTATAAAACAAAGGAACCACAAACATATGTAATAACATTATTATAAAACAAAGGAACCACAAACATATGTAATAACATTATTATAAAACAAAGGAACCACAAACATATGTAATAACATTATTATAAAACAAAGGAAACACAAACGTATGTAATAACGTTATTATAAAACAAAGGAACCACAAACGTATGTAATAACGTTATTATAAAACAAAGGAACCACAAACGTATGTAATAACATTATTATAAAACAAAGGAACCACAAACATATGTAATAACATTATTATAAAACAAAGGAACCACAAACATATGTAATAACATTATTTTGTTTATGAAGTATCAATTTTCGTAGATTTCATTTCTCAATTATATGAAGAGGTTTGTATTTTACTTATATGTGGAAAACACGGCATCATTTCACTAAGCACTAGGAGGGGAGGTTTGCTATAACTAGCTGAACCCCGCTATTTTGTTTTATTGTAGTGTATGTACTAAGCCATTGAGCGGTCATGTATTTATGTGTTAAGGATATCGATATTTACCTTCGTTTCTACGATTTCCCCATAGGATTTTGGAACTATTCCGACAGTGTGGTATATTTTTTTTATTTTTTTATTAATACATCAAGTTTAAACACATTCAGTACAAATTGCATATTTACCACCTGAGTAATTGTTCCATTTATATATAATCATTATAATCATATTTTCAGTTATCTGCTATAATGGTAATGTGAACTTTCAGAGTCACCATTTCTCTAACTTTATGAATGTACCATTTCATAAGCTCAGTGCTTTGACAGACAGATATATATATATTTAAAAACTATAAGATATGGATGCTTTTTAGATATTAACCGTAATTAAAAAAAAAAAAAAAATGGTGGTAGAAATACATATATATATATATATATATATATATATATACTAATCATAGGGAAGGATTAAGCTTATTACTAGTAATTAACAAGGAAATCTTTTTGTTATGTTTTTGAAAAGGAAGAATTAAAAAAAAATCGAAGAATAAGGACAATATTAGAATATCAATATCATGAGGATTATAGGAATGAAAATGGGTTCAATAGGAGAGTTGGCTTTTATTGTTATTTTTTAAACTTTAATTTGATGAAATATTCCAAATATGAGGTTGAAAGCTTTTGAACTCTCCCCTTCATAACAATAAGGAAATTACATCTTTAGCTTAAAAAAAAGTTAAATATGAAGAGATCATGATTTGAAAAAAATAAAGATATCAATCATGTCTTTATTGTTGTTTTTGTGTGTGCAATTACTGCAATACATCTAATCCCAAGGGTCATGTGAAGTAGTGTCATCGCATTGTGTCCGTCGACATCATCCGTTATTTTCGTCTTCTTATGAATCCACCAAATCATTTGAAGATGAAAATTTCTGAGCGAAGACGACGACGGACGAGGTGAGTTTAATAAACCACAATAAAAATACCTACTGGAAAATGAATAAAATCTTCTTTTTTTTAAATAAATAATAAATTCAGATTTTCTATTTAAAATAAATCTCATTTACAAAACCACTGTTTCCCCTTTCTTCTTGTTTAAATCAATGATCAACAATATTCCAGAATCAAACAAATGAATGAATATAACATAGATTTCGTTTACATGCATCTTTTTACCACGCGGAGTCAGTGTGTTTTAAATCGGTCATCCAATCAGGACGCTCATTATTCTTGTCCAAGATAAAAATACATCGCTAAAATTACCTGTGGTTGTTTCCCCACTTCAACTCGTAAATTTACATAGAAATCGGAGATATTTCGTCATAAAACTTCACACATGGTTTTGTCTATCATATTTCTTGAAGACAAACATAACATTTTATTGCATTTATCAATATTTTATGAGTATCAACAGTTTTTCAACACCGTATCTGTTTCTCGATACAGCCGCCCGATTACAGTGACCCGTGACCCAGATTAGCACGTTCCAGCAGTTTTTTCTTAATAATGTTGTTTAATCAAGCTACAAATATGATTGAAACCAAGCTGTGAGTGAATGGTCCTTGGATTGTCCCTTACCAAGTTGTTTTTATGTGGTTTGGTAATTCCAACTTTAGCAAAGACGCTGAAAGGATCTGCCTATTATTGAAAGTACTTAGCAACCCTATATTTCTGGAGCCAATAGAATAATAGCTGTGACATGAAACAACTGGATTCAAAATGTTTGAATTCCAACTGGCAACTATGCTTGATGATTTTTATATTTATTATCTGTACATTTGAGGAACTTGAAGAACAGTAGTTGCAACACTAGTTATAAATATCCTGAAAAGATCTTCGAAATATTATCAAAAAATATACATAGCTATCGTGCTTTTCTGGAACCGGATGAGCAATAGGATATGGAACAATTGGATTTCAAAATAATTTCTAAATATCCTTGAACACTCAAACCTCGTTTTTGTTAAATGACATAGCAACCCGATGAATCATTTTTGGAATCAGAAGAACAATTGAATCTTGAAAAATGTATACCAACTTTGGTATTTGTTGGAAAAGTACATATTAACTGTACTTTTCTAAAAAATTGAAGAACAAATGTTGTGACACGATCAATCTGATTTCAATTTCAAAGTATTATAGTTCTAGCTTTACTTTATATCCTGGAAGACTTTCAGCCGGTTATTATTTGTTGAAAAAACTGAATACTCCGCAACCATACATTTTCTTTGTGAATTTGCCCTGTTCACCATTATTATATTGTTGTATATATGTTGCCTCTTGTTACAGTGTAACTGTCTGAGAGTACTAATAAAATCTTGGAACCAAGAGAACAATAGTTATGGCACAATGAAAACTTCCATTTTTTAAAAACCTAGCTAGCAACATGAATAACATCAACAGTGACATGGGATAATTTAATTTCAAAATAATATTTGAAATCTCTTTTTTTCCCAGTTAGTAATAACTGTGAAATGGAATAATTTGATTTATAAAAATTAGAATATTCCAATTATTTTTTTCATAATGTAAATAGAAACAAAGTAACTCTGATTATAATATTGTGCTTTCTGTGTTTTTAATTTTTAGTGTATCAGCAAGCTGGTCACAACCACGGGACAACAGTACTTTAATACTTTGTGTACTGTTTCTTTTGTTCGTAAACAAGAAACCAGTTAAATTGTCGGTAGAATAAAATTATTATGATTTTATTTGTAGAATCGGTGGTAATTGTAAATCAATAAGCAACACTTACTCTTTTATCTTTTTTCCCTTTATTGGTTCATTGTTCTAAAAATTTTAATTAGAACATTAGGGAAATATTTCTAAAAATAGATATGTTTTTCCCTTTCTATATTTAGATTAACAAATAACTGACGCCATTTGCTATGAGCTTGTTGACCGCGTTTTGAAATTTGAGATACACTCCCATATTGTCTATTGAAAGAAATATGATTTTTATCACTCAAAAGTAAGTTTAGACATTACAATATGTAATTTTAGATATTGGTTATTCCATGGAGTTTCCATTGGAAAATCCTGTTTCATTTATAAATAACGTTGACCTATTCTTTGAACTGCTGACTGCTGTGTCCCCGTGAGCTTGTGCTCAGTCAGTCAGTGGAAAAGTTCCTGTTTGGGTTTCTTGGAGTACACGGTACACCGTAATACGTTTTATATGACGTTTGATATCATATTACGATCACATCCTATTGTATTGATCAGTGTATAAAACTCTACAACCATGCAGAAAAAATAATCGGGTAGGAAACCACATGTTCATGTTGATGAACCGTCAACCATTTTTTTCCCTCATATTATAACTTATTACCCTCTGTGAAAATATTTCCCATATTGGAAAAATGTTGAACCATCTATTTCTCAGAAACAAATGAATTATTTAAAAAGAGACAGGAAGGAAAGTTTCGTTATGGCCATCTACAGAATGTATGTTTTTGGAGTTGTTTGGATTTCCAAGCTGTACACTGTCAAAATCAAAAAGTTTTATTTAAAGTCGGTACACTGTAGCAGGACATAGTTTATAAATGTATAACCTTATGGTTAAATGAATAAAATCTTTTTCTCAGAAGCTACAAACTTGATTGAAACAAACTTTGAAGGAATGGTCATTGGAATCTTGGATGATCTATTATATATCAGTGTATGTTTGATATATAGACTGGAATTCTAAAATTGCCACCATAACAGGAGAGTTGAACATAAGATTAACCTATTATAATTTTTTTTTTTTTTTTTTTTAACGACAATATCTTTTATTCAAATGCTTGCTACAATTAACATGCCAAAAGTCCAATCTCCTTTTGATGTTTCCCTGTTACATCCTGTTCTGATTATCCAGAGCTATGTATAATCAGAATTACATTCGGAAATATATACATGTACATGTACAACCTAAATACAATTTCTATTTAATACCTTTTGGAAACATTTATTTATTTTCCATTTAGTATATAATTTTTTACCTTCATTAAAAATGTATGCTTTGAAGTGTTTTATATTCTTTTATTCTTTTAATATATTCATTGTCAAATATTCTATGTCAGAACATTAATATACTTTGTTTTCTGTTCAGCTATATAATATGCTTTGTAGATGGAAAACCCTACAACTGTTATCAAAAAATTTAATGTAAGATAGTTTTTATCACCTATCTTATATCCAAGTACTATATGTTTCAAAGTAATTTTAGTTTCGATACCCAAACCCTTCATTAAATTCTGAAATTTTGTCCAAAGCTCTTTTAGAAAGGTACATTTGTACAAGTAATAAAATAATGAGAGTAATCTTCATCTAATTTGCAGAAATTACATAAACTATTCCCAACAATTTTCCATTTGAAAAGTAAAACTTTATTTGGAATAATAAAATGAAAAAGTTTCCATCTGAACATTTTAAATTTGTTTTCTTCAAACCCTTCGGGTCGTGCATTATGCCTTCTAACCTTGGGACATATTTCGGCATATAACATGGACAACACAATATTTAAACAACATTATTAAGAAAAAAACTGGTAGAACGTGCTAATGTGGGTCACAGGTCACTGTAATCGGGCGGCTGTATCGAGAAACAGATACGGTGTTGAAAAAACTGTTGATACTCATAAAATATTGATAAATGCAATAAAATTTTATGTTTGTCTTCAAGAAATATGATCTAAACAAAACCATGTGTGAAGTTTTATGACGAAATATCTCTGATTTCTATGTAAATTTACGAGTTGAAGTGGGGAAACACCCACAGGTAATTTTAGCGATGTATTTTTATCTTGGACAAGAATAATGAGCGTCCTGATTGGATGACCGATTTAAAACACATGGTAAAAAGATGCATGTAAAAGAAATCTATGTTATATTGACATCCACACTTGCCTTTTGGACAGCACATTTCTGTGTCCACACTTGTATTGTATAAATATACAGTATGTCTTAGACAACAACTTTAGAAAGGTGAATGACAAATCAATTACAGATGGACAAACAAACAAACATCCACATATTTTTGTTTATATAGCCTCTACTTTTTTTTATAGATTTATATTCCCAGAAAATGTGATATCATATATTCTTATCAAAACAATTAAAAAAAAACCAATGTAATTGGCTGGAAGTTTAGAAGAAAATAAAGAAAAAGTAAATATTCAAAATTTTACAATTGTGCTTATTTTGAGACATGTATACAATAAACATGTAAGCTAAGGAATCTCCTTTATTGTAGCAACTTCTTGTATCTTCACTAGAGAGTTAGAATGTTAAGACATCATTAACTGCCACTCAATGACTTGTATCTTCACTAGAGAGTGAGAATGTTAAGACATCATTAACTACCACTCAATGACTTGTATCTTCACTAGAGAGTGAGAATGTTAAGACATCATTAACTACCACTCAATGACTTGTATCTTCACTAGAGAGTGAGAATGTTAAGACATCATTAACTACCACTCAATGACTTGTATCTTCACTAGAGAGTGAGAATGTTAAGACATCATTAACTACCACTCAATGACTTGTATCTTCACTAGAGAGTTAGAATGTTAAGACATCATTAACTACCACTCAATGACTTGTATCTTTACTAGAGAGTGAGAATGTTAAGACATCATTAACTACCACTCAATGACTTGTATCTTCACTAGAGAGTGAGAATGTTAAGACATCATTAACTACCACTCAATGACTTGTATCTTCACTAGAGAGTGAGAATGATAAGACATCATTAACTACCACTCAATGACTTGTATCTTCACTAGAGAGTTAGAATGTTAAGACATCATTAACTACCACTCAATGACTTGTATCTTCACTAGAGAGTGAGAATGTTAAGACATCATTAACTACCACTCAATGACTTGTATCTTCACTAGAGAGTTAGAATGTTAAGACATCATTAACTACCACTCAATGACTTGTATCTTCATTCATGAGAAAGTGAACAAAAACATTTTATCTTTGAATAGAACTCAGACCTCTATAATAATAATAATTCATGCATAACAAGAAGATACAATTTTTTGGGACAAAGTGATAAAATAGAACAACAATATTAGTATCAGTATTGTGTAATCTTATTAAAATCAAAGGTTTGTTGTATCTTTTTTTTTTTTCCTTGGCGATACACTGACATTTAACAACATCCTGAATGGGATCACGTCAGAGTTCATATTTCCAACTGACCAATCCGCGATAAGCCTACTGGAAATCTCTAGGTATCAAAACCGAGTACATGCCAAGAGATGTTGTCCGATTGGTCAATATATTTAACTCTGTTGCATATGATTGGACGAATAAAGATGAATGAAAGGTTAGTGACATGACCCCAAATGGGATGTGGTTAGATGTTAGTGTATTGTTAAACTAAAAAATTGAATAAGATACATTTTTTTGTACAGCAAACATCTAATCTTAATTAGATTGATTACTGGTAGTACAGTAGTATTTTCCAATATCTGTTATAGATGACTGGTATTACCAGTATACATATGGTTCAGGCCTTTCAGGTACTTTTACCCACTTAAAATGGTAATTGGTACCTCCTAATAATATATTCAGGAAAAAAGTTCAAATTTTAAGAAATAATACTGCATGTAAATAGCGAAGTACTGGTACACTTGAAAATATTCATGCAATATGAGAATATTACAAATATGTATTTTACATGTAATACTGGTTGTACTAAGTATACTTGGCCTATTTTTCACTTTATCTTAAATTTAATATTTTCTACTATTAAAAAATAAAAACATCCTTTAGGAGGGACAGGACCCAACCTGTACTTCATTTGTCCAATATAAGAAAACTTTGAAGATACCAAAGGTGGTAACCAGAAGCTGTAAATCTAAGAAGGACAAAGAACACAATGGCCAAAAGAAACAAAGACAAACAATATGGTCAAAAACCACTACACAGAAAACTAGACTGAACAACATTAACCCCACTAAAAAAGAGGCTGAACTCACTGCTCCATATTTTGGTCTTCTATGATCGTGTTTCACAACAAACCTTATTGTAGAGCCCTCATAATTTTATATTATAAATAAAGAAACCAGATTTCAATGAAGATAATACAATTTTAGTAGCAAGTGCATTGCATGACCCTTAAACATATAGTGCTAAACAATAATATGTTGTTAATATTTGATTGAAAAAATCTTATTTTTCATAATTATTTTAATTGTTTTTTTTTAATTTATGATTTCTTTCATAGCCCTCCTTGTGAGCCAGTTGGATTGTATTATAATAATTCAGTCCTACTAAACAGAGATAATTAGAGTCAACTACATTGTATAAAAATAAAAGAATATAAACACAGTTTGCTGGGATTTTTATATAATAATTGAGGTTTATTTTGAACAAAAATATATTATCTATGTATTTTAAAGTGGATTGTATGTATAATATGACTGTATTTTGATGCTTCTAATAATCCATTCTTTAAGAAATAAATATTTATTTTCAAATGTAATAAATCTATTTCCCCATAAAATTTGCTTTCTTACATTACTAAATGTTAATGGTGAATTTAATTGACCACCAACTGTTTTTATCCAACTGGTCAAAACATTTTTGTAGAATTCAGGGATATTATTTAGAAACTGTTTATGTTTTTTCACATCTACAATGTATGTTCATATAAAAAATAAGCCATTTTTCCCCAAATACATTGAAATATTTTAGTGATCAGTTTTCATTTCGAAAATTTTGAGTCAGTTGGTCTACATGATGCATTCAAAAATATAAAATAACTTTCTATATCTATCATTTTCAGCCCACCCTTTGCAAAATCTCCTATCAATGTATTTCTTTTGACCTTATCTGGTTTCCCATTCCATATAAATTTAAAAATTAAAAAAATTAAAAAAGAATTCTTTGAAACCCCTGAACTATATATACCTGTATATAAAGGGAAACTTGTCTGGAATCTTCCTTTCAATGATTCTCTAAATATGTAAATATGTATGGTTGATCAGAAATCCAAGGGGACTACCACTACATGTACAGGACATACATGTGGGACACAATGGGAAAATGAATAAAGCTATTTCTCAGTTGCTATTTAAACTCGATGACACTCGAACTTTACATGTTATCACTGGAGTCCCCAATTGGATTGTACTTTGATTACATTTGTTGCATGAATCTGAAACTGAAACCCCTTTACATTAAAATCAATATGTATTTATTGTATAAAATATTTCCTTTATCACACAACTGTCATAAGAGCCAATAAGGTGGCTATATGTGATAAAAAGTCACTGTAATTTTACATAAAACTTCCCATAAGTTACATTATTCACTTATAATATTTGAACACCAATGCAAGAGATCGTAGGTAATACCTATGGATTGCTGGTACCAATGTTCTACAGATAGATAAGTTCTTGTAACTTGTTTCCCAATCCTATTAATTACTTCTTATTATGTAATGTACAGGGGTATATAGCTGAATATTGTAATGTTATATTCAATTAATTAATAAAATATGTTTAAACTTATGTTTACCGATGTTTGAATCTTAATCTTAAATTAATAGCTGGTAGGTGGCCTGTCAAAACATACTTTATCCCACATTTGGTTTCTGCTTGATAACGTTAAAGTTCCCCATGAACAAATAATTTGAAATTAGTACACAAGGTCAGGAGTTATACCCCTGTTTACCTTAGCTGGAAACTGAGGGGTCTGTGTCATATGGACACATTCTTAGGTGGAATCCGAGGGGTCTGTGTCATATGGACACATTCTTAGCTGGACACCGAGGGTCTGTGTCATATAGACACCGAGAGGTCTGTGTCATATGGACACATTCTTAGCTGGAAACCGAGGGGTTTGTGTCATATGGACACATTCTTAGCTGGACACCGAGGGGTCTGTGTCATATGGACACATTCTTAGCTGGACACCGAGGGGTCTGTGTCATATGGACACATTCTTACATGTAGCTGGAAACCGAGGGTCTGTGTCATATGGACACATTCTTAGCTGGACACCGAGGGGTCTGTGTCATATGGACACATTCTTTGGTGGACACAGAGGGGTCTGTGTTATATGGACACATTCTTAGCTGGACACTGAGGGGTCTGTGTCATATGGACACATTCTTAGCTGGACACCGAGGGGTCTGTGCCATATGGACACATTCTTAGCTGGAAACCAAGGGGTCTGTGTTATATGGACACATTCTTTCACTTTAAATACATTATTTTTAAAAAGATATTATTATGAAAACACATTGATTTTCATTTGACAGTGCTATGAAATTGTAATTTGGATTTGACCTAGTGTATGATTAATTTTTGTTCTATTTTATTTACAGATCCAGTGGTGATGCCTAGTAATCACACAGAATTCTATCGACACTCAAGAACAGCTTGGATATACCATTGGAAGGATAATAATAATCACTTTATTAAACTACTTTTACCTATAAAGCAGAAAATCATTGAAATTAAAGACAGGCCTGTATATAGCCAAAATTGTCGGGTGTTTATAATATTATAATTTTTTGTGCTGTGGTTTTTGCTTCCTGTAGACTATTGTTTAATATATCGGTGTCTTTCAGTACTAAAATAATATATAACTGTCATTCATCATCGCTTATATATTGTATCTTATAATATACACAAATTGTATCATACGTTTAAAGAATTGCCCATACCCTCATATTTAAGAGTAATGAGTTTCATGAGTAGTAGTTTAAAATCCATTGTGCCAACTCCAAGGGAAAGACCACAATTCGTAGAAGTGGATTTGAGCCATTATACATGCCCAGTTTGTAAGGATGTTTTTAAAGACTGTGTGCAGTTACCATGTGGCCACAAGTGCTGCAACAGTTGTGTTGACGAGCTGTTTCCTCCTGATTCCACAGAAGATGGACAATGCCCTGTTCAAGAGGAAGATTGTTTCAAATTTTCAAAAAGTCAGGTAAGTGCACTCATTTCAGCATTCTTTTTATATTATTAATTTTCCTATGCAGTTGTAGACTAAAATATAAATAACTGCTACATAGCTCTGCTCATCTAGACCATAATGTCTCTTGCTTTTGATGTATACAGTACATGCTCATTAACGAAGTCATTCTCATCCCGATTATTTTTGTTAAATCTGTTTTTAATAACAGTTAAAACAAAATGCTTAAATTGCAGAAGGATGAATAATGATTATAGGTCTAATACACCTTTTCAACAATATATCAGTTACATAGTAATTGTCAGTTTATTGGTGGAGGAAATTTAAGTTCACAGACAAAAGAATAAGCCGGTGTTGAAATAGCAAACCTATGATCATAGAATATACAGCATATACTTGTTGGATAAGAATCTGGAAATTAAACTATCATTAGATCATGTCCATATCACTCCCTAAATCTCACGAGGTTGGTGTATTGTTAATGGATACGTATATACCTGATTTTTGCTAACAGGGTTGAGGTCGAACCCCATTGTGTCGGGTAATTAGCCATTTGCTGGCTCGAAGCACTAATTTGGTGATATCCTACTAAATTTAATACTTTGATATAATATCATATTCAATATCAAATTATCGCTCCCTTCAATTTCGACACAGCAAGGTTCTACTATTTTTAATTTAAATTTAGGTGCTGCCTGATTATGGAACACGAAGAGATATTTTAAGGTTAAAAGTCTACTGTAAATTTAAAGGAAATGGATGTAACAAGACAGTGGAATGGAGTAAACTTGAGGTATGTGATTTATGACATGCTTGTATTTGTATTGAATTTTGTAACAAGAGTAACATGACGGGTGTCACTAGTGGAGCAGGAATTGCTTACCATTCTGGAGCAAATTAGTTGGTTTCATTGCTAATTGGAAGATGGTAAATTCATGACGACCTATATCAAATGGGCAACCACTTCAAGGCACTTGTAGCAATTACTGGAATAGCTTGTATTGAATTTTGATATTGCAATTGTATGTTATTGGAATTTTTCATTTAGTGTTATTGTATGTGAAAATCAGCTGGAGGCTTTAGTGAATATTTAATGAGTTTCTTTGTGGTTTGAAATATGACGAAATTTTTATGTGTTTTCATGTGGTATTGTAAATAAACAATCAAAGTATCACATGTGACTTTAAGGAGATATTTAATGTGTTTCCTTGTGTGTTAAACCAGACTCTAACAATCAACTGTGACTTATATGCACTTATTTCATGTGTTTCCTTGTGTAATTTGATATTAAATCCCCAAGCATCAATTGTCATATATTTGATGGACAGATTTGCTTAACTGGAATGAATCACTCGTAATTTTGCGGATAATGATAATAATTTTAACATATTCGTCGAAGCGTCTTGAAACTAGTCATTCCATTATGAAAAAGTCCCGTTGTTTCCGTTGGTCTGACAATACATGTAGTTCTACGATGCGTTTTAAATAGTCGAAATATAGAATTGATTTCAACTAAAAGATAAAATCACACACTACCTAAATTAAACAAACGTTTTAAGTGATGATTGTCCTGATACAAAACCAATGTTAGGACAATCAAAGCGATTTAACTAAAATAAACTATAACTCAAACATTACTGTCTCATACAAAGTCAGATTACTGGAAAAGTTAATATATGAAATATGTCCATCTTCCTTGGCTAAAATCAAGACCACACATGTGGAAAAATAATAATTTAGATTGCAATATAAAAGCCCAGTCTTTGCCTTAATTTTTTTCACCTACTTGCCCGAAAGCCAAATTTAGAAAAAAAAATTATTTATTCAAACACATTCTTTCATAATTTTCACTTGTCAGGATCCAGTTATACCTGTCCCTGATTTCAGGCAAGTGGGTTAGCGCAAAGACTGAAGCCTAAATAAATCAAATTGCATACTGGTATTACAATTGTTCAGAATGTTAACACAACCATTGTCTTTACTAGTGTAAAACAGATGATGTATGACTTAAATTAAAAATCTGAAATATGTATATATGGTAGTTGGATAACAAGTTTGGTACTGTTCATATTTACGAATTCTATTGAAATTCGACTACAAATACTTTCAATGTTAAAAACAAAAGAACAAACAATATACCATTATCATTATTATACTACACTCGATGAAAAATATATGTCAAGTTAGTCTATATTTGACCATGGTTAAATGCCTTATGATTAACTTAATCAAGCTCCTCGATGCATTATCTCACGCCTCTTTAGAGAATTGCATCAACATATTTACTTGTTTGATCTCTTCGTCCTAACTTGGACATATGGGTAATAACAAAATTACCGAACTCCGAACAATCTTACAAAGGGAAAGTCAAAACTCATAATTATATAAACAGACAAAATCAGTCAACAACCGGAAAACTGTGAAAACCGTAATGACCCTGACTTGGTACAGGCATTTCTAAAGAAATGGTGGGTTGAATCAGATTTTAAAGTGCCAAGCATCCCGCTCTCATTACGGTTCAAAGTCTCCGGCTGTCACTATAGCAGTATTTAAATACAGGAACAAAATAGGTAAAATAGTTGTCAAAACAGTACCATATTCAGTGAATGTAAATGTCAAAAACACATAAGACGGCAAAAAATATGACTGTGGTTTGTTGTATTCTTTCCAAGTCATTAATTATTTTTTGTTTTGTTCTTTTCAGAATCATTGCACCAGTTGTGACTATAGGTCAGTTGAATGTCCTAATAAAGCTAATGGTTGTGAAGAAATTGTTCTATATAAAAACATTACCGATCATGTGACGAACTGTTGCCAATTTTCTCCTGTTGTATGTGAATATTGCCAAGAACCAGTAATCAGGAGAGACTTGCAGGTACAGTTGTAGTTTTTGATTTTATTTTTATTTTGTAAATTATGGGTCAACTATTTTCTCATCTTAGGGGTGGGAGAAGGAGACAGGTAGTTGACATTTCTTGTTCAGACACAATGGTGTTTTGGTTTGGTTTGATACATATTTTTGTCTAATAATATAGATAAAGGCATTTTAGGACAGAAGGGGTATATTGAAGCATTAGAATTTTTTTTTAGGTGAGACAATAGACAATTTTGTTTCTTTCCAACCCCTTCCCCCCACCTCAGATAAGGTAATGGTTGGTGCTTTACCTAATCAAATGATAATAAAGGTGAAATTATTGCAGCCTTGATACATAATTCAAAAACATGAAATTTCTTCTCTTTCTATAAATAATATACAGTTTAACAAAAAAATACAATTCATAAAAACATAGACGAGTGATGACTGGACCAATTTGATTGAGTAAGTAAGTGACTGTTATTTAACTCTAACTCAGCAATTTGTCAGCTATATCATGGCGAGAACAAGTTAATTTTCGATGAGATGATGATGAGGTCCGCTTTGTTCTAGACCACAATGCTTAGTTGGATTTTTTTATAGTGTGCTAGCTCACTGAAACAACAGTCTGCGGATGGACATGTTGGTCCACTCGGACACATTATCCTGATTCAGAGCCAACCAGTCTTTGCTCTTTGTCCTTAATGCTGCGTGCTTAGCGGAGAAGCAACAAATACTAATTTATAGTCTTTGGTTTGACCCGATCGTACACAACTTGATTGAAACTTGGCATTTTGGTCAGAAACCTGCAAGTATACGAGTAATTTATTGGTATTTATAAAAACAACCAATACTCATAACATTCTGATTGGACGATAAAACTTGTGCTCAATCGACTAATGACTGTTTTGTAAACATTTTGAGATCCATGAATGAATCTGATAATTTGCACTACATTGACAATCATTGACTTTCCTTATCTAAATACATCTTCCATTCAACAAAATGAGACTAATAAACAATAACAGTAAAAAAACAGGGCTTTAATTTAACATTTGAATGATGTTGTATGATTTTTTTTAAACCTTTCTTCATGAACCAGGAAACATATATCTTTGTACGATATTGTGTGTTAGTAACTTTCAGGATATCAGATGTTTTCTCTGTGTCATCATGGGCACTTTCCGCCACCAATATATTTTAATTGTAATATTTTGATAGTGGCATTAGATACCAATAAACATGTATGTATCCATTCAGTTGGTTTATGTTTTTACAGGAGCACCATGAAAACACATGCCCACAAATACAGATACCATGTAAATACCACTGTGACATCACAAAGTTACCTCGTCAACAGGTAAGTAGTTAACAGAATAGTTAAACGTTTTTTGTGTTGTTCATCCTCATTCTATGTTTTATGCCCAGTATTGGTTTCTCTGACGTTCAATTATTGCTTTATTTTTCTTAGTGTATATTCATGTTGAGGAAAAAAAGTTGAGAAATTATATAGGAAAAATGATAATAATTTATAAGTGAGATAAACGAAATAAAGCAAGAATGATGTAGAGCAGGAACTGCTAACCCTTCCGGAGCACCTGAGTTCACGCTCGCTTATTAGTGGGAATAGTGTTGATATTAAAGGATTTACACTGATGAAGGGAAGTTATTTTGATAATGATAGATATCTGAAATAATTATGTGCAATTGATACCAAGTTATAAAAATGCATTGTCTATAATGTAGTCATGGTATGATGAGATGAATGAGGTGAAAATAGGAGAGAGAGAGAGAGAGTTAGATGATGCGAACTAGGACTGTGAATAAGGTAAGTAATACATTATAGGAGTGCCTGCCTTGATCTTATGTAAATGTGTGATTCATTATTTCTTTATCTGAAGAAGTAGAACTTCGTAGAAGGTGTAGTCTATAGAATAAAGAGAATTTGTGACGAGGATTTTATTCAGTTGTATATGAATCGTCTGTTTGCTCTCTTTTTCTCGAATCTCAAATTAGTAGGAATGGAGGTATACATGTTTTGCAGTCAGTATTGAAAGTATTATCTATTTAATGCATTGATTATTTTCAGATGTTACAACACTACAACAATTGTCCAATAAAGCCTGCTAAATGTCCGTATGCCAGTGCTGGATGCAAATTTGAGGTATTTTACACTATTTTTGGGTGATCTTTGTACTAGCTGACTGGTCCCCTGCTTTAGTATTGTTGGTTTACATTTGTATTTGTGTTTCATGTATGTTATGCAGGTATTTCTGGTAATTACAGTTTTCAATTGAACCATGACATAAAAGTATTGGGTCCAGGCATAAAACCCTTATCTACAAAATGTTGATGAATTAACAGACATATTATTATGGAATGTTCTCCTTAAATAATTCATGTATTGGTAGTTATGTCTCCCCCCGCTTTGGTGGGGAGACATATTGTTTTTGTCCTGTCTGTCTGTCCGTCACACAGTTTGTCAGCGCAACTCCTCTGAAACTACTGAACAGAATTTCATGAAACTTGGTAGGTAGTAAGGACACCATATGTAGTTGTGCATATTACCTGGAAATTTTGATCTCCAGAATTTTGTGGGAGTTATGCCCCTTTGAACTTAGAAATTTCCCGAAATTTACTACTGAAGCAGCTTGTTAGCGCAACTCCTCTGAAACTACTGAACAGAATTTCATGAAACTTGGTAGGTAGTAAGGACACCATATGTAGTTGTGCATATTACCAGGAAATTTTGATCCCCAAAATGTTGTGGGAGTTATGCCTCTTTGAACTAAAAAATTTCCCGAAATATACTTCTGAAGCAGCTTGTCAGCACAACTCCTCTGAAACTACTGGACAGAATTTCATGAAACTTGGTAGGTAGTAAGGACACCATATGTAGTTGTGCATATTACTAGGAAATGTTGATCCCCTAAATTTTGTGGGAGTTATTTGCAAACACTCTAGTGTAATATCCCTTACTGAAACTTGTATAAGGGTATATGTACATGTACAAGTGTCTATCATAATGTCACTATTTCCCTGAAAAAGTTTTTCATCACCAATCCATTGATTTTAGAAGAACAAAATTCCTTTAAAATCATTAGAACATAGGCTGAGCAATTTTCTGGAATGGGGAACTTTGCCATGACAATATGGAATAGTACCTGTAACCCTTGCTATAGCACTTTTGATCAAATTTTTTTTTGTGTTTCATGGATTAAAAACAGTTTTTTTTTGTTATTCATTGAAGCTTAATTTTGTTTGTTACCTAAATAGATTTTTTACCTTTGACTACAGTTTGTGGGACGGGGGGAGACATACGTTTTTGTGGGCAAAAACAAACTTTAATTACTAATGGTTTCTAATAGCAAAGAAAGAAATGTAAATTTGAAAAAGACATGTTTCCATTGACATAAAATATACGAATATATATTTATTGTGAGAGGTGATTGTTCGTTTTGTTGATATTTATGGAATTGTTGACCTTCACTGTTCCAACTTTCTTTTCTACATTCTGGTACATTGTAGACTACGTTCATGATGAGGTGTACTTAATACAACATTATGTGATCAAGTCTGTCAGTAATTTGCGACAGGTTGATGGTTTTCTCCCGGTACTTCGATTTCCTCTACCAATAAAACTGACTGCCACGATATAACTGAAATATTGTTGAAAGTGACGTTAAACACCATAAACCAAACCAAACCATTGTAGACTCTAAAAACCGATCAACTAGTTACTTTTGGTTTCAATAAATTCAGATTTAAATTGATTTTAATAAGTTAACATAGTTCATTATTATCAAATAATAATATGCATCATTGTTTTCATAGTATTATTGAATCTATTAAGTTTCTCAATTTTTAACTGCCTAGTGGTCAATTTGTTCATTAAATTTTCTTTGATGTAAGTCACTAAGATGCCTACACATACACTTCTGAACAGGTACTATGTACAAATAGATATATCACACTACATTACTACGAAATGATTTTCATATTTTTTACATGAATTGGTAATTGTTTAAACATTTTAGATGTACAAAGGAAGTTCCAAAACTGACAATAATGAAAGTAAATAAATTTTGCTCATTCATGGAAAATTATGCTTGTCGAGTACAACGGTATCAGAGCAAATAGTGGCGTTGACCTCTGAATTTTTACCTCAGGTTACGCCCATGCAAGTAACGAATGGAGAAAAAAAGTGACAGTAATTTATTACACTGGAAATACATTACAACACAATAGAAACGTTTTTCAAGAAAAAAGAAAAGAAGATTTTTATATTGCATTGGAATTCTAGTTGTTCAATTTTGCAATACTTTAATAATGATATTTATGATGGTCTTAGATAAGAAATGATTATTTAAAAAATGACTAAAGAAAAATGTCTGTTTTAAAGGGGAAAGAAAGTGAGGTGAGAGACCACGAGCAGAAATCATTTGTAGAACACCTGACATTGAACCAAAATTACATTCAGACATTAGAAAGACAAAATATAGACGTTAAAGAGGAATTACAGGTATGAACATTCATAAGATTAAAGAGGAATTACAGGTATGAACAATCATAAGATTAAAGAGGAATTACAGGTATGAACATTCATAAGATTAAAGAGGAGTTACAGGTATGAACATTCATAAGATTAAAGAGGAATTACAGGTATGAACAATCATAAGATTAAAGAGGAATTACAGGTATGAACATTCATAAGATTAAAGAGGAGTTACAGGTATGAACATTCATAAGATTAAAGAGGAATTACAGGTATGAACAATCATAAGATTAAAGAGGAATTACAGGTATGAACAATCATAAGATTAAAGAGGAATTACAGGTATGAACAATCATAAGATTAAAGAGGAATTACAGGTATGAACATTCATAAGATTAAAGAGGAATTACAGGTATGAACAATCATAAGATTAAAGAAGAATTACAGGTATGAACATTCATAAGATTAAAGAGGAGTTACAGGTATGAACATTCATAAGATTAAAGAGGAATTACAGGTATGAACATTCATAAGATTAAAGAGGAATTACAGGTATGAACAATGATAAGATTAAAGAGGAATTACAGGTACATGAACAATCATAAGATTAAAGAGGAATTGCAGGTATGAACAATGATAAGATTAAAGAGGAATTACAGGTATGAACATTCATAAGATTAAAGAGGAATTACAGGTATGAACAATGATAAGATTAAAGAAGAATTACAGGTATGAACAATCATAAGATTAAAGAGGAGTTACAGGTATGAACAATGATAAGATTAAAGAAGAATTACAGGTATGAACAGTGATAAGATTAAAGAGGAATTACAGGTATGAACATTCATAAGATTAAAGAAGAATTACAGGTATGAACATTCATAAGATTAAAGAAGAATTACAGGTATGCACATTCATAAGATTAAAGAAGAATTACAGGTATGAACATTCATAAGATTAAAGAAGAATTACAGGTATGAACAATGATAAGATTAAAGAGGAATTACAGGTATGAACATTCATAAGATTAAAGAAGAATTACAGGTATGAACATTCATAAGATTAAAGAGGAATTACAGGTATGAACATTCATAAGATTAAAGAAGAATTACAGGTATGAACATTCACAAGATTAAAGAAGAATTACAGGTATGAACATTCATAAGATTAAAGAGGAATTACAGGTATGAACATTCATAAGATTAAAGAAGAATTACAGGTATGAACATTCATAAGATTAATGAAGAATTACAGGTACATGAACAATCATCAAGATTAAAGGAGAATTACAGGTATGAACATTCATAAGATTAAAGAGGAATTACAGGTATGAACAATGATAAGATTAAAGAAGAATTACAGGTATGAACATTCATAAGATTAAAGAGGAATTACAGGTATGAACATTCATAAGATTAAAGAGGAATTACAGGTATGAACAATGATAAGATTAAAGAGGAATTACAGGTATGAACAATGATAAGATCAAAGAGGAATTACAGGTATGAACATTCATAAGATTAAAGAGGAATTACAGGTATGAACAATGATAAGATTAAAGAGGAATTACAGGTATGAACAATGATAAGATTAAAGAGGAATTACAGGTATGAACATTCATAAGATTAAAGAAGAATTACAGGTATGAACAATCATAAGATTAAAGAAGAATTACAGGTATGAACAATGATAGGATTAAAGAGGAATTACAGGTATGAACATTCATAAGATTAAAGAGGAATTACAGGTATGAACATTCATAAGATTAAAGAAGAATTACAGGTATGAACATTCATAAGATTAAAGAAGAATTACAGGTATGAACAATGATAAGATTAAAGAGGAATTACAGGTATGAGCATTCATAAGATTAAAGAGGAATTACAGGTATGAACATTCATAAGATTAAAAAGGAATTACAGGTATGAGCATTCATAAGATTAAAGAAGAATTACAGGTATGAACATTCATAAGATTAAAGAGGAATTACAGGTATGAACATTCATAAGATTAAAGAGGAATTACAGGTATGAACAATGATAAGATTAAAGAGGAGTTACAGGTATGAACAATGATAAGATTAAAGAGGAATTACAGGTATGAACAATGATAAGATTAAAGAGGAATTACAGGTATGAACATTCATAAGATTAAAGAGGAATTGCAGGTATGAACAATGATAAGATTAAAGAGGAATTACAGGTATGAACAATCATAAGATTAAAGAGGAATTACAGGTATGAGCATTCATAAGATTAAAGAAGAATTACAGGTATGAACATTCATAAGATTAAAGAGGAATTACAGGTATGAACAATCATAAGATTAAAGAGGAATTACAGGTATGAACATTCATAAGATTAAAGAAGAATTACAGGTATGAACATTCATAAGATTAAAGAGGAATTACAGGTATGAACAATGATAAGATTAAAGAGGAATTACAGGTATGAACAATGATAAGATTAAAGAAGAATTACAAGTGTGAACATTCATAAGATTAAAGAGGAATTACAGGTATGAACAATGATAAGATTAAAGAGGAATTACAGGTATGAACAATCATAAGATTAAAGAGGAATTACAGGTATGAACATTCATAAGATTAAAGAGGAATTACAGGTATGAACAATCATAAGATTAAAGAAGAATTACAGGTATGAACAATCATAAGATTAAAGAGGAATTACAGGTATGAACAATCATAAGATTAAAGAAGAATTACAGGTATGAACATTCATAAGATTAAAGAGGAATTACAGGTATGAACAATGATAAGATTAAAGAGGAATTACAGGTATGAACAATGATAAGATTAAAGAGGAATTACAGGTATGAACATTCATAAGATTAAAGAGGAATTACAGGTATGAACATTCATAAGATTAAAGAGGAATTACAGGTATGAACATTCATAAGATTAAAGAGGAATTACAGGTATGAACATTCATAAGATTAAAGAGGAATTACAGTTATGAACATTCATAAGATTAAAGAGGAATTACAGGTATGAACATTCATAAGATTAAAGAGGAATTACAGGTATGAACATTCATAAGATTAAAGAGGAATTACAGGTATGAACATTCATAAGATTAAAGAGGAATTACAGGTATGAACATTCATAAGATTAAAGAGGAATTACAGTTATGAACATTCATAAGATTAAAGAGGAATTACAGGTATGAACAATCATAAGATTAAAGAGGAATTACAGGTACATGAACAATCATAAGATTAAAGAAGAATTACAGGTACATGAACAATCATAAAGATTATAGAAGAATTACAGGTATGAACATTCATCAAGATTAAAGGAGAATTACAGGTATGAACATTCATAAGATTAAAGAGGAATTACAGGTATGAACAATGATAAGATTAAAGAAGAATTACAGGTATGAACATTCATAAGATTAAAGAGGAATTACAGGTATGAACATTCATAAGATTAAAGAGGAATTACAGGTATGAACAATGATAAGATTAAAGAGGAATTACAGGTATGAACAATGATAAGATCAAAGAGGAATTACAGGTATGAACATTCATAAGATTAAAGAGGAATTACAGGTATGAACAATGATAAGATTAAAGAGGAATTACAGGTATGAACAATGATAAGATTAAAGAGGAATTACAGGTATGAACATTCATAAGATTAAAGAAGAATTACAGGTATGAACAATCATAAGATTAAAGAAGAATTACAGGTATGAACAATGATAGGATTAAAGAGGAATTACAGGTATGAACATTCATAAGATTAAAGAGGAATTACAGGTATGAACATTCATAAGATTAAAGAAGAATTACAGGTATGAACATTCATAAGATTAAAGAAGAATTACAGGTATGAACAATGATAAGATTAAAGAGGAATTACAGGTATGAGCATTCATAAGATTAAAGAGGAATTACAGGTATGAACATTCATAAGATTAAAAAGGAATTACAGGTATGAACATTCATAAGATTAAAGAAGAATTACAGGTATGAACATTCATAAGATTAAAGAGGAATTACAGGTATGAACATTCATAAGATTAAAGAGGAATTACAGGTATGAACAATGATAAGATTAAAGAGGAGTTACAGGTATGAACAATGATAAGATTAAAGAGGAATTACAGGTATGAACAATGATAAGATTAAAGAGGAATTACAGGTATGAACATTCATAAGATTAAAGAGGAATTGCAGGTATGAACAATGATAAGATTAAAGAGGAATTACAGGTATGAACAATCATAAGATTAAAGAGGAATTACAGGTATGAGCATTCATAAGATTAAAGAAGAATTACAGGTATGAACATTCATAAGATTAAAGAGGAATTACAGGTATGAACAATCATAAGATTAAAGAGGAATTACAGGTATGAACATTCATAAGATTAAAGAAGAATTACAGGTATGAACATTCATAAGATTAAAGAGGAATTACAGGTATGAACAATGATAAGATTAAAGAGGAATTACAGGTATGAACAATGATAAGATTAAAGAAGAATTACAAGTGTGAACATTCATAAGATTAAAGAGGAATTACAGGTATGAACAATGATAAGATTAAAGAGGAATTACAGGTATGAACAATCATAAGATTAAAGAGGAATTACAGGTATGAACATTCATAAGATTAAAGAGGAATTACAGGTATGAACAATCATAAGATTAAAGAAGAATTACAGGTATGAACAATCATAAGATTAAAGAGGAATTACAGGTATGAACAATCATAAGATTAAAGAAGAATTACAGGTATGAACATTCATAAGATTAAAGAGGAATTACAGGTATGAACAATGATAAGATTAAAGAGGAATTACAGGTATGAACAATGATAAGATTAAAGAGGAATTACAGGTATGAACATTCATAAGATTAAAGAGGAATTACAGGTATGAACATTCATAAGATTAAAGAGGAATTACAGGTATGAACATTCATAAGATTAAAGAGGAATTACAGGTATGAACATTCATAAGATTAAAGAGGAATTACAGTTATGAACATTCATAAGATTAAAGAGGAATTACAGGTATGAACATTCATAAGATTAAAGAGGAATTACAGGTATGAACATTCATAAGATTAAAGAGGAATTACAGGTATGAACATTCATAAGATTAAAGAGGAATTACAGGTATGAACATTCATAAGATTAAAGAGGAATTACAGTTATGAACATTCATAAGATTAAAGAGGAATTACAGGTATGAACAATCATAAGATTAAAGAGGAATTACAGGTACATGAACAATCATAAGATTAAAGAAGAATTACAGGTACATGAACAATCATAAAGATTATAGAAGAATTACAGGTATGAACATTCATAAGATTAAAGAGGAATTACAGGTATGAACAATCATAAGATTAAAGAAGAATAACAGGTATGAACATTCATAAGATTAAAGAAGAATTACAGGTATGAACATTCATAAGATTAAAGAGGAATTACAGGTATGAACAATGATAAGATTAAAGAGGAATTACAGGTATGAACATTCATAAGATTAAAGAGGAATTACAGGTATGAACATTCATAAGATTAAAGAAGAATTACAGGTATGAACATTCACAAGATTAAGGAGGAATTACAGGTATGAACAATCATAAGATTAAAGAGGAATTACAGGTACATGAACAATCATAAAGATTAAAGGAGAATTACAGATATGAACATTCATAAGATTAAAGAGGAATTACAGGTATGAACATTCATAAGATTAAAGAAGAATTACAGGTATGAACAATCATAAAATTTAAGAAGAATTACAGGTATGAACAATGATAAGATTAAAGAGGAATTACAGGTATGAACATTCATAAGATTAAAGAGGAATTACAGGTATGAACAATGATAAGATTAGAGAGGAATTACAGGTATGAACAATGATAAGATTAAAGAAGAATTACAGGTATGAACAATGATAAGATTAAAGAGGAATTACAGGTATGAACATTCATAAGATTAAAGAGGAATTACAGGTATGAACAATCATAAGATTAAAGAAGAATTACAGGTATGAACAATCATAAGATTAAAGAGGAATTACAGGTATGAACATTCATAAGATTAAAGAGGAATTACAGGTATGAACAATGATAAGATTAAAGAGGAATTACAGGTATGAACATTCATAAGATTAAAGAGGAATTACAGGTATGAACATTCATAAGATTAAAGAGGAATTACAGGTATGAACATTCATAAGATTAAAGAGGAATTACAGGTATGAACATTCATAAGATTAAAGAGGAATTACAGGTATGAACATTCATAAGATTAAAGAGGAATTACAGGTATGAACATTCATAAGATTAAAGTGGAATTACAGGTATGAACATTCATAAGATTAAAGAAGAATTACAGGTATGAACAATCATAAGATTAAAGAGGAATTACAGGTATGAACATTCACAAGATTAAAGAAGAATTACAGGTATGAACAATCATAAGATTAAAGAAGAATTACAGGTATGAACATTCATAAGATTAAAGGAGAATTACAGGTATGAACATACATACCGTAGCATTAAGTATTGATTGATTGGTGTTGAACACCAACTTTAGTAGAATTTCACTCGGCTATACCGCAGCATTAAGATTTAAGTATGTGTAGGAAAGTCAACAGTCATTTACATTGTCTTCACATTGATTTCCTCCATTAAATCAGTGTACCTGATGAAGGTTATCCCAGAAACGTGTCATGCACACTAAATTTCATATCTACTTTTTTTATTACTTATTTAATAAAAAGCATCAGAATTTTAAATGTTTATGTTTACTTTAAGTATAAAGATACGTAATCACTAAGATACAGATCTCTTATTTAGTGCATGTTTCTGGAATAACCTTCATCAGGTACTCTCATAATCAAAATATTGTGTTAGGGTTATGGTGTTTAATGCCATTTTCAACAGTATTTCAGTTATATCGTGGCGGTCAGTGTAATTTGTGGAGGAAACCGGAGTGCCCGGAGAAATTCACCGACCTGTCACAAGTCACTGACAAACTTTATCTTATAATGTTGTATTGAGTATACCTTGCCTGAGAGGGATTTGAACTCACAACTTCAGTGTTGATAGGCACTGATTGTATAGGTAATTGTAAATCCAAACTACCATATGATCACGACCATGATGGCCCCTTCAAAAGATTGGAAAACCAAATAATTTAATAGTATTTGAGGGCAAGTATTCCAAAAAACCTAAACAGGGTAGCCAAAATAGTCCATATTTTGTGATTTTAACTCGTCCTTGACAGGGGTCATCAAAATCGGTTAAATCACAATTTACCACTTTAATAAACTGACACAACCTTGAAGCAGCTCTTTGTGATTTAGTATGTCAGTGACCTTCGGAAGATCAGTTGTTTTAAGACAATAATTCAATCTTGCAAGAGAAATAATAACTCTAGAGGACTTTGAAAATACCAAGGTGCAATTTCAGAAGCTCATTGCAATATAGGTTGTAGGAAAGGGACTAGTCAGTTGTAAAAACTTGTTCCCAATCCAATTGTATAAATATTGACAAGAAAAATCATTATAAAGTAAAGTATAGGTTGTATTTGCTCTGTACCACTGAAATCACGTGTTTAAAAGGAAAATATGGAGTAAAGTTACAAAGTACCAAGAAGGTTCTAAGATATGACCAAAAGCCATATAAAGTTTGTCAGTGACTTGCGACAGGTCGGTGGTTTTCTTCGGGTACTCTGGTTTCCTCCACCAATAAAACTGACCACCACGATATAACTGAAATATTGTTGAATGTCGCGTTAAACACCATAAAACCAACCAACCAACCAAAGGCCATAAATAAATATAAGTATATTCAGAAGATGCCAAGATGTGATCAAAAGCCACAAATCAATATAGTAAAGTAAGAAAATACTAAGATATAGCCAAAAATCTATAAATCAGTAGAATTAAAGTTAAAAAGACGTGATTTTTGTAGAAAACAACAAAACCAAAAACAAACAAAAAAGACTATGACAAACACATTTCACAAATACTAAACATTGAAACAAACAGCATGGAGTGAATGCTGGTGCTCCAATGAAAGGCAGCTACAAGTTCGCAGTATTCTGATTTTCTGGCAAATTAACACTATATTTAATATTTATGATTTTCTATCTCAGATTCCAGTATTGATGTATATTTTGTGTATAGTTATTTTTTTTTTTTTATCTTAGGCCTTAAGACAAGAGAAAGATATTTGGCAAAGTCAAATATCAGAGACAAAAAAGGACTATGACAAATTAGTTCAGCAGTTTGAATGGCTTAAAAAAGACTCGGCTGAGTTTAAGGTAAGTTATTACTGCATGTCTACTGATAAAGCGATTTTTAATCTACATGTAGGTTTATAACAGTTTCATGTATGATTTTTACATATATATATATCATCCCAGCATTATTAGTATTAAGTCAATGCTTATGTATCTCCATCTATATCTTATGCCTAAATTTGAAATGGATTGTAATCTAGAATTAAACTTGTTATGAGTAATCAAGTGATGTCCATAGCACACATACAAATCATTATTGAACAAAAAGTGTCCAGAAGCAAACAGAATCCTTTTTATCTATCGATCTCCTGGAGTATTTAGTGGTCTGTACTGACTTTTACATGCACTCTCCTGGAGTATTTAGCTACAAGTGTTCTGTTCTGACTTTTACATGCACTCTCCTGGAGTATTTAGCTACAAGTGTTCTGTACTGACTTTTACATGCACTCTCCTGGAGTATTTAGCTACAAGTGTTCTGTTCTGACTTTTACATGCACTCTCCTGGAGTATTTAGCTACAAGTGTTCTGTACTGACTTTTACATGCACTCTCCTGGAGTATTTAGCTACAAGTGTTCTGTTCTGACTTTTACATGCACTCTCCTGGAGTATTTAGCTACAAGTGTTCTGTTCTGACTTTTACATGCACTTTCCTGGAGTATTTAGCTACAAGTGTTCTGTTCTGACTTTTACATGCACTCTCCTGGAGTATTTAGCTACAAGTGTTCTGTTCTGACTTTTACATGCACTTTCCTGGAGTATT
Source organism: Bathymodiolus septemdierum (assembly GCA_963383655.1). Classification (NCBI taxonomy): domain Eukaryota; kingdom Metazoa; phylum Mollusca; class Bivalvia; order Mytilida; family Modiolidae; genus Bathymodiolus; species Bathymodiolus septemdierum. Next base: position 27,156,125 of record OY726519.1, read on the forward strand.
TAGCTACAAGTGTTCTGTACTGACTTTTACATGCACTCTCCTGGAGTATTTAGCTACAAGTGTTCTGTTCTGACTTTTACATGCACTCTCCTGGAGTATTTAGCTACAAGTGTTCTGTACTGACTTTTACATGCACTCTCCTGGAGTATTTAGCTACAAGTGTTCTGTTCTGACTTTTACATGCACTCTCCTGGAGTATTTAGCTACAAGTGTTCTGTTCTGACTTTTACATGCACTCTCCTGGAGTATTTAGCTACAAGTGTTCTGTTCTGACTTTTACATGCACTCTCCTGGAGTATTTAGCTACAAGTGTTCTGTTCTGACTTTTACATGCACTTTCCTGGAGTATTTAGCTACAAGTGTTCTGTTCTGACTTTTGCATGCACTCTCCTGGAGTATTTAGCTACAAGTGTTCTGTTCTGACTTTTGCATGCACTCTCCTGGAGTATTTAGCTACAAGTGTTCTGTTCTGACTTTTACATGTACTCTCCTGGAATATTTAGCTACAAGTGTTCTGTAGTGACTTTTACATGCACTCTCCTGGAGTATTTAGCTACAAGTGTTCTGTTCTGACTTTTACATGCACTCTCCTGGAGTATTTAGCTACAAGTGTTCTGTTCTGACTTTTACATGCACTCTCCTGGAGTATTTAGCTACAAGTGTTCTGTTCTGACTTTTACATGCACTCTCCTGGAGTATTTAGCTACAAGTGTTCTGTTCTGACTTTTACATGCACTCTCCTGGAGTATTTAGCTACAAGTGTTCTGTTCTGACTTTTACATGCACTCTCCTGGAGTATTTAGCTACAAGTGTTCTGTTCTGACTTTTACATGCACTCTCCTGGAGTATTTAGCTACAAGTGTTCTGTTCTGACTTTTACATGCACTCTCCTGGAGTATTTAGCTACAAGTGTTCTGTTCTGACATTTACATGCACTCTCCTGGAGTATTTAGCTACAAGTGTTCTGTTCTGACTTTTACATGCACTCTCCTGGAGTATTTAGCTACAAGTGTTCTGTTCTGACTTTTACATGCACTCTCCTGGAGTATTTAGCTACAAGTGTTCTGTTCTGACTTTTACATGCACTCTCCTGGAGTATTTAGCTACAAGTGTTCTGTACTGACTTTTACATGCACTCTCCTGGAGTATTTAGCTACAAGTGTTCTGTTCTGACTTTTACATGCACTCTCCTGGAGTATTTAGCTACAAGTGTTCTGTTCTGACTTTTACATGCACTCTCCTGGAGTATTTAGCTACAAGTGTTCTGTTCTGACTGTTACATGCACTCTCCTGGAGTATTTAGCTACAAGTGTTCTGTTCTGACTTTTACATGCACTTTCCTGGAGTATTTAGCTACAAGTGTTCTGTTCTGACTTTTGCATGCACTCTCCTGGAGTATTTAGCTACAAGTGTTCTGTTCTGACTTTTGCATGCACTCTCCTGGAGTATTTAGCTACAAGTGTTCTGTTCTGACTTTTACATGTACTCTCCTGGAATATTTAGCTACAAGTGTTCTGTAGTGACTTTTACATGCACTCTCCTGGAGTATTTAGCTACAAGTGTTCTGTTCTGACTTTTACATGCACTCTCCTGGAGTATTTAGCTACAAGTGTTCTGTTCTGACTTTTACATGCACTCTCCTGGAGTATTTAGCTACAAGTGTTCTGTTCTGACTTTTACATGCACTCTCCTGGAGTATTTAGCTACAAGTGTTCTGTTCTGACTTTTACATGCACTCTCCTGGAGTATTTAGCTACAAGTGTTCTGTTCTGACTTTTACATGCACTCTCCTGGAGTATTTAGCTACAAGTGTTCTGTTCTGACTTTTACATGCACTCTCCTGGAGTATTTAGCTACAAGTGTTCTGTTCTGACTTTTACATGCACTCTCCTGGAGTATTTAGCTACAAGTGTTCTGTTCTGACATTTACATGCACTCTCCTGGAGTATTTAGCTACAAGTGTTCTGTTCTGACTTTTACATGCACTCTCCTGGAGTATTTAGCTACAAGTGTTCTGTTCTGACTTTTACATGCACTCTCCTGGAGTATTTAGCTACAAGTGTTCTGTTCTGACTTTTACATGCACTCTCCTGGAGTATTTAGCTACAAGTGTTCTGTTCTGACTTTTACATGCACTTTCCTGGAGTATTTAGCTACAAGTGTTCTGTACTGACTTTTACATGCACTCTCCTGGAGTATTTAGCTACAAGTGTTCTGTTCTGACTTTTACATGCACTCTCCTGGAGTATTTAGCTACAAGTGTTCTGTTCTGACTTTTACATGCACTCTCCTGGAGTATTTAGCTACAAGTGTTCTGTACTGACTTTTACATGCACGCTCCTGGAGTATTTAGCTACAAGTGTTCTGTTCTGACTTTTACATGCACTCTCCTGGAGCATTTAGCTACAAGTGTTCTGTTCTGACTTTTACATGCACTCTCCTGGAGTATTTAGCTACAAGTGTTCTGCTCTGACTTTTACATGCACTCTGCTGGAGTATTTAGCTACAAGTGTTCTGTACTGACCTTTACATGCATTCTCCTGGAGTATTTAGCTACAAGTGTTTTGTTCTGACTTTTACATGCACTCTCCTGGAGTATTTAGCTACAAGTGTTCTGTTCTGACTTTTACATGCACTCTCCTGGAGTATTTAGCTACAAGTGTTCTGTTCTGACTTTTACATGCACTCTCCTGGAGTATTTAGCTACAAGTGTTCTGTACTGACCTTTAAATGCACTCTCCTGGAGTATTTAGCTACAAGTGTTCTGTACTGACCTTTAAATGCACTCTCCTGGAGTATTTAGCTACAAGTGTTCTGTTCTGACTTTTACATGCACTCTCCTGGAGTATTTAGCTACAAATGTTCTGTTCTGACTTTTACATGCACTCTCCTGGAGTATTTAGCTACAAGTATTCTGTTCTGACTTTTACATGCACTCTCCTGGAGTATTTAGCTACAAATGTTCTGTTCTGACTTTTACATGCACTCTCCTGGAGTATTTAGCTACAAGTGTTCTGTACTGACTTTTACATGCACTCTCCTGGAGTATTTAGCTACAAGTGTTCTGTTCTGACTTTTACATGCACTCTCCTGGAGTATTTAGCTACACGTGTTCTGTACTGACTTTTACATGCACTCTCCTGGAGTATTTAGCTACAAGTGTTCTGTACTGACTTTTACATGCACTCTGCTGGAGTATTTAGCTACAAGTGTTCTGTTCTGACTTTTACATGCACTCTCCTGGAGTATTTAGCTACAAGTGTTCTGTACTGACTTTTACATGCACTCTCCTGGAGTATTTAGCTACAAGTGTTCTGTTCTGACTTTTACATGCACTCTCCTGGAGTATTTAGCTACAAGTGTTCTGTACTGACTTTTACATGCACTCTCCTGGAGTATTTAGCTACAAGTGTTCTGTTCTGACTTTTACATGCACTCTCCTGGAGTATTTAGCTACAAGTGTTCTGTACTGACTTTTACATGCACTCTCCTGGAGTATTTAGCTACAAGTGTTCTGTTCTGACTTTTACATGCACTCTCCTGGAGTATTTAGCTACAAGTGTTCTGTTCTGACTTTTACATGCACTCTCCTGGAGTATTTAGCTACAAGTGTTCTGTTCTGACTTTTACATGCACTTTCCTGGAGTATTTAGCTACAAGTGTTCTGTTCTGACTTTTGCATGCACTCTCCTGGAGTATTTAGCTACAAGTGTTCTGTTCTGACTTTTGCATGCACTCTCCTGGAGTATTTAGCTACAAGTGTTCTGTTCTGACTTTTACATGTACTCCTGGAGTATTTAGCTACAAGTGTTCTGTTCTGACTTTTACATGTACTCTCCTGGAGTATTTAGCTACAAGTGTTCTGTTCTGACTTTTACATGCACTCTCCTGGAGTATTTAGCTACAAGTGTTCTGTTCTGACTTTTACATGCACTCTCCTGGAGTATTTAGCTACAAGTGTTCTGTTCTGACTTTTACATGCACTCTCCTAGAGTATTTAGCTACAAGTGTTCTGTTCTGACTTTTACATGCACTCTCCTGGAGTATTTAGCTACAAGTGTTCTGTTCTGACTTTTACATGCACTCTCCTGGAGTATTTAGCTACAAGTGTTCTGTTCTGACTTTTACATGCACTCTCCTGGAGTATTTAGCTACAAGTGTTCTGTTCTGACTTTTACATGCACTCTCCTGGAGTATTTAGCTACAAGTGTTCTGTTCTGACTTTTACATGCACTCTCCTGGAGTATTTAGCTACAAGTGTTCTGTTCTGACTTTTACATGCACTCTCCTGGAGTATTTAGCTACAAGTGTTCTGTTCTGACTTTTACATGCACTCTCCTGGAGTATTTAGCTACAAGTGTTCTGTAGTGACTTTTACATGCACTCTCCTGGAGTATTTAGCTACAAGTGTTCTGTTCTGACTTTTACATGCACTCTCCTGGAGCATTTAGCTACAAGTGTTCTGTACTGACTTTTACATGCACTCTCCTGGAGTATTTAGCTACAAGTGTTCTGCTCTGACTTTTACATGCACTCTGCTGGAGTATTTAGCTACAAGTGTTCTGTTCTGACTTTTACATGTACTCCTGGAGTATTTAGCTACAAGTGTTCTGTTCTGACTTTTACATGTACTCTCCTGGAGTATTTAGCTACAAGTGTTCTGTTCTGACTTTTACATGCACTCTCCTGGAGTATTTAGCTACAAGTGTTCTGTTCTGACTTTTACATGCACTCTCCTGGAGTATTTAGCTACAAGTGTTCTGTTCTGACTTTTACATGCACTCTCCTAGAGTATTTAGCTACAAGTGTTCTGTTCTGACTTTTACATGCACTCTCCTGGAGTATTTAGCTACAAGTGTTCTGTTCTGACTTTTACATGCACTCTCCTGGAGTATTTAGCTACAAGTGTTCTGTTCTGACTTTTACATGCACTCTCCTGGAGTATTTAGCTACAAGTGTTCTGTTCTGACTTTTACATGCACTCTCCTGGAGTATTTAGCTACAAGTGTTCTGTTCTGACTTTTACATGCACTCTCCTGGAGTATTTAGCTACAAGTGTTCTGTTCTGACTTTTACATGCACTCTCCTGGAGTATTTAGCTACAAGTGTTCTGTTCTGACTTTTACATGCACTCTCCTGGAGTATTTAGCTACAAGTGTTCTGTAGTGACTTTTACATGCACTCTCCTGGAGTATTTAGCTACAAGTGTTCTGTTCTGACTTTTACATGCACTCTCCTGGAGCATTTAGCTACAAGTGTTCTGTACTGACTTTTACATGCACTCTCCTGGAGTATTTAGCTACAAGTGTTCTGCTCTGACTTTTACATGCACTCTGCTGGAGTATTTAGCTACAAGTGTTCTGTACTGACCTTTAAATGCACTCTCCTGGAGTATTTAGCTACAAGTGTTTTGTTCTGACTTTTACATGCACTCTCCTGGAGTATTTAGCTACAAGTGTTCTGTTCTGACTTTTACATGCACTCTCCTGGAGTATTTAGCTACAAGTGTTCTGTTCTGACTTTTACATGCACTCTCCTGGAGTATTTAGCTACAAGTGTTCTGTACTGACCTTTAAATGCACTCTCCTGGAGTATTTAGCTACAAGTGTTCTGTACTGACCTTTAAATGCACTCTCCTGGAGTATTTAGCTACAAGTGTTCTGTTCTGACTTTTACATGCACTCTCCTGGAGTATTTAGCTACAAGTGTTCTGTTCTGACTTTTACATGCACTCTCCTGGAGTATTTAGCTACAAGTGTTCTGTTCTGACTTTTACATGCACTCTCCTGGAGTATTTAGCTACACGTGTTCTGTACTGACCTTTAAATGCACTCTCCTGGAGTATTTAGCTACAAGTGTTTTGTTCTGACTTTTACATGCACTCTCCTGGAGTATTTAGCTACACGTGTTCTGTACTGACTTTTACATGCACTCTCCTGGAGTATTTAGCTACAAGTGTTCTGTACTGACTTTTACATGCACTCTCCTGGAGTATTTAGCTATAAGTGTTCTGTTCTGACTTTTACATGCACTCTCCCGGAGTATTTAGCTACACGTGTTCTGTTCTGACTTTTACATGCACTCTCCTGGTGTATTTAGCTACAAGTGTTCTGTTCTGACTTTTACATGCACTCTCCTGGAGTATTTAGCTACAAGTGTTCTGTACTGACTTTTACATGCACTCTCCTGGAGTATTTAGCTACAAGTGTTCTGTTCTGACTTTTACATGCACTCTCCTGGAGTATTTAGCTACAAGTGTTCTGTTCTGACTTTTACATGCACACTTCAGGAGTATTTAGCTACAAGTGTTCTGTACTGACTTTTACATGCACTCTCCTGGAGTATTTAGCTACAAGTGTTCTGTTCTGACTTTTACATGCACTCTCCTGGTGTATTTAGCTACAAGTGTTCTGTACTGACTTTTACATGCACTCTCCTGGAGTATTTAGCTACAAGTGTTCTGTTCTGACTTTTACATGCACTTTCCTGGATTATTTAGCTACAAGTGTTCTGTTCTGACTTTTACATGCACTCTCCTGGAGTATTTAGCTACAAGTGTTCTGTACTAACTTTTACATGCACTCTCCTGTAGTATTTAGCTACAAGTGTTCTGTTCTGACTTTTACATGCACTCTCCTGGAGTATTTAGCCAGAAGTGTTCTGTACTGACCTTTAAATGCACTCTCCTGGAGTATTTAGCTACAAGTGTTCTGTACTGACCTTTAAATGCACTCTCCTGGAGTATTTAGCTACAAGTGTTCTGTTCTGACTTTTACATGCACTCTCCTGGAGTATTTAGCTACAAGTGTTCTGTTCTGACTTTTACATGCACTCTCCTGGAGTATTTAGCTACAAATGTTCTGTTCTGACTTTTACATGCACTCTCCTGGAGTATTTAACTACAAGTGTTCTGTACAGACTTTTACATGCACTCTCCTGGAGTATTTAGCTACAAGTGTTCTGTTCTGACTTTTACATGCACTCTCCTGGAGTATTTAGCTACACGTGTTCTGTACTGACTTTTACATGCACTCTCCTGGAGTATTTAGCTACAAGTGTTCTGTACTGACTTTTACATGCACTCTCCTGGAGTATTTAGCTACAAGTGTTCTGTTCTGACTTTTACATGCACTCTGCTGGAGTATTTAGCTACACATGTTCTGTACTGACTTTTACATGGACTCTCCTGGAGTATTTAGCTACAAGTGTTCTGTTCTGACTTTTACATGCACTCTCCTGGAGTATTTAGCTACAAGTGTTCTGTTCTGACTTTTACATGCACTCTCCTGGAGTATTTAGCTACAAGTGTTCTGTTCTGACTTTTACATGCACTCTCCTGGAGTATTTAGCTACAAGTGTTCTGTACTGACTTTTACATGCACTCTCCTGGAGTATTTAGCTACAAGTGTTCTGTTCTGACTTTTACATGCACTCTCCTGGAGTATTTAGCTACAAGTGTTCTGTACTGACTTTTACATGCACTCTCCTGGAGTATTTAGCTACAAGTGTTCTGTTCTGACTTTTACATGCACTTTCCTGGAGTATTTAGCTACAAGTGTTCTGTTCTGACTTTTACATGCACTCTCCTGGAGTATTTAGCTACAAGTGTTCTGTACTGACTTTTACATGCACTCTCCTGGAGTATTTAGCTACAAGTGTTCTGTTCTGACTTTTACATGCACTCTCCTGGAGTATTTAGCTACAAGTGTTCTGTTCTGACTTTTACATGCACTCTCCTGGAGTATTTAGCTACAAGTGTTCTGTACTGACTTTTACATGCACTCTCCTGGAGTATTTAGCTACAAGTGTTCTGTTCTGACTTTTACATGCACTCTCCCGGAGTATTTAGCTACACGTGTACTGTACTGACTTTTACATGCACTCTCCTGGTGTATTTAGCTACAAGTTTTCTGTTCTGACTTTTACATGCACTCTCCTGGAGTATTTAGCTACAAGTGTTCTGTACTGACTTTTACATGCACTCTCCTGGAGTATTTAGCTACAAGTGTTCTGTTCTGACTTTTACATGCACTCTCCTGGAGTATTTAGCTACAAGTGTTCTGTTCTGACTTTTACATGCACTCTCCTGGAGTATTTAGCTACAAGTGTTCTGTACTGACTTTTACATGCACTCTCCTGGAGTATTTAGCTACAAGTGTTTTGTTCTGACTTTTACATGCACTCTCCTGGAGTATTTAGCTACAAGTGTTCTGTACTGACTTCTACATGCACTCTCCTGGAGTATTTAGCTACAAGTGTTCTGTTCTGAATTTTACATGCACTTTCCTGGAGTATTTAGCTACAAGTGTTCTGTTCTGACTTTTACATGCACACTCCTGGAGTATTTAGCTACAAGTGTTCTGTACTGACTTTTAAATGCACTCTCTTGGAATATTTAGCTACAAGTGTTCTGTTCTGACTTTTACATGCACTCTCCTGGAGTATTTAGCTACAAATGTTCTGTACTGACTTTTACATGCACTCTCCTGGAGTATTTAGCTACAAGTGTTCTGTACTGACTTTTACATGCACTCTCCTGGAGTATTTAGCTACAAGTGTTCTGTTCTGACTTTTACATGCACTCTCCTGGAGTATTTAGCTACAAGTGTTCTGTACTGACTTTTTCATGCACTCTCCTGGAGTATTTAGCTACAAGTGTTCTGTTCTGACTTTTACATGCACTCTCCTGGAGTATTTAGCTACAAGTGTTCTGTTCTGACTTTTACATGCACTCTCCTGGAGTATTTAGCTACAAGTGTTCTGTTCTGACTTTTACATGCACTCTCCTGGAGTATTTAGCTACAAGTGTTCTGTACTGACTTTTACATGCACTCTCCTGGAGTATTTAGCTACAAGTGTTCTGTACTGACTTTTACATGCACTCTCCTGGAGTATTTAGCTACAAGTGTTCTGTTCTGACTTTTACATGCACTCTCCCGGAGTATTTAGCTACAAGTGTTCTCTACTGACTTTTACATGCACTCTCCTGGAGTATTTAGCTACAAGTGTTCTGTTCTGACTTTTACATGCACTCTCCTGGAGTATTTAGTTACAAGTGTTCTGTTCTGACTTTTACATGCACTCTCCTGGAGTATTTAACTACAAATGTTCTGTACTGACTTTTACATGCACTTTCCTGGAGTATTTAGCTACAAGTGTTCTGTTCTGACTTTTACATGCACTCTCCTGGAGTATTTAGCTACAAGTGTTCTGTTCTGACTTTTACATGCACTCTCCTGGAGTATTTAGCTACAAGTGTTCTGTACTGACTTTTACATGCACTCTCCTGGAGTATTTAGCTACAAGTGTTCTGTTCTGACTTTTACATGCACTCTGCTGGAGTATTTAGCTACAAGTGTTCTGTACTGACTTTTACATGCACTCTCCTGGAGTATTTAGCTACAAGTGTTCTGTTCTGACTTTTACATGCACTCTCCTGGAGTATTTAGCTACAAGTGTTCTGTACTGACTTTTACATGCACTCTCCTGGAGTATTTAGCTACAAGTGTTCTGTTCTGACTTTTACATGCACTCTCCTGGAGTATTTAGCTACAAGTGTTCTGTTCTGACTTTTACATGCACTCTCCTGGAGTATTTAGCTACAAGTGTTCTGTACTGACTTTTACATGCACTTTCCTGGAGTATTTAGCTACAAGTGTTCTGTTCTGACTTTTACATGCACTTTCCTGGAGTATTTAGCTACAAGTGTTCTGTTCTGACTTTTACATGCACTTTCCTGGAGTATTTAGCTACAAGTGTTTTGTTCTGACTTTTACATGCACTCTCCTGGAGTATTTAGCTACAAGTGTTCTGTACTGACTTTTACATGCACTCTCCTGGAGTATTTAGCTACAAGTGTTCTGTTCTGACTTTTACATGCACTCTCCTGGAGTATTTAGCTACAAGTGTTCTGTTCTGACTTTTACATGCACTCTCCTGGAGTATTTAGCTACAAGTGTTCTGTTCTGACTTTTACATGCACTCTCCTGGAGTATTTAGCTACAAGTGTTCTGTTCTGACTTTTACATGCACTAACTGTTTTACATGATAACTTAATCTAAGAACAGGTGGAGGATACCAAAGTGGTAATCAGAAGCCGTAATTCGAAGGACAAACAATTTGTAAGACAGATATTCTATAACAGTTAAACAAGCCATGATTGGGACCATAAAGCTTTCGATTATTTGTGTATGCAAGTGTGACTCTGTATATTTATACATTGGAAACAAAATGAAGAAAAAATATCAATGTCATGGCATGTTCCTTTTTTTGCTTCTTTTATTGTGATTTCGGTACAAAACTTATTTGGCTTTGAAATGTTTTGAGGGGACTGTCAAGACATTAAGTTGTAAGGCTGTAATTTCTTTCACCGCAGATGCGTGTTGTATCAACAGTGGAAAAAGTATTTGGAATGGAAGAACTTTTACGAAATGTGCCAACAAAACAAACAACAGATCTTCTTGGTGGAGAATTAAGGTCTCTTAAAGATAGCCAAGAAAGCCTGGAAAGAAAACTCTCAGACATGGACAAAAGAGGCCTTACTGGAAATGGAAACAGTAGAAATAATACCGATCCTAGTAATGGTAAGGACATTTATTAAAGAATTGAATCTTAAAAAAAAATAATATTAATGCAGCGAAGCACAAATGTTAACATCAATCATAATCGGGTAATGTCATAGGAGACATTTCAAACGACCAATCAACGACAAGTCTATGAAAGACTTTGATATTAAACAACATAGTGATTTATGAAGATGGTACAAAATGAATGTTTACCTGTCGTTATCAAATGCAAGATGGTGTTACTGGATCATGGGATAAAAAATAAAAAAGATTCTGCAATCCCACAAATATAAAATTTATATTTGACTGCCCTGAAATGAGAGAGAATATGATGATTACTCTACTCCATCTCATTACAAAAATGTAAGTTTTGATCACTTTTAGTTTTAATCAAGGATCCTATTATTTTTTTAGGGGCTGTCGTGGGCTTGATCGTATGGTAATTGGATTTTCAACTACCTGTGCAATCAGTGCCTATCACCACTAACGTTGTGAGTTTGAACCCCATGGGGAGGTGTACTCAATACAACATTATGCGATAAAGTTGGTCAATGACTTGTGACAGGTTGGTGGTTTCTCTGTGTACTTTGGTTTCCACCACCAATAAAACTAACCACCACGATATAACTGAAATATTGTTAAAAGTGGCATTAAACACCATAAACCAACCAACCTATTTTTTTTATATAGATTAATATTATAATCAACATTTGTCTTATACAATGTACTACTTATAGATGCACACTTCAAGAGTTTGGTGGATTAATTTATCTCTTGTGGAACTATTACCATATTTCAAATTTTTTTTCCCCTGACAAAAGTTAATTATCTGGCTTTCTGATAGATCCAGCAAATAAATGAAAGTGGTTCGTATTCGACTTTGTCATATATGGAGAAAGAGTGTGAACTTTGTAATCAAGATTCCTGAAAGTGTATGTGGCTTTAAATATTTTGTCTCTGGTTGCATCGACTTTGTCATGTAAATACTCAACCGCATATTGTCGATCACAGCTACAATTGTTCAATCAGATGGTTTTTAGCAGTATTGATATTCTTTAAAATGCTTTCTGTTTTGCAGAATCTTTGAAGAAACAAATTCAAAACTTAGAAAAGCAAACAGCTATCCAGGATATCCGTTTGGCAGAGCTGGATTTGAGATTCCAAATTTTAGAAACAGCTAGTTATGACGGTATTTTAATATGGAAGATTATGGACTATTCCAGAAGAAAAAACGATGCAGTAAGCGGTCGAACATATTCATTATTTAGTCAGCCATTTTACTCTGGCAGATTTGGTTACAAGATGTGTGGAAGGGTTTACCTAAATGGTGATGGTATGGGTAAAGGCTCACACTTGTCTCTTTTCTTTGTTGTTATGAAAGGAGAACATGACGCCTTAATGCCATGGCCGTTTCAACAGAATATCCAGATGGCTCTTCTCGATCAACATGATGGTACACAGTCAATAACAGACAGTTTTAGACCAGACACTTCTAGCTCAAGCTTTCAAAGACCCACTACTGACATGAACACAGCAGTAGGATGCCCTATGTTTGTTTCTCATTCAAAACTGGAATCACGAAAATATTTAAAAGACGACACTATTTTCATCAAGGTTGCTGTGGACAGAGCTAGTCTGCCACATCATTAAAATTTAATGGTTTGCCTGCTCGGGTGAACACCATGGCATACTGATCATTACTATAAATCTAAAAAGAAATGGTTTATTGCCATATCGTGCTTGCACAGTTCGCGAAATCCAGAAACGATAGCTAGAGTAACAGGCCATTGTCAAATTAACCATGTTTTGAACGAGTTGAAATGGTTATGAACTGCTTTTGATCCAAAGACAAATGTTCAATATCACTGCAAAGTTAACATTTGGGAAAACTGAAATCAGAGCTGTGTTAAGCTTCCACATCGTACAGTGATTTAGATGACTTCAGGATTTTTTACCCATGATTTATTTTCATAAACTACGGTTTCTATGAATTTTTTTTTTAAAAAGTTAAGTCTGCAGTGACCTTTTTAATCAAAACCCTTTTTTATTTTAGACAACTTCTTTCAAGTTGTGGTTTAATCCAATTAGAGCAGACCAAATTACAACAAATGTTTGTGAGTCTTATTACTACCAGTGGCAAAACGCACTTGATACAAATTTATATGAGAATTTGAGTCAGTTGCTGGCTTCAGGTTGATGGTTTATCTGAAAATGCCCATTTTCTGCATCAACAAAATTGACAGTCGCAGATACAATGTTTAACTGTAATATTATTGAAAGTACTGTAAAGAACTTGTCATTCAAATCCTAATAGATCTTTATAAAAATACAACTGGCAATGATAATTAAATAAAAAAAAAAAAAAATATCTGGGTAACTAGTGAATTGTTCCTTTCTGATTCTAATTATTATTGTTTTAACAGAAAAATATTACAGGGTCTCGGTCAGGGAAAATAAGCAATTGGTAAGTTTGCACCAAAATTATTACATGGTATTCACAATAATAGAGCTGGTGATATAGATACAGTTTTATAAGAAAAATATTACTTGATTTACACATTTACTTGTGTCTGCTACAAGAACACGCAAAAATACCTAAGCCTAAATATGTCATATATATAATCGTGCTTTAAGATCGGTATGCCATGGTTATAAACATCTGGTCCAATAATTATAGGCAAAAAGACCAGATGATGTCTCAAGTCTCAATATATGAAGTGAAAGAAACAAAATTGCAAAAGATACGAAGTCCACGAAACAAGTGTTCAAAATAAAGGCAGCTAAGAAACAAATGTGCTAAAACAGGATTTAAAATTGGGCATTACCAGACTGAGCTATTCCAAAAACCACAGAAAAGTGTTGCAGAAACATGAATACAATTATATGTTGCAGCAACACACATACAATTTTATATTCAAGATTTTCTTATGTTAGAATGTAAAATAAAAAACACTAGATTATTCATTAATATTTGAATAATATAGGATATGACAACCTACAGTTTATAGTATTTGAGATCTTTCTATGATGGAATGTAAAACCATTAAGTACGAAATTATTCCTTCGTTTTAGAAAAATAGTAATATGTTATTATAAATGGATAACTGATACTTCACAAATATTCTGAAGACACTCGTACTTGCGCGTTACCCACTGAAGACAAGAATATATCTACCTTACCACTATGGATGGGTAACAGCGGTAAACTATTTACTAGTTCTAAAAAATAATTTGTATATGAGAATAGAAGAAAAGTAGATGATGGGTACACGTTATGATTTAGTTGATATTAACCATAGCGCAGACATTCAAAATACTTTTACTATTGTGTAGAAGAACGAATCAAGATTATCACTGTAACCTTTACAGTTATGAAGTATGGAACTTATGGGATATATATACAAACAAAGATGTTCTATTAGAGTTGTGTAATTTTGTCAAGAATAACGAAAAACACACTTAGTACTGATAACACTTATGAACTGGGACATTGTTTCATTGTGGCTGCATCGGACATTCAATAAATTATATTAATAACTCTCTACTTCTTGGTATGAGTGTTTAGTATATTTTATGGGCAGATTTGTTCATTGTAATGTACAATATTTTTATTTTTATTTTTAATGAATCACTGCAATAACTTTGCCCCTTGTGGACAATAAAAAATTCTTATTCTTATTCTTATACATGTACTGTAGTGAAATATTTTTAAGTCTCCCAAACAAAGTTTGGGGGACTTATTGTTTTTGCTCCGTTTCTTATTATTATTATTATTATTATTCTTATTCTTATTCTCCTTTCTTTCCGCGGACCATGAACTTGTCCACGCAGATCTCAGGAATTACTGCACAGAATTTCATGAAACTTGGTGGAGTTATAGATATATGTTTCTAGTTGGTCCTAAAGTTTTCAGCTTTGTGGTAAAGGGGGTCAAAGTCATATTTTGAGGGGTTCAAAGGGGGTGGGGGTTACTATAGAATCCTATGGCAAAGTTGAAATTTCGTACATTAATGTTGATAACTTCTAAATGTATAATGATAGAGACATAAAACTTGACATAGTGATAGGTCACCATTAGAGGAGCACTTCTGCGTTTTCAAAATTTCCAGATGTCTGCCATTTTCAAAATGGCTGCCAAAATACGGTATAAAAAATGGGTGGTAAAAATTCAACATTGTCCGATATCATCAAAATTTGATATGTGGGTAGATAATGATGTCCCGAATTGATTCCCGACATTGAACAATTTCTACTGGTCGCCATTTTCAAAATGGCCGCCACAATATCGCAAAAATTCAACATTGTCCGATATCATCACAATTTGATATGTGGGTAGATATTGATTCCCGACATTGAACAATTTCTACCGGTTGCATTTTCAAAATGGCCGCCACAATACCGCAAAAATTCAACATTGTCCGATATCATCAAAATTTGATATGTGGGTAGATAATGATGTCCTGAATTGATTCCCGACATTGAAAAATTTCTACCGGTCACCATTTTCAAAATGGCTGCCACAATACTGCAAATTTTTCAACATTGTCCGATATCATCAAAATTTGATATGTGGGTAGATAATGATGTCCCGAATTGATTCCCAACATTGAAAAATTTCTACCGGTCGCCATTTTCAAAATGGCCACCACAATACCGCACAAATTCAGCATTGTCCAATTTCAACGTCCCGAATTGATTCCTGACATCGAAAAATTTCTTAACATGGCCACCACAATACCATACAAATTCATCATTGTTCGATTTCAATGTCTTGAATTGATTCCTGACATCGAAAAATTTCTACCGGTCTCCATTTTCAAAATGGCCACCACAATACCACAAAAATTCAGCATTGTTCGATTTCAAAGGTAGCTTTTGATTTATTTTTTAAACCTATTGTCAGTGGCCGGTTTGGGAGACTCCATAATCGTTAGATTATAATCATATCTTGTTTATTCCTACATAGCTGATATAAAACCCGATATTGTCAACCAAACACAAACTAAGTTTACCACTTAGTAATAAGATTCGTTAAAACGGCTTAAATGACATTAACGAGTTGCATAAAGAAAAAAATATATAAAATGGGAACGGATTTACTGCAGTTGAACGTATTCAACCGATATTACAAGAATGATGCATCACAAATATGATGTGTTGGTGGAATAAACCAACCATGCAATTATATTGACATTTACGAACAGTGCGATTCACGTTGGGTGTAATTACAGTTGGCTTATTTACAACAGTGCGATTCACGTTGGGTGTAATTACAGTTGGCTTATTACAACAGTGCAATTCATGTTGGGTGTAATTACAGTTGGCTTATTACAACAGTGCGATTCACGTTGGGTGTAATTACAGTTGGCTTATTACAACAGTGCGATTCACGTTGGGTGTAATTACAGTTGGCTTATTACAACAGTGCGATTCACATTGGGTGTAATTACAGTTGGCTTATTACAACAGTGCAATTCACGTTGGGTGTAATTACAGTTGGCTTATTACAACAGTGCGATTCACGTTGGGTGTAATTACAGTTGGCTTATTACAACAGTGCGATTCACGTTGGGTGTAATTACAGTTGGCTTATTACAACAGTGCGATTCACGTTGGGTGTAATTACAGTTGGCTTATTACAACAGTGTGATTCACGTTGGGTGTAATTACAGTTGGCTTATTACAACAGTGCGATTCACGTTGGGTGTAATTACAGTTGGCTTATTACATATAGTGAATCATACTAATAGAAAAAAAATTCGACATTTACACTGGCGTTTCATATAGAATACAGATGTATCACGGGTACACGTGTTAATGGATCAAATTCCCTTCATCGAAAAATAACTTAATGAAACTTATGTGAACTCATGTCGGTCATTTACAGAAGAAAACAAAATCGCATGATCATCGATAGAAAATTCACTCATTGAAGCAACTAAATTGTTAATTTTAGGGACACAATGTATTTGGTGAAAAATACACATTATATACAGAACAATAACGCATTTTATTATACCTCATATATTAATTACCATAAATAGATTAATTTGATTGGACAATGGGTAAAAATCAGAACACGTGATCACACAGGACAATATCGTATTATGTTTTACACACTATTTAATTGAATATCTTATGCTCAAGATGACTAATTATACAGATACTTCTCGTCTTTGTTATTTGTAAACATTTCTGCTAAATATTATTCATAAAAGTTTCATGCTCTATTTCATTTCATTATTTATGTTCAACATAAACTAATACATTACATTTAAAACACCATATTTTTTGTTTACAATATATAAAGAAAGGATAAGTTAAAGGATGACAATAGACAATGTTACAAACACAAAACAACCAGGTTAATAAAAAAAGAGTAGACTATGACAGAAATCAATGGTAATCGTAGTCCTGGTTTGTGACGAAGAATGACAGACAATACAATGATATAGTATTTTTTGTGTTCAATGAATTGAGAGGTTATTATTCGTTTTGTTTATATTGATGTCGTGGCCATGATCGTATGGTAGTTGGATTTACAACTACCTATGCAATCAGTGCCTATCACCACTGATGTGAGTTGAATCATGATCAGGGCGAGGTGTACAACATTATGTAGTAAAGTTTGTCAGTGACTTGCGACAGGTCAGTGATTTTCACCGGGTCCTCTGGTTTCCTCCACCAATAAAACTGAACGCCACGATATAACTGAAATATTGTTACAAGTGGTATTAAACACCATCAAACAAACCAACAAATCATAATAGAAAAAAAGAAAAGACAAATAATACAATAAAATTACGGATCAAGTAAAACAAGATGATTTAACTCTATTAATAAATCTTAATATATTTTATGAATGCTATTTCTGATCGGTGATGTAATGGTGGTAGATCGTGGGTTCTAGCCACAGTGGGGTGAAACCAAAGACCTATGAAATTGGTATTGATTGTTTCTCATCTAAGTATGCAGCATTAAGGAATGAGAGCATAGACTGGTTGACTCGCAATCAGGATAATGTGTCAGACTATGTTGTTTCAGTGAGTTAACACTATTAAATCCATCAAAGCGTGTTAACATTGGTCTAGTACAAAGCAGACTTCATCATCATCATCTCATTGAAATGTAATTTGTTCTCGCCATGATATAGCTGAAAAAAATTGATTATTTGGCGTTAAACAACAATCATTCATTGATTCAAAGTTGGGCGACCATGTTAATCACAACTTTCATTTGGCCAAGAGTAGAGGATACCATGGACACATCAAGATCAAGAGAAAAGGATACCATGGACACATCAAGGTCAAGAGTAGAGGATACCATGGACACATCAAGGTCAAGAGTAGAGGATACCATGGACACATCAAGGTCAAGAGTAGAGGATACCATGGACACATCAAGGTCAAGAGTAGAGGATACCATGGACACATCAAGGTCAAGAGTCATGCATTATAAGGGTAATAACAAAATTACCGAACTCCGAACAATCTAACAAAGGGAAAGTCAAAACTCATAATTATATAAACAGACAAAATCAGTCAACAACCGGAAAACTGTGAAAACCGTAATGACCCTGACTTGGTACAGGCATTTCTAAAGAAATGGTGGGTTGAATCAGATTTTAAAGTGCCAAATCGATTGCGAGCGACACTTTACGACATGTCGGGTGATATCAATTGTGAACTTTTCATTTACATGTAGTAACATTCCCACAGCACCTGCATATGGAGTATATATATCCTAATTGATACTGGATTCCAGAGCTTATGTTTTATATCTGGGTTTCTGTGATAGATGGTTACTGCTAGCAAGACATGGAAATTATAGAACCAATGCTTCCTAGTGGTAAATTTGGTAAAGTCATCACTTTTTATAAGTTTTATTGTCGTAATCAAGACGGGTTACACTAGTGGATCAGGAACTGCTTACTCTTTCTGTTCATATCGGTTATTAGTTAGGTTTGTGTTGCTCAATCTTTACCTTTCTGTGCATTGTTTTTCTGACCATTTTGTTTGCCTTTTTCTCCTTTTTAGCTTTTGCGATCACTTGGCGTCCGTCGTCGTACGTCGTAAACTTTCACATTTAAATCTTCTCCTCTGAAACCGCTGAACCAAATTAAACCAAACCTGGCAGGGATGGTCCCTGGGTGGGTCCCTTTCAAAATTGTGTCCGACAGCCCTTCCCTCCATTCAAGATGGCTGCTGTTACTAAAAATAGAAATTTCTTCAATTTTCCATTACTGCTTTAGTACAAGTCAAAATGAGGCTCAAATTTTAACTGCAGCTACATGGCAAGGAGTAAGTAATTTAACATATATTCCTGTTTTTTTTGTGAAATTTTTCTTTCAGTCGATTTATACCGATTATGCAAATTAGGCATAGTTTGATAAAAGATCACATTTAAATCTTCTTCTCTGAAACCGTTGAACCAAATTACACCAAACCTGGCAGGGATGGTTCCTGGGTGGGTCCCTTTCTAAATTGTGTCCGACAGCCCCGCCCTCCATTCAAGATGGCTGCTGTTACTAAAAATAGAAATTTCTTCAATTGTCCGTTGCTGCTTTAGTATAAACCAAAATGAGATCAAATTTTAACTGCAGCTACATGGCAATGAGTAGTTTAACATATATTCCGGGTTTTTCTTTGAAATTTTTCTTTCAGCTGATTTATACCGATTATGCAAATTAGGCATATTTTGATAAAAGATCACATTTAAATCTCCGAAACCGCTGAACCAAATTAAACCAAATTTGGCTGGGATAGTCCTTGGGTAGTCCTATTTCAAAATGGTGTCCGACAGCCCCGCCCTCCATTCAAAATGGCTGCTGTTACTAAAAATCGAAATTTCTTTAGTTGTCCATTGCTGCTTTATTATAAATCAAAATGAACTCAAATTTTATCTGCAGCTACATGACAATGAGTAGTTTAACATATATTCTGGGTTTTTCTGTGAGATTTTTTCAGCCAGTTTATTCCATTTAGGAATATTATGAGATAAAAATCACATCAAAATCTTTTGCTGAGAAATTTGAGTTGAAATGATCTTTGGGTGGCCCACTTTCAAAATTATGTGTAACACCCCCATTTTTTATCAACTTTATATGTCAAATTGAAAACCAGGTGAGCGATTACAGGCTCCTGGGAGCCTCTAGTTCGTTTGGTCATTACCGCTTCTCATTATCAATTTGGTATCTTCACACTTCAAAATACAAATATTGAAGTTTTGCACCAGATCATTCATTTCTATGATCAAATCTAGTGGTACCTAATCATTTCAATCAGTTGTAAACCCATGATTAAATATACCAAACAATGAAGAATAGGAATGAACAAAATGTATAAATTTACAGACAAACTAACAACTAAACATATAGCCAAACATCAAGTCAATCAAGCCAACAATAAAAATAAAAAATAGCAGAACCATGGCCAGAAGGCAAACGCACAACAAAACCTACAGTCAAACCAATAGCCAAAGATACAACAAAATCTACAACCAGCAGTGAAAACCATAACCAAGCATACACTTGTAGCAGAGTGATATTTTCATCACTTATTAAATTCATATTTAATATACATTTAATTGTCTGATATGCTTATAAATAAAATTAGCATTAAAATTAGTATTTGTAAACGATTTATTTAAGTTTTGCAGAGTATTTTTATTACGGGTTGTTACCCTTAGACACTTATAACTTTACTATGAGTACCTTTTACTCTTAGAGTTCATATAAATAATTATGGGGGGTTATATTTGAAACAGATTTCATTGGTTGTTTTCTTCTGGCAGGAAATGTTAATTTGCTCGTGCAAGGCTAGACCGACAAACACTGGACATTGAGCGACTTGGTTGTATAAGGGCAGTTTAAAAAAAAATGGCTCCTACTGCTATAGCTGTCTAATTTACTCATTTTTATGATTTTATTGGATCTAAATAGTTCAAAAGATCTGTAATGATTTGATGTTTGTTACTGCAAAAAATCTTTAAGATATCTAGAATAACAAAAAACATGTCAAAATTGTCAGGAGTACAACCCTTTTTTGTGACACTTTAAAAAATCCTTAATTTTCAACAACCTACCCCAGTGCTAAATCAAACAATATGTTATCAAAATTTATTTCATCACAAACTCTGATATGTTGACATACTTTAAGATAGCAAGATCATGCTTCACATTTATTATTGCATAAAAATATGGCTTTGTAAAAAAGATGTACCTAGTCAAGAGTGCAATAAACATTTATGCAAGTTTTCCTAAATTACATTGTAGAAATGTTGTCTTTTAGTTTTCAAAGATATGGGGTATAAATAAATCTTAATACATCATTGCTGCTTCAAAACCATAGTTAAAGGATACACTAAAATCAGTAGTAAGGCCAAGAATGTCACATTGAAGGCAGCACCCTCAAATGTCAGGAGTGCAACATTTGATATTTTCTTAGACATTTTCTTTTAAATGTAACTAAACCCACATTTGTCTTTCTATTTCAACAGAGACTGACCAAGAGAACAGATCAAACCCATTTACCTGTTTGAGATACATAAAATATCTCTCACAGAAGCATATGATTCATGTCAGGAGTGCAACTAGTTTTAAGTGATCTTCTACACAGTCTAAATTATAGCTTTTTATATGGATGATTTAAATAAATTGAGATTCTGTCAAGTTTAGAATAATGCTTGAAAAAATTAAAAGTGCCAATAGCATTTTATGTGCTTTTAATTTTATGTAATAAAGCATTTTTGTTCATTTTAAATGGTCTCATGCTTTAATATCTATTAGGTATTAATACTAGAGACATTCTCTGACAAGGGAACATGTTTTCTAGGTGCATTAGCTATTGGAGATTAATTGACTTGATAAAGTTTATGATAAATGCATTTATTTATTTTCTTATAGATAATTTATGGTTGACCATGTAAATGTTGCACTCCTGACATAAATATTTAAAAATCATTGAAATTTGATATAATCAATTTTTTCAGTATCCAAAAAATACTTGTATACATTAAACATCTATTTTCAATATTGATTTAGATTAATAAATGTTTTAAATGTTTTTGTATAGTATATTTAAAAAATAAGTTGGAATTTTTGAGAAGAATGGCTGTAAACAAGTTACAAATAACTAGACAAATGTTACTTTAAGAAATAATTATCATTAAAACTTGGTAAAACTAATGCTTGAAAGAACACCAACTGATTTTTTCCCCTGTGAATTGTTTTTAAGTTAATAACTCTTCTTTTTCTTGATGGCAATATAATGTCAGGAGTGCAACATATCCTGATAAAATAGTACCATTGATAAAATAATGATAATTTATAATAAATTGCCTTTTCTAGCCTATAAAAATATTCTAATTATTTCTTTATGATTTATCTAATATAGTAGAGTGGTATAATACAAATTTTCAAATGTAATTAAAAATATTGCTGCTAAAACTGGGTATTAAAGAAGTGGTACATGGCAAAAAATTGTTACAAATTTCCAAATACTGTCATTTCTGTACAAATATTTCATTGAAATAGGTAAAAATGATTGTATGAGTAACATCACTGTTCAATGTTGGCATTTTAAAATGTGATATTTTCTTCTTTTTTTTCTTTATTATAAAATGTCAGAAGTGCAACAAAAATAGACAAAATGTTTTTTCTACAACCAATTATTTTGCGATCATTCAAAGAATCAATGTGATTTTTTTTTACAAATGGCTACTTATCTTTAAAGTTTGAAAATTTTGCTGTCTTAAGTAAAAATATTCATTATTATTTTGATAATAAAAACTTTATCAGGTAGATTGGACAAAAATATTGAGAATTTTTAATAAAAAATAGCTTTTAAGAAAAACTACAACTACCAATAACCCAATATTTTGCACAAAAAGTCATTTATATCAGTTGCATTGTTTGAGAAACCATTATACAAAATAATTGAGACTAAAGATTGTTTAACTGATATAGAATAAGTATGTGTTTTACATGTTTTTTTTATGCCAATTTGTGTTCAATAAAAGGTTCTTTAAAATTTATTGCTTATCTGTTGATAGTTTCCTTCTTGTTCCATTTACTTCAATGTATACAACATTGAAAATTATCAGCAGAAAGTTTTTAGGAGTGAGTTTAATTTGGACATTTTTTTCACATGTTGGAGCCATTTTTTTTTAAACAGCCCATATAGAAAATAAGACAGAAAACTATTGACAAGATTGTCCACATAACTGACCAACTGAGACAGAATTAACACTTAATAACTGTAAGTTGCACTTCTTTTAACTGTTTCTAATTATTTATTCACATTTACAAATTTCACAACGATATCATATTTTCCGATTAAACCCCCTCCCCCCCTTTTTGGTCGCACGTCCGTAATATCCGAGTGTCAGAGTGAAAGACATTAGTGCATTGTATTTAATTCAGTTATATCTAGGTCGGTATTTTTAAATGTTATTAGCAGTGTAATTACACACTATTATTTTAATGATAGAAAGCTTTTGTCGCTTGGTCCGATTCATGGATGAACGGACAAGATACAGATGTAAACAAATCAGTAGCTCAATTCACTACGTTAATATATGTTTATTGTATTTTTAAATGTACATTGTATATTTATTAACACAAATATATGAATTGTATTTATAAGTATTTTTATATTACACCTATGCTTATATTGGCATTTAGTCCCATTATTATAAATGTGTAATTTTGGTTTGCAGGACTTGATGTATAACTGGTGTAATGTATAAGAATAGATTGTAAACATGTAGTCCTGTACCATTATTTTACCACCAAGTAAAACATGCTCCACAAGTGGTAAGCATCGTTTATTGTTTATGTATTTTATGAACAGACGATTTTGTCTTGTATATATATGTAGTATATTTGTAGAATGCATATAGAGTATTCTCCCTTGTCAGATTTGTCTGTTGTGTGTGTAACCAAATCTGGAATACATACTAAACTTGTGTATTAATCAATAAGATTTGTAATTAATTGAATATTACAATATATACACAGAATGCTATATACTTGTATACATGTTTTTATAATTAGAAGGGTATAATTTAGAAATATGTCAGTTATATTGTTACCAGACAATTGTAATGTATTGGTATAATATTAGCAAGTTATATTGTAATACAGTGTTTAACTAAAGTTTTAATAATAAGAACATGTTGACAGACTTTCTTGTAGAAAGTATTTCATACACTGTTGGATGATAAATTGGGATATAATTACCGATTATAACACACTGTATTGTATAATATGTTTTAGAATTAAGTCTGTGATAGTTTTGTAATTGATGTGTTATTTAATGTGTTTATACTATTATTTCAGTGTTTATATCCACAGGCGCATGGGGCATGGATTTCGTTTCCTCCTCCCCCCTTTTCTCTACTACCCCCCCCTTTTTTCAAAATTTTCATATAAATTATTCCTTTTTCAAAATTTTCATAATCATTCTTTTTTTCTTCATTTGACAATATCAGTAGACGTCATACATCATGAATAATACATGTATTCTGTGTCCACATTTTTTCGATATTGTCAAATGAAGAAAAAACGAATGATTATGAAAATTTTGAAAAAGGAATAATTTATTTGAAAAAAGGGCGGGTAGTAGAGAAAAGGGGGGAGGAGGAAACGAAATCCATGCCCCATGCGCCTGTGTTTATATCAATATATTATTGATTTGGTGAAAAATAAAGAACCTCGACCCTAAGATGGTGTTACTTATTTATGCCCCTAAAAGGGCACTTACTACACACTCTAATAGCCAAACATATAACAAAACCTACAAACTAATCCACAGCCAAATATAATGTAGAAATAAATGCTATCAAATCGAAGGTGTAGTTTGATGCAGTCGACATATCTGAAAAAGTTATGTTTCGATACCTTTTGGATATATAACACCTAGTATGATTTCGATATGTCGACGAAGATTTTGACATGCCCTGTTTGAAGTTTTGAAAAAGGAAAATATATATTGGAAAGATGGGAAGATTTCCAATGATATGCCAATTGTTAACAATCGTCATATTGTTTTCGTCCTGTGCACAATTTTGTACTGATGTTTCACCCACAACACTCCAGAGTATCGTTTACAACAATAGGAAATAAGACAGATAGCAACTGGCCATAACAGGTAACTACATCAGAATGTCTTGTGTACTGTTTACACTATGATAGTAAGACATAAGATATAAATAAATATAAGTTAAGAATTAACCAATAAAATAACATATTTCAAAGTAAGTCAAATCAAAGGGAAGACATAAGATTCATTAAAACCTACTCTTTTATACTGTCCTAGCTGTCGCCATTACTAAAGCTTTCTCCATTCATTAAATTCAGTTCCAGCTGTCGGGGTACCTATAGGTAACCACACTCGGTCAAATCGACATAATGGTATGTGGAGAATGGTCATCTCTTGTAAGAGAGTCGTTCTATTATTGCAAACACATAAATAGTCAAGCAATTTGTTCAATTGAGTATTTACTAAGAATTCATAATTCAGCTATAAAAAGTGTTCACATGCCCTGATTACACTTTGAATGATGAAACATATATATATATATATATATATATATGGTCTTTAAATGGAAAACTATTTTTAATAACAAATATTTGTATTGCTTCTCTGCATTTATCTAGATTAAGTGTGAGATACATTGTTTTGCGCTATGAAGCAGTATATAGATATATATATATCGTCGCTAAACTGTGTTTTTTGCACGGAAAATGGTGCTTACGATTCATACATGTTGCTTCCACGTTAAACTAGATATATACAAACATGCATTATAACATTCTTAATGAAAACTAGTAACCCATCAATATCTTGTAGATCATGCACCATAAATCCTCCATATTGTGGTATAAACAAAATAATCATGGTAGAAGGGTATCTGGGTATAATAAATAAATGAATGACAGCAGTCTATATTTTATGATATTTTTTAAAAAATTGTCACTGTCTCCTTTTAGCAAAACACTTTATTCCATTCTTTGCCCTCAATACAAGCGCAAACTGTTCTGTTACTACATGTTGTGGGTCCAGTTCCAAGGTAAACCTTAAAATAAAACAAAAACATTTACATATCAGTAGAACCTCGTTAACCTGATCTTAATCAAAGTCGTTTTCTTGAATAATTTGAAGTAAGAAAATAGTCCATTAATAGTAACTGTAACTTAAATTTTCCCTGATAACTTGAACACCAGTCTGGATGTACCCAAATTGATCCCCGGATTTTTTATGAGGTTCGTGTTGTTCGATCTTTAGGTTTCTGTGTTAGTGTTTTGTCGACCATTGTAATTTTTGTTCTATTTCTTTTTACCTTTGCATTTTCTCACTTTTGAGACAGACCAGTTCCTATTTTTAGCGATGTGAGATTTTCTTATCTTGCACTAGTGCAAGACAAAAAAAACATGTGCATTTTACCGGCAAATGCATGCTGTATAGTTTAAACAATCGTTTGCTGACTCGGCGAGCCTTGTCAGTGAACAATTGAAATCTTACCCTCGGGTGTCGGAGATTTCCCTGTCTTGCACTTTTGCCAGTGTTAGATTCTATATATCTTGCACTAGTGCAAGACAAAAAAAACACGTGTGTTTTACCGACAAATACATGCTGCACAGTTTATGTCAACTGCCCCCCGAATTATCCATGCTTTTCCTTTTTAAAATAAAAAATTCACTGTATATAAGTTTTCAATCTTTTATAAACACGCAAATCTTAACAATCAGCCATGTTATTATGAAGGGGAAATAACTCACATTGTTTACATGATCGTCTGCTAAAAGTACATAGCTGTCAAACAATACACAACTACTGATAAAAGTGAGAAATAAAATCAAACACCGGCAAAAAGTGCAAGACAGGGAAATCTCCGACACCCTCGGGTAAGATTTCAATCGTTTGCCGACTCGGCGAATGAAATCTTACCCTTGGGTGTCAGAGATTTCCCTGTCTTGCACTTTTGCCTGTGTTAGATTCTATATGTCTTCTGACTCTCCTTTGGTATCTTCATATAAACGTTAGCGAATATCGAAGGGCATATAAAAATGGACAATCCAGAGAAACTTGCTTCACGCTAAACAATAGACTTTCACCCTACATTCGTCAAATAACACTGTTGATAAAAAATTTAAAAAAAATACTTACCATACACTTAAGATGCAAGAACATTCCGTTAACATGTAATGATATTAGTTTATAGCTAAAATAAATCTAAAACTAGAGAGGAAATCAAAGGAAAGACCGTGTTTATTGATGTTTTTTTAATTATCGGGTTTGTTTTGTTTGTGATGTCAACTATGAAAACATCAATACATAAAGCATCTCTAATATGTTTATACTCATTTTAAGATCTTTATAAGTCATATTTGAGGTTTTAAACTTTCGGTATTTTGCTTTATACTGTTTTACGGTTCTCTACCTATGACAAGTATAAACATCAAAGATACCACAACAGCAGGGGGTTTCATTAGGGCTTGTAGAGTGAGATATCCTGTATTTGTTTATTAGGGGATATCGACTGTATCTCCGATTGTACAATTTTGATATGAGGTGTGGAATTTTGTTTCATTTAAGTAGGTGCAAGAAATTTTGCTTGCATTTTTAAAGAACAATCACACAACAGATTTTGAACTAGATTTTAAGCACCTACGCTATAACGATATTATCACTGAAGGCTGAGGGAAGCTTTTTCCAATTATGACTGAAGAAGGCACATATTTTATTTTGACAATGTAAACAAAAACAAATTGTACAAAACAACAAAACGATTTGAACAAATCGTGATGGCTTAGTAGAACTGGAGAGCTTAATAAGAGATAACAAATCGTGATGGCTTAGTAGAACTGGAGAGCTTAATAAGAGATAACAAATCGTGATGGCTTAGTAGAACTGGAGAGCTTAATAAGAGATAACAAATCGTGATGGCTTAGTAGAACTGGAAAGCTTAATAAGAGATAACAAATCGTGATGGCTTAGTAGAACTGGAGAGCTTAATAAGAGATAAGATAATGGTACTTGTATTGACATTTTTATAAAAAGGAGTATGTCATATTAATCAAAGTATTTACCTAAAGTGTGGTTAACTGGAGGATGATGGTATGGTCCTATAAGAGATTCGCAGAATGCTGAACGTTAGCACAATGACACTGGGACCATTACAACTACATTTTTTCTTTGAAAATAAACAGGGCCAATACAGAAACAGCCAGTTAAGAGCACTATAAAAATACATCTTATTAAGATGTAACATTTTATGATTAGGTTATAGACACAGTCGTCACTGAAGAGCTCTGCCGAAACCAGTAGAGAAATAGTTAAGTATGGTTTAACGATCACTAAACCCTTTTTGAGAACCCAATGTTAAAACGTACCTTTCTAGAATTCTGCTTATTATGGTTTTCTCTTCATTCATTGCGAAATGTTGTCCGATGCAGTTTCTGAAAATAAACAAATAACCATATGCAAAAAAAAAGAGAAAGAAATCAAATGCACTTTTGAAGTAAAAATGCAATCTTTAAAGACTTTTTGAATTTCCATACCTGGTGTCATTACAATTCGTTCAAGTTGTGTGTAAGCTCCTCAAATTTCAATTTTCACTGGAGCAACTGAAACAATCCGAGAACAACTGAGGAATGTTTTTTAAATTAGATGATTCATATACCATTTGTGGATTGGCATCCATCACACAGATCGCCATGTCATTATTTTTTCCGATTCTCTAAACTTCAAAAATATTCTCAGAAACGATTTAGTTGTTGAATTTGTTAAATTGTAGGAATGTTCATTCAGTAGTCAAAAGACAAAATAAAAGTATGATTTATTCCAGGTATACATATTGATATTTATATTATAGATCAGCAATCAAATATGACAGTATTCGTGGAATATAGTCTAACATAGTGGCCAACTGGAAATGAGTGTGATTTTCTTCTAAAAAAATCTATGTTAAAATATTTTAACATGGTCTCAGAAATCGTTGAATTGTTTGAACCAAACTGCACATTACACTCTCACTATCAAGGAAGAATATCAATTGGAGGCGAAAGAATAAAAAAAACCCATCGACTTAGACAAAACAACACCAGTAAAACAGAAAAAATATCAGCATAAATATATAGCAGCACGATCTCATACCAATGCCAGGAGTGAGTCCAGATAATTGACAGGGTACGTTTTTCTTCCCCATTCCTAATTATGTGAGCTGAGCGGAAAAGCAGTCAATGCCAATTTTATAGTCTTTGATTGTTATCAAAACCGAGATTGAACCAATGATCTACCGCACTCCAGGCAATCATGATAACTGTCAACACAGATGTGGTAACACACAATATCGAGTATGAAGCAATGATTCTTGTTTTATTTCATTATTTCTCTCACCTTGGACCAGCTGCGAATGGAATAAAGGCAAACGAGTCCATCTTTGTGTCATTGTCTTTTGAGAAACGGTCTGGATCAAACGTCAAAGGGTTCTCCCATATATCTGGATTGTGGTGAACACCATAGATATTCAGTTGAAAGTTAGTTCTGGCTGGGAATGTTGTTCCATCTACGGTAAATTCACGTGTAGATTTTCGAGACACTAAGGGAACAGCGGAGTGTAATCTCATACCTTCTTTAATACATTGATTAAGAAATTCAAATTTTGACAGATTGTCCCTACAATTGAAAAATAAAACTTTCAATTTTAACTGTTTTTGTATTGTCACTGATGTGTGTTAATCATTAAAATAATGTATTTTAAAAACAATTCTTTTCATGGAAAACAATATACAGTTCATTAAACATACAGGGGCCATAGTAGTCGTGATCGTATAGTAGGTGGATTTACAATTACCTGTACAATCAATGCCTACCACCACTAACATTGTGAGTTCGAGCCCTGTTCATGGCGAGGTGTACGTGATACAACATTATGTGATAAAGTTTGTCAATGACTTGTGGCAGATCGGTGGTTTTCTCCGGGTATTCCGGTTTCCTCCACCAATAAAACTGACCGCCGAGATATAACTGAAATATTGTCGAAAGCGGCGTTTAAAACCATAACCAAATCCTAACCCATTAAGCCTCTATAGCACTATGGAATATATACAAGGGCATGTGTGGACGAGTGGTCAGAACCGAGAGACAAGATATGTATATATGGTTTATATTTTATTCTCCATAGTAAAACAAGTTAAAACTGTTATATTAACACACAAAAAGAACATAGCAAATTACATTCAAACCATTTCTAGGCCCCATCATTTAGATGGGAAAAGAATTGGGGAAAAACAGGTGTTGTCATTTATGTTGAGGAAGGGTATTGGGAGACGAGTATCATTATATTTGTGAATGTTCTATTTACTAATGAAAGAAAACTTTATTTAGAGTTAGGTAGTTGGATTACCTAACAACTCATACAATCCTATTACCAATACGCTCGGGTTTGTAAATTACAAAAAGGGTGCACTCGACTCGCAGCTGCAAGTGATAAAGTTTACCAGTTGCTTGTCCATGATTGGTGGTTCTCTTCGGAGACTCCGACTTCTTCGACCACTAAAACTGGTCACCATGATATAGCTGAAATATTGCTGAAAGCGGCATTAAACACAATAAATCAATCGATCAATTAAGAAATAAAACATGGAACAGGTGTTGTGAAAGATTACATACCAAGTCACATAGCCTTTGTTATTTTCCATCACTTTATCTATTTCATCTTGACAAGCCTTCTGGAAATGCTGATGTTTGGCCAATTCATATAAGATCCATGACATCGCACTTGTAGTGGTATCGTGGCCTAAAATGGAAATAATAATACATGCTATATATCCCATGTATATCCGACAATAATTTTGTTCTCATATTTTTCATGGGTGTTTGAGGACAGGATTCTACATGAGACCCATTAGCCCTGTCCACTAAATTTGCATAAATCTTATGTTTTCTAATATTTGTCATTTATTTGTGCCATATATATACCAATATACCACATTCTACTGTAAATTTGCAAGCTTGCCATCAATGTGCCGCTCAACTATAGAGCAAAGTCAGCGGAGCAATGATGGTAAACTTGCAAAAATGTGACATATTGGTATACATATGGACAGGGTTAAGGGAGAGAGAGGATGGGATTGGGCTCATGCAGGATCCTATCATCAAACACCTGTGATATTTTTGGGAAAGATCACAGAGAAACACTCAAATTGGAGTTGGTGAAATTGGTGGAAATTGGCAACAGGAATCTTATCCGTCGAATTTTGTTTTAAAAATCCTGACTATGTAGATCAATTAAATCCACAGCAAAAAAAAGTAATAGTTATATGTAAAATATATCTGCAATTCAGTTTGAAATGAGTGTTTTTAGTTTTAGTTTTAATTTTATTTTGGATTTTACAGGAATATATGACATTACTGACAAAAGTAAATATATGTATGTAAATGTTAAATTTCTAACTGTACCTTCAAACATAAAAGTATCAACTTCTGCTCTAATGTCTGTTTTTGTCATCCCGACACCATTTTCGTCTTTGGCAGACAGAAGTATATCTAAGAAATCTAGATATTTCTTTGTTTCCTCTTGACCACTTTCCTATATCCAAACAAAAACAAGAGAATAAACAGTATTAACTCTCACCTCAGTGTTTTGCAAGTTGCACAACTACAAATAAATTGGCACTGCAAGTCAATGTTCACAAAAAGATTCCTGACCCGTTCATCAATGTATACTGTTAGTATCTAACTGTACATTCCTTTTTATGAAGTCATAAAATTCGTAAGATACAAACAGTGTGATACAAAGAGTTTATATCTTCACTAGGCAATCGAACACTTAATCTAGTTGGATTTTCCGCATTGAGATGTACATATATTACTAATGCCGTCAGAGTATAAATTTTGAGAAATTTCTTAAAGAGTACCCTGTTGGCTTATTATATCTGTATTGCTGTTGAAGGGTAAATTATTCGAAAGTTTTACGGATGCCGCCATGACCTGGTTAACCGTTATGTACTACCTGTGTCACAAATGACCACGGATATATTCCACTTGTCGTAAGGATTTTCTTGTCCTTTTCCGTTCTTCATTCAATATATAGTACTCGACTTGTAACAAGAGTACACGACGGTTGTGACATGTGGAGTAGGAATTGCCTACTCTTACGGAGAACCTGAGTTTACTCTCGGGATTTAGTGGGTTCTTGTTGCTCCAGTTTTATATTTTTGTGTGTAATGCTTTGTAGATCAATATTTGTCATTTATTCCTTTAGCCATTGTATTGTCTGTCCTGTGAATTACGGCTTCTGATTACTCCTTTAGTCATTGTATTGTCTGTCCTGTGATTTACGGCTTCTGATTACTCCTTTAGCCATTGTATTGTCTGTCCTGTGATCTATGGCTTCTGATTACCCCTTTTGTCATTGTATTGTCTGTCCTGTGATTTATGGCTTCTGATTACTCCTTTAGCCATTGTATTGTCTGTCCTGTGATTTATGGCTTCTGATTACTCCTTTAGCCATTGTATTGTCTGTCCTGTGATTTACGGCTTCTGATTACTCCTTTAGCCATTGTATTGTCTGTCCTGTGATTTATGGCTTCTGATTATTCCTTTTGCCATTGTATTGTCTGTCCTGTGATTTATGGCTTCTGATTACTCCTTTTGTCATTGTATTGTCTGTCCTGTGATTTACGGCTTCTGATTACTCCTTTTGTCATTGTATTGTGTGTCCTGTGATTTATGGCTTATGATTACTCCTTTTGTCATTGTATTGTCTGTCCTGTGATTAATGGCTTCTTATTACTCCTTTAGCCATTGTATTGTCTGTCCTGTGATTTACGGCATCTGATTACTCCTTTTGTCATTGTATTGTGTGTCCTGTGATTAATGGCTTCTTATTACTCCTTTAGTCATTGTATTGTCTGTCCTGTGATTTACGGCATCTGATTACTCCTTTTGTCATTGTATTGTCTGTCCTGTGATTTACGGCTTCTGATTACTCCTTTTGTCATTGTATTGTGTGTCCTGTGATTTATGGCTTCTGATTACTCCTTTTGTCATTGTATTGTCTGCCTTGTGATTTATGGGTTCTGATTACTCCTTTTGTCATTGTATTGTGTGTCCTGTGATTTATGGCTTCTTATTACTCCTTTAGCCATTGTATTGTCTGTCCTGTGATTTATGGCTTCTGATTACTCCTTTAGCCATTGTATTGTCTGTCCTGTGATTTACGGCTTCTGGTTACTCCTTTAGCCATTGTATTGTCTGTCCTGTGATTTATGGCTTCTGATTACTCCTTTTGCCATTGTATTGTCTGTCCTGTGATTTATGGCTTCTGATTACTCCTTTTGTCATTGTATTGTGTGTCCTGTGATTTATGACTTCTGATTACTCCTTTAGTCATTGTATTGTCTGTCCTGTGATTTATGGCTTCTGATTACTCCTTTTGTCATTGTATTGTCTGTCCTGTGATTTATGGCTTCTGATTACTCCTTTTGTCATTGTATTGTCTGTCCTGTGATTTACGGCTTCTGATTACTCCTTTTGTCATTGTATTGTGTGTCCTGTGATTTATGGCTTCTGATTACTCCTTTTGTCATTGTATTGTCTGTCCTGTGATTAATGGCTTCTTATTACTCCTTTTGTCATTGTATTTTCTGTCCTGTGATCTATGGCTTCTGAATACTCCTTATATTGTATTGTCTGTCCTGTGATTTATGGCTTCTGATTACTCCTTTAGCCATTGTATTGTCTGTCCTGTGATTTACGGCTTCTGATTACTCCTTTTGTCATTGTATTGTGTGTCCTGTGATTTATGGCTTCTGATTACTCCTTTTGTCATTGTATTGTCTGTCCTGTGATTTATGGCTTCTGATTACTCCTTTAGTCATTGTATTGTCTGCCCTGTGATTTATGGCTTATGATTACTCCTTTAGTCATTGTATTGTCTGCCCTGTGATTTATGGCTTCTGATTATTCCTTTTGTCATTGTATTGTGTGTCCTGTGATCTATGGCTTCTGAATACTCCTTTTGTCATTGTATTGTCTGTCCTGTGATTTATGGCTTCTGATTACTCCTTTAGCCATTGTATTGTCTGTCCTGTGATTTACGGCTTCTGATTACTCCTTTTGTCATTGTATTGTGTGTCCTGTGATTTATGGCTTCTGATTACTCCTTTTGTCATTGTATTGTCTGTCCTGTGATTTATGGCTTCTGATTACTCCTTTAGCCATTGTATTGTCTGTCCTGTGATTTACGGCTTCTGATTACTCCTTTTGTCATTGTATTGTGTGTCCTGTGATTTATGGCTTCTGATTACTCCTTTTGTCATTGTATTGTCTGTCCTGTGATTTATGGGTTCTGATTACTCCTTTTATATCTTCAAACTTTTCTAATAAAAACGGAGAGATCTGGGATCCAATAATCCATTTAACAACGCCACATTTTGCCCATGTCCAAAGCCAGGACTTCATCGGTATATGTCGTTTGTGTTGAATTAATTGTGGACGGAGATAGTTGCATGTTTGTTTAGTTGATATTGGTTGATTTGGTGACCATCACTGTTTATAAAACATCTCCTCATAATTCCATGGATTAGAAGAAAAAAAATGCATTGAAGCTTTCTAAATAAATTCCTTTACCAAAGCTTTCTTCCGACTGTCTATCACTTTGTTAGCCACTTCATGGATAAAGTCACATTTTTTGCGGAACTCCTTGCCGTCAGCAGTGGAGTAGTAAATGAAGTCAAAAGCCTGTAGAGGATTCCTGTCAAATATATAAGGCAATACCATATGTTGTGTGTTGTTTACCTTCAATAACAGACATTTCAGAGCAAGTAATTTTTAGTATGTTTGCGTAGATGACGCTTTCCACGAAAATATTTGTCTAATCATCTACCATTTAAATAAATATAAGCATTACAGTTTATTTTAGAGTGAGGAATCAATGCTATTTCCAAAATAATATGTAAAACAATTATCACTTTTGCATATTTTATTTTAACCTATCCATTGTGTGGTAGTTGAAGGATTTATAATGTATCACACAATATAAAAGGAACCAGAAAGGAAAATAAAAACGTGTACATATATATAACACTAGTATCCAGAACTGCATGATATCACTTTTCATTCGTGTAATTTTTTAAAAAGAAAATCAGCTTATTAAAGTCATGGGACAATAATGACACCACGATGACTCTCAGGGTATTACTTACTGACCTTGTTCTCTTAGTTATAAGATTAGCTACCTCTGTCACTGCTTTGCAGTAGGGATGTTGTTCTCTACAAATAGTAAAATGAGCTATT
This sequence comes from Bathymodiolus septemdierum, assembly GCA_963383655.1. Taxonomy (NCBI): domain Eukaryota; kingdom Metazoa; phylum Mollusca; class Bivalvia; order Mytilida; family Modiolidae; genus Bathymodiolus; species Bathymodiolus septemdierum. The sequence continues at coordinate 27,190,995 of OY726519.1, forward strand.
ATATACATGAGGTAAAGAGTGTTGTTCCTGCAATTTTATGGCACCTGTAGTTGGATTTTATATACCATTGTATTCAAAGTGTGTAATTACAAATACCGTTCGTGGACAAAGGGTCATCGAGGTCGTGATAAAATTGTAGCTGGATTTATATCCGCCTATACAATCAGTACATTGAGAGTTCGATCCCTACCCATAACGAGATGATCCGGATCAGCTTTATGTTATTAAGTGTATCAGCAGCTAATGGCAGTTCGGGCAATTTTTCCACAAAAAAACTCTGATCATCAGGATACAAATGAAAATTTACTGTAACTGGTGTTAAATTGCAAATATCGACCAGTAACAAGGTGCACCCGATCCATCAATATGTGGTCCAAATATAACAGGAATATTGCTGACATAACACCCTAATATATAAGAAATTTTAACATTAAATTGGAACAATTTTCTTATGATGGGTTAACAAATTTTTATCATTGAAAAAGTGTGTCTTCAATTTATCAGTTTTATGAGAAAGTTAGTCTTGTTCAACCAGACAGTAATTTCTCATCAAGATTATTTCCACATACGCACGCACGCACTCACTCAACATTTTTCACAACCAGGTAAAAACCACCCATTAAATGTTTACATTTTATTTAATTTATTTGTTGTTCAGCGCCAACTCTGATGATGAGGTCCGCTCTGTTGTAGATCAATACACTTATGTGGATTTGTATAGTTCTAGCTCACTGTAACAACATTCCACGGATAAACATGTTAATCCACTCGAACACATTGTCCTGATTCCAAGCTAACCAATATTTGCTCTTTTACCTTAATGCTGCGTGCTTAATGGAGAAGCAATAAATACCAATTGCATAGTCATTGGTTTGACCCGATCGGGGCTCGAACCCACAATCTACCGAACTCAAGGCAAGGACGCTCAACATTACACCACCGACGCGGTACACAATATGTAAATCATAAAGTTTTGTATAAATATAACATACCCATCTTTCTGACAGTCTGTATGATATGAAAATGCACATTGTAGGATGATGTCTAAGCTACAGTTGCTAATCACTTGGAATAACTCAAAACATTCACCACTGTCTGCGTACTTATCTATAATACCCTACAGAAATACAAGGAAAAGGGAGTGAGTGGGTAAGTGATTGTTGTTTAACGCCAACTCAGCAATTTTTCAGCTATATCATGGCGAGAACAAGTTTATTTTTTATGAGATGATGATGAGGTCGCTTTGTACTAGATGTTGAGTTGAATTTTTTAGTGCTAGCTCACTGAAACAACAGTCCGCGGGTAGACATGTCGCCCCACTCGGACACATTATGTTGATTCCGAGCCAACCAGTCTTTGCTCTTACTCCTTAATACTGCGTGCTTAGCGGAGAAGCAACAAATACCAATTTCATAATCTTTAATTTGATCCGATCGGGGCTCGAACCCCCGATCTACCGCACTCGAGCCGAGGACGCGAACAATTACATCACCGATGAGGTTAAAGTAAACTTACATTTGTGTTTATATCGTAAACATATGTCTCGGTGTTAATTAACTGTAATAGAAATAGGGACGGATAAGATCTAGGCTTTATATAATAAAATAATTATATATGACATTACGTATGTTTAAAAGGTTCACGTAACAGAACATGTTAGTAGAATGTACATGCTTAACCATGAGCAAAAAAATAAAACAGAGTGTCGATAAGTGAAATGTAAACCTGTCTTAGTCGAGATTCAAATCAGGCACATTTCACTCTTAGCAGCACGCATCCCTCCTTATATAATAATTTGTGAAAGGGTAATTGTCCGTATGTATATACATAAATCTCCTTATACTACTCAACCAATGTCCTCCAGTTCAACTTCAACATTTCAAGATTTTATTTCTATAACATTAGAAACAAATGTGTCTATGTACAAGAAAACAATCACTTTTACAATATTCAGTTCTTAATTATAATGTTGTGTGTTTTTGTTTCAGCTATGTTTTGTCATATTGTTCAACATATATAATTTTCCAAGTGACAATTTGATTTTAGCATGAATTAGCCATGTATCAATAATTGATTTACTTTGTAAAACATCTTTAACTTTCAATTTTAACATGAAACGTATTCGTTTTCGTTTATAATTCTTCTACCTTATTTTGGAAACTAACGAGTTCAATAATGAAATTTGAATGCATTCTATTTCCCCCTTAGTTTAACATAAAAATAATTCAAGTACTAGTTTTGTAATGAACGTTAGACAATATTAGACAATTGAAATTAAATTTTCTCACCAGAGCTAAATCTACACATTGATTGTATATTTCTTGGTACGGTTTCAGTATTTCAAAATGAAAGGCTGGTGTTAATAGCCTACGTGATCTTGCCCACTTCGAGCCTCCTGCTACCAGTAATCCTTCCCCTAACCATGGGATGAGATTCCTGTACCCACCACCTAAAGCAACAGGTTTAGGTTCTGAAAAAAGAAAGACGAGTTTATTTGTTTGTATATGGGTCATTATAAAAAAACATGCACTTTTCTGCTATTACGCAATTAAAAGACAATATCAACCAAACTGATTGGAGAAAACATGTTTTGCATGAAGGCACATCAGCTTTCTATAGTTTTACCATCTAAATCCAGATTGGTCCAATTGCTAATTTATACTAGCTACACGAAGACCTGTTTTTTCCTTGGTGTTGCGTGGTATTTTTCCAGAATGACTTACTTTTGGTCATTTGTACTATTCAGATGTTATGGTTTTATTCGATCTTGATATTATTTTTGAACTATTCCTAAAACTCTAATAGCACAACATTATTTTTGCTCGATATATATTGAAATTTAAAAAGAAAATTAGCAAAAACCTGCTGTTATAGATTTTCATGTCTGTGGTGTTACCCTTCCTATTAAGGCTGGTAAGAGTTATCTGTCTTGTCATATTTGAAGCAAAAATAGTTTCTTCTTTTGCTTATTTCCTGTTTCATGACATGTGCAGAAGACAAAAACAAAAGTGATCCATAAACTAATAAAGAGCCGAAAAGGTACGTGCGATTGGTATAGTATATAAATGTTATGTCTGTGGTGTACTTCTCATTACTTCTTTTTGTTAGAACTGAACATAATGCAAAAATATACAATACATTACATTAGGTATTCTTCACAGGATATACATATAAAATATAGTCGGGGAGATATTATTTTCCCTTTATCCTGAAAATACTTACCTGTTTTCTGTGGTGTTACTGTCAATGGTGTTACCATAAAGATTGTGTAACACCACAGACATTTAGCATTAAAATTGTGAATAAACACATTATTCCATAAACAGTAATATACAGAACAAAATATTGCTCTTTAACCTATGCAGAAAAATTGTTCAAACATCGTCATTTACGTGTAAGATATAGTTTAACAAGCTGATGGGAGTATACTTTTTAGACCTGGTAACACCAGGGACTTATCTTCATAACATCATGGACAAAACTGATATTGCTCATGCATCAAACCAATATGTTGAAAAACTGAATATTGTACTGAAAACATTAAGAAAACAACAAATATAGGTTGATAGTTGTGTTTTTTTCTTGAATTAAATGTTTACATTCATGAAGATGTCCCTGGTGTTACTTTTGTCATCTGTGGTGTTACCTCTTGTCAATGGTGTTACCTCATGTAAATTGTTTCATAAAAAGGATAAATGACATAATTGAAGTAAATTATATTATAGTTGAATAAAGTTGACTTTGACAACTATGTACAAGTCATTTTTTCTTTATATAAAGTGAAACAAAATACAATTATGAAAACTTGCTGGTTTCATAATGCAGCTTAAATGGAATTCCACAACTACATATCCAAATATTGTGAAAAAAACTAGTGCTCCAAAGAAAATAACCTACATTATGCATAATTTCCCTGTATATTATGTATGTAACCACTTTTTACATACAAATTATTTTTCATTTTCCTAAAAAAAAACGGACTGAAATGTATTAGGGGGTGCTACATATCTAGAAATATTTTTTTTCCATGGTGGTTTTCCCGACTGCATATTATGTAAATATGTCATTGAAATATAGGAAAAACTAATAGGCTAAAGCAAAACGGGAACGAAAATATTTGATGTTACCAAAATATGAACAGGAAAAAGTGCGTGTATTTTGATAATGACCCATATCTACACGTTGATGAACAGTATTTACAGGAAATTGTAGGTTTTTAATACAATAAAGGAAGACTATGGTGCGATACATTCGGTATGCTCACATACACATTGGTTACTTTTTATCAAATAAGTATTACATTCGTATACATCTTGTGGTGGTTTGTGTTACAAATGCGAAAGTTACTGACGGTGGTTTGAAACCTTATTTTCGTGGTGATTGATGTATTACTGCAACATAAAAGTGACGACCACGTCATGATATATAACTGTTATAACAGTAAAACTAATTAATAGTTTTAAAAAGATAAAGAAATAGCGTCTCCAAGAACGCATCAGCTGCTGTATGATAACATTTCCCAATCTACCAAACAACACTCTAATGTCATTGAGTATTTATTTAACAGCAAACTATGACGACTTACTTACCTTTTGGGTATTGTATCATGTAACGATCCAGGATTTCGAGTTAGGGGTGATGCACTTAAAAAAATCATAAATCCAATTTTAAGGCGGGCGGTCCCTAGTTTTAGTCATTGTATTGTCTGTCCTTCTCTGATTTACGGTTTTTGATTATCACTTTGGTATCTTTAAACTTTTCTTACATTAACAATTAAACATAAGATATTCATTATTATTAAACATAAGATATTCATTATTATCAAACATAAGATATTCATTATTATTAAACATAAGATATTCATTATTATTAAACATAGAATATTCATTATTATTAAACATAAGATATTCATTATTATTAAACATAAGCTATTTATTATTATTAAACATAAGATATTCATTATTATTAAACATAAGATATTCATTATTATTAAACATAAAATATTCATTATTATTAAACATAAGATATTCATTATTATTAAACATAATATATTCATTATTATTAAACATAGGATATTCATTATTATTAAACATAAAATATTCATTATTATTAAACATAAGATATTCATTATTATTAAACATATAATATTCATTATCATTAAACATAAAATATTCATTATTATTAAACATAAGATATTCATTATTATTAAACATAAGATATTCATTATTATTAAACATAAGATGTTCATTATTATTAAACATAAGATTTCATTATTATTAAACATAAGATATTCATTATTATTAAACATAGGATATTCATTATTATTAAACATAAGATATTCATTATTATTAAACATAAGATATTCATTATTATTCATGAAATAAATACCTGCAATAATCAGTGTCTATCTGTGTGTGATATACATTTGCAGTAGACCGTTAAAAGTCTAAAACAGTGTAATGTATAGAATAAATTATATTTCCCAAAGACAATAGAGTTTATATGACTAGCATACAAATACACTATACCTGCAGTCTTGAATAAAACCTTTATGGTATCAGGATGTACTAAGGAAACAACAGGATTCAGAGGTCCAAACCATACACAAAAATACTTAGGAAACTGCTTCATAAGAGAATGGATCTGGTCACTCCTGATACCATCATTATCTGCATACTAAAATATCAGTAATAACAAAGTTCTCAATTACTTGATTGATCTGTTGTTTATGGTCAAGTTAGCAGAATTTTAGTGACACTCGTGTCAACAACGTGTTTACACATTATAAATATATTAGTTTAAAACGTGTCACTTGGATGAACATATCAATGATGTTTAAAATAGGGTAAAAAAAGAGTTGCCTTGCAACCACTCCTAAAACCTCGTTGCTTTTTAAAAGATAAGTGTTGTCAAAGTCCAAGAGTGTTGTATTCTCTTAAAACGAACCAATTACTTATATCTCATTCAAAAGTGCCAGTTATATTGTTGATTCATCACGCACAAAAAAAAAAGAAAAGAAAAGAAAGGTAGGGATGGTACATGTAATCAGCAACAGAGAAACTATGTCTTATTCGAGTTCACCGGATCTCAAACATCCCCTCTTAGTAACATGCAGTCCAGCAGAGTATAATAACGACAGTCACAACTAACCGAATGAACAGCGTTGTTGTTAGGAACATTGAGTCCTATTCTTGATCATATAATATTCGTGACGCAAAAGTTGTCATATGTATAATCCTAGTTCTATAAAATAGAGTTGATGGTCTTAACCATCATTTAATTGTTAGATAATACACACGTCTATCGGAAAACATAATAGGGAAATTATATAGTCAACTTAAAATCAAAATATTTTGTTATTGTTAGATAATACACACGTCTATCGGAAAACATAATAGGGAAATTATATAGTCAACTTAAAATCAAAATATTTTGTTATTGTTAGATAATACACAAGTCTATCGGAAAACATAATAGGGAAATTATATCGTCAACTTAAAATCAAAATATTTTGTTATTGTTAGATAATACACAAGTCTATCGGAAAACATAATAGGGAAATTATATAGTCAACTTAAAATCAATATATTTTGTTATTGTTAGATAATACACAAGTCTATCGGAAAACATAATAGGGAAATTATATAGTCAACTTAAAATCAATATATTTTGTTATTTGTGCACAAGTGACAGAATATTTTTCAATGTTAATATCTTCCGAAAAAAAAAGAAGATTTTTGAAAGAAAATATGAAACTTTAAAATATTTAAATAAATAGCTTAGTAGCAAGCTTGAGCGTAGCGTATGAGTTGTGATTTATATACTGGTATATCATATTATTATCAAGGTGTGAACACAATGACAAAACTCAGGTCATGTCTTTTGGAAGATCATCTCCCTTGTATCCTTCGTATCCTTTGTATACTCTCATAATATGCACTCTTCCCCCCTAATATTATCAAATACATTAAAGGATTTCCACAAGCCAGTTCAAATTTAATTGTTTTACATTTTGTGTCTGTACCACCTGTATACCACAATGACAGTGTACAACATTATGTGATAAATTTTGTCAGTGACTTGCGACAGGTTGATGGTTTTCTTCGGGTCCTCCGGTTTCCTCCACCAATAAAACTGGCCGCCACGTTAAACACCATCAAACATATGTCATCATTTGTGACTCTGATATTCCGTAACGGTTTACCGTCATCATTTGTGACTCTGATATTCTGTAACGGTTTACCAAGTCATGGTGGCTGTAACCGAAGCTTCCGAAGTGGTGACTTCAAATAAATCCAATTCCATTGCAGTACAGTTCCGCTTTGAGAGCGAAGTACATCGTGAAATATTTAGAGTGAGTGAGTGATGTCTAACGCCAATTCAGTAATTTGTCAGTTATATCATGGCGAGAATAAGTTAATTTTCAATGAGATGATGTTGAGGTCCGCTTTGTACGAGACCAACACACTGAGTTGGATGTTTATAGTGCTAGCACACTGAAACAGTCCGCTGGTAGACATGTTGCTTCACTTGGACACATTATACTGATTCCGAGCCAACCAGTCTTTGCTCTTTCTCCTTAATGCGGCGTGCTTAGCGGAGAAGCAACAAATACCAATTATATAGTCTTTGGTTTGATCCGACCGGAGCTCGAATCCACGAGCTACCGCACTCGCGGCAAGCACGCTAACCATTACGCCACCGATGCGGTCTTGAAATATCTAGAGGTTTTGGTAATTTTCAATATGCATACTTAAAAATCTCGATATATTTGTTGCAGAAACTGCTATAACAATAATTTACGAGTAAATACAGACAGTAAGGAATACGCTTTCGCGTTGAATAATGAGATAAATTGAATAAAACCAGACAGGGTTGTCGAGTTTCGTCGGTACCCTTTAGGCAATATATAGCATGCAGGTATATTTAAAGGGGCATTAGCTACGATTTTGACAAAATAAATTATGTTTTGGAAATTGGTAAATAGCTTTAAAATGATGAAATAAAGGTAAATATTTCACATTAAACAGCTTATCGTACGACTTTTCGCCTTTTGAGCACAGGCGCATGGGGCATGGATTTCGTTTCCTCCCCCCCCCCTTTTCTCTACTACCCCCCCCCCTTTTTTCAAAATTTTCATATAAATCATTCCTTTTTCAAAATTTTCATAATCATTCGTTTTTTCTTCATTTGACAATATCAGTAGACGTCATACATCATGAATAATACATGTATTCTGTGTCCACATTTTTTCGACTGATACAGTATAAGAGAGAAGGTATGCAACTCCATTTTCATATTTCGCGCCATATCGCTCACCTTGGTTGGGAAACCCCAGTGTTTTTTTTACACTTTTTACCTTGTCTACATATGCCACTGTCGTATCAAACTGTTTCTAAGACACTTACCTAATTGCCCATGTTCGAATTTCAGTCTGTACGTCGATCGTTTCCAAGAAATCTCGCCGAGAATAGCGAGGCAGCTTCGTTTCTAGATCAAACTACATCATTTGAGACGGAAGTGCAAGAACGGGAACCGTGGGATTTTTACGAATGGATTACCTGCAATGAAAAACCCAGATGCGCTACGAATATTTTTCCCATAATGTTTTGGCGGGAAATATAAACCGCTGAAAAAACATAACAGCAGACGGATTATTTCGTAAAAATGGCACAACGACCATCTGAATATGGAAACATTGAAATAATTTGATGGTAGATAACTGTTCAAAAAGAAATTCAAACTGAGAAATAGATGATTGAATGGTTTTAACTGAAGTCAAAATTTCAATGAAAAAGAAATATTCAGCTTGCCTCTACTTCAAATTATTAAAATCATACCCAAACAAATACATATGCATTGTACAACTAAAAGGAAAAAAAATAAATAAAAAAACAAAGGAAGAAGAAGCTGAGAACAGCAATTGAATGGGACTATGGCATTTTACCCCCTTCCTCAATAAAAGGGCTCCCAACTGACAAAAATGTGTAAGGGAGCCGGAGAGACCATTTAACTAAGGGGGCTATTTCTTTTTCATTTCATGTCACTGATTTTATAAAACAATAATCTGTCTTACAGGGGTAAAAAATAAATAACTTGTGTAACTCCACTTTTCAGCAGTGACAGAAATCAGTGTTGAAATCCAGAAAAAAAATCCTATTTTACCGTATAAGTGGTTATTTTGGTGGGTATTTAATTTTCAATTTCTTCGCGATGATGTTAAATGCGCGAAAAAAGTTCACGAATTATTATTTCACGTTCAAATAGTTAAACAAGTTATTTATTTTTTACCCCTGAAAAAGAAATAGCCCCCTTAGTTAAATGGTCCCTTCGGCTCCCTTACACATTTGTATCAGTTGGGAGCCCTTTTATTGAGTAAGAGGGTAAAATGCCATAGTCCCATTCAATAGCTGTTCTCTGCTTCTTCTTCCTTTGTTTTTTATTTATTTATTTATTTATTTTTTTTTTAGTTGTATATGTATTTGTTTGGGTATGATTTTAATAATTTGAAGTAGAGGCAAGCTGAATATTTCTTTTTCATTGAAATTTTGACTTCAGTTAAAACCATTCAATCATCTATTTCTCAGTTTGAATTTCTTTTTGAACAGTTATCTACCATCAAATTATTTCAATGTTTCCATATTCAGATGGTCGTTGTGCCATTTTTACGAAATAATCCGTCTGCTGTTATGTTTTTTCAGCGGTTTATATTTCCCGCCAAAACATTATGGGAAAAATATTCGGAGCGCATCTGGGTTTTTCATTGCAGGTAATCCATTCGTAAAAATCCCAGGGTTCCCGTTCTTGCACTTCCGTCTCAAATGATGTAGTTTGATCTAGAAACGAAGCTGCCTCGCTATTCTCGGCGAGATTTCTTGGAAAAGAACGACGTACAGACTGAAATTCGAACATGGGCAATTAGGTAAGTGTCTTAGAAACAGTTTGATACGACAGTGGCATATGTAGACAAGGTAAAAAGTGTAAAAAACACTGGGGTTTCCCAACCAAGGTGAGCGATATGGCGCGAAATATGAAAATGGAGTTGCATACCTTCTCTCTTATACTGTATCAGTCGAAAAAATGTGGACACAGAATACATGTATTATTCATGATGTATGACGTCTACTGATATTGTCAAATGAAGAAAAAACGAATGATTATGAAAATTTTGAAAAAGGAATGATTTATATGAAAATTTTGAAAAAAGGGGGGGGGGTAGTAGAGAAAAGGGGGGAGGAGGAAACGAAATCCATGTCCCATGCGCCTGTGGTTATCTTCATTTAGAAAATACTAAAGATCAAAGGAAAACACACTGGGTTGTGATACAATGCCCCTTTAAATATGGCTTATTGTTTTAAAATTAGACAAACCCCAGTGATTGTGATACACTGACTTACCATGTGTAGATGTCCACGGAGCCAATGTTTTTGTTCCGGTGCATACCCAGGTAAACCGTCATAAAATCTTCTCATTCGTTCATATTTCACATAATATCGAATCACAATAAATAATAAATACACAAATATTCCTAAAAGCACAGTTGAAACAATTGACCCTGATAAAAAATAATATGCCATTTTCAATGAAGTCTTAACAAAATATTTTTGCTGTAATTTAAATCCTAATTCATTCTGTGCATGCTTTCGTGTTACATGTAAACCTACATCTTCACCTACATAGTATATATACACTATTTTACACGTTTGTATTCAAGGTCATTCTTGTTTACAGAATGTGAGAATAGTAATACAATGCATCATTGCCTCGATGGCCCCGACTTAAAAAATGGCATAAAATTTATACCATGGGGGTTCCCGGGGAGACTTCATTTGTATAGATAGGTATACTATTAAATTTCTAATCAGATTAAAACCGTTTTATGTAATAATTGTCAAACTCTCAGAAATGAGATTATTCAGTATTCATAATAGTGTCATATTATTGTGTTTTCTATTCATAGACATGAACTGTAACTTCACTTTGGGCCTTTGCCAATTATTGTAATTGTGTTTGTGCCAATAAAATATTTTTATTTTTATTTGTGTAAACTCATTAACCACAGGCGCTTGTGTATTAACTGTCTACACAACTCGATGTAATTATATAATGTGCACACTTCCAATTGCACATTTAATAGACCAATGAAAACGCCACTGGCAAATTTACACCTTTACGCGGAAAGGCCAACAATTATTAATTTTAAACAAATTATAAGTGCCTCTCAAAAACACACCAATTTAGAGATATAAATACGTCTTTTGTTCTTTAGGTTGTCTTACAACCCTGTCTCTATTGTATATATTGTACATATATATAGTATCCATTTTGTAATTGTTATTGTATGTCTTCTCTGTACCGTTGTATTTACATGTACATGTATATGGTATATGCAAACTTAACCTTATTTAAAGATAAAATAGTATTCGTGATATGAACACCATGCTATATCTACATCATATTATATTTGTATAATATATATTTTTTATGTATATCATAATATTAGCTATAAACTGCCATAGTTTGTTCTGCCTAGGAGTGGTTTCCCACCTGCAGTGTCGATCATCTATACTTGTTTTTATTCTTTTTATATATGTCATATATGTTACTAATCATCAAAATCATTGTAAGTGTAAAATGCAAATGTCTGTAATTCTGTGCTCTCACGGGCTTCTTGATTGATTTAATAAAACTATTCTATGGTTTATGAGAATAAAGATGATTGGTTGAAAAACGCCACTGGCAAACGCTTGTCAGTAGTAAAGCCAGTTAATTCTGACAAAAGATGAGATTGACCACAGATTATTTAACAAGTGATTATAATCACACCCGTCCATTTATTAATCATTTTCCCCTAGACACTGGGAGAGGATTAATATGTAATTATTAAGAGACATAATTTGTTGCTGTCATTTCAGTTAATTCAAGTCCAAAAATTCTTTATTTAAGTTCGATACAAAATAAAGGTTTAAGTTTAGGTTAATGGTGTTTAACGCCACTTTCAACAATATTTCAATTATATTGTAACGTAATTGGCTGAATCTTCAGTTCGTTGAAGGCGGTCTCTTATATTGTAGAAGTAGCAGTAGAAGTAGAAGTAGAAATATCGTGGCGGTTAGTATTATTGGTGGAGGAAACCGGAGTACCCGGAGAAAATCATCGGCCTGTCGCAAATCACTGACAAACTTTATCACATAATGTTGCGATACAAATAAAAAAAAAACTATAATATATTTGAAATACTTTCCCATTTTAGATACTTTATTTCACGTTTTGAAAAAAGTAATATGTATTATCGAACCAGTGGCCACCTTTAAGTATTTAGCTTTGAGCTAAACAAATTGCCAACTGGTAACCGTTTACTAATTACTTATTTACATACACGGTAGTATGACTTTTTCCATTACAGACAATGGTGATAGACAGGTTTTTCATCACTTTTCAAGTGATATTAAAGACCATTTTTGCTTGGAAATGTTAAAGTCGTTTAAATAATTGACATTAAATTTAATTGAAAGCCGGATAACTTTCACAAACTGCCCTATTACTTACATAATTAGTTGACATGCCTACCAGGCAGTCGAAGCTGTTTGCATATCTGGCCGATGGGGGCAGATGTTTGCCGAACTACTGGAATACTACCAGTTATTGTCAACTATTGTCATGGTAGCATGTGCTAGGTGAATAATTGCAGAACATCCCAAGTAGTGATAAAAAAGGGGGGGTTGTGATCTTTCAGTTATATCGTGGCTATCTGTTTTATTGGTGGAGGAAACCGGAGTACCTGGAGAAAACCACCGACCTGTCGCAAGTCACTTTCAAACTTTATCACATAATGTTTTATCGAGTACAACTCGCCATGAGCGGGATTCGAGCTCACAACTTTAGTGGTGATAGGTACCGATTGCACAGGTAGTTGTAAATCCAGTATAGTGTTAAAAATCGTCATTCGAGACACATATGTGACAAAAAATAAACAAAAAAGACTGCTCTGACTAACAATAGAAATATCTTCCAACAATAGTAAGCAAACACACAAAGTTTTTGAGGAATTGTCACGTAACTAGTTGCGTGCACAAATTTGTGACGGACGGGACAAAAACAATATGTTTCCCAAGAAGGGACACACATAATCAATCCCACGGTGAAAGAACACAGTGAACTAAAGATGAGAACACTAACCATATGAAATCGGGTGCCCTGGAGGGGTTAGTAGTTAGGAAGTCATCTATATATATGAAACTAAAGGAATGAGATAATTTCAGGAAAACAGAATAAGAGTATTGTGGTAAAAAGTTTATTATATTCAGTGGGAGTGACACAACAGATAGGTTTTATCACTGCCTAAGGTAGTTTCCAAAGTATGAGGCCAAGGACCTTTTGGATTATGAAAGTTACTGAATACTCCAGTATTTGTAAAAAAATCAATACGTGATGACTTTAGCACTACTTGATTAAAAGTTCCGTCTATGTAAGTTCGAAAGTTTGAAAGGGTATTTTTTGCTAGATGTGCAACAAACTCGGTTACAGATTTTTCAAAGCCATTTACAGTGTATTAGGACATACGTACATATGTATGCGTGATTGTGAATATTACCACTATGTAATGAGAGTAAACAGTTCAATATTTCACATAGCTACATGTATGTGCATGTGAAAATCATCTTAATTACCTGTTACCTGTATTCAAATAGTGGTGATATTTCAATTAATTTACTAATTTATTCTTCTATTATGATCTCCATATCATTATCTTGCCAACAATCTGATTTAAAATGTTTTTTATACTCATTCAGATTTAACGTTTGAATTGCTGGAGATTGACCTTTCTGAGTGAGTGAGTGTTGTTTTACGCCAATTCAGCAATTTTTCAGCTATATCATGGCGAGAACAAGTTAATATTCAATGAGATGATGATGAGGTCCGCTTTGTACCAGACCAACACGCTGAGTTGGATTTTTATAGTGCTAGCTCACTGAAACAACAGTCTGCGGGTAGACATGTCGCTCCACTCGGACACATTATACTGATTCCGAGCCAACCAGTCTTTGCTCTTTCTCCTTAATGCTGCGTGCTTAGCGGACAAGCAACAAATACCAATTTTATAGTCGTTGGTTTGACCCGACCGAGGCTCGAACCCACGATCTACCGCACTCGAGGCGAGCATGTTAACCATTACGCCACCGATGCGGTTTGACCTTTCTCAAAATGAAACTCACATATATTACATATATTTGTTTACTTTATTATCAAGTATGAAATGGGGAACATCTTCAATTAGAACATTACTTTATTGCACTTGGAGATTTACTGGTATCAATTTATGCAGAAAAATATTCAAAATAGATAACAGTTATCGCCATTCTAATGCAATTTCTGATAACTACGTTTTTATTAATCAGAAATAGCGTTTCCACATTCACAAACCGTTTGACGCTATTAATTGTGTAATAGCTACCGCCAAATATTTGATGCCGTCCAATAAGAAAATGCGTTACTTAAAATAAAACTGTATTACAATTTTCATTTACACCCATCTAGGAAACTCGAGGTGCAAAATAGACATGAGAAAATGAAAAAAATAAGTGTATAATCGATAATTCTTTTAATGAAGCAGACAGATAGATATTTTGATAAATTCATCAGTATTTCAATTATATTGATGACGAGAACATGCTTAAAACAATAAATCAAGTGGGTAAAGAAGTGGCAATGTAGTGGATATATGGACGAACATGTTGGTTGATTAAATCAAGAGATGATGCATATATAGAGAAATGTTTCCTTCGATCGATCGCTCATTACAAGCGGCTGCAAGTTTTCTATGGCATGTAAGAAAAGGTTGAAGATACCTAAGGGGTAATCAGAAGCCGTAATTCAAAGAAGGACAGACAATACGATGACCAAAAGAAAAGGAACAAAAGGACGAACAATAAATCTACAACACACGAACCCCACTAAAAACCGGGGTAAACTTAAGTACTCTTGAAGGGTAAGCAGCTCCTGCTCCACATGTGGCACCCGTCGTGTTACTCTTGTTATAAACCCGGTAATAAATCACGAATGAGGTAAAAACCAGATTGTGATTACGACAAACGGTACATATTTGTGGTAATTTGTGTCGCAGATATTCCGTAACGATTAACCAAGTCATGATGGCGACCGGAAAACGTTCAAAATAATGACCTCAGCTTAACCACTTGGAACTCTGGTTGACTATAGCTAGCCCCTTTGATAGCAGCAATTCTCTCTCAATGAAATCCTGATAGGAACGACAAGCTCTGGAATATTGGATCAACTGAAAGATTTGTACTCCATATGCAGGTGCTGATGGAATGTTGCTGCACATAAATGGAAAGATTACAATGTGAAAATTGAAATAATCTCTTGTCATACAGTTTCGTTCTTACCCTGGCCTCATTATCAATTTCGAGATGCAGGTCAAGGTATGAAGTAGTCCGAGATTCCTCTGCCGTCCGACGGCTTTTTGTTCGACTTGCTGGAGCCGTGGGACGTCAGAGCGCTCTCCATAAGGAAAACAGCGGCTT
Organism: Bathymodiolus septemdierum; assembly: GCA_963383655.1. Lineage (NCBI taxonomy): Eukaryota > Metazoa > Mollusca > Bivalvia > Mytilida > Modiolidae > Bathymodiolus > Bathymodiolus septemdierum. Next base: position 27,206,540 of record OY726519.1, read on the forward strand.
TGCCGCTTCAACTCTGGGTCGGCACATTTCCACGTTTTGAGGCTATCGGATTTTATTTTCTATCCGAAACCCTTCCCTTATATAAATCGCTTCACCAATCATTTTTCTATTCATTCATAACCATCTTACCCCCAGAAAGTGGTGTTACACTGGATTACAGCACGATCTTCCCTTAGACTCTATTATTTCGCCATATAGCGTAACGTGAAATTAAAAGATCGGTCTAACTTCTTTTCGTTTTTCTTGAGACGCCCCGGTATAAAGTCTGTCTAGTACGAGTAAAGGAACATGATATTAAAAGTAACGAGGAACTTGTATACCTTGCATTCTTATACCGAATCATATACAAAAATGTGGTTGATTTGTCCGGCAAAACCAACAGACGACACTTTCGAAAGGGTTGTTCACCAACAATGGGAAAAACAAAAAATTGTACCACACGTCAAGTCTTTATAGTTCAAAGTCTCTTATTAAAGTAACACATAAATTTGCTTATAGTAGTTTATTTTATTCATATTAAATGTGCTTGAATTGAATTTATTCATAAGCGCATTATACAAAATATATACCACAAAGTATCTACGTGTATTATATATATATACACATATATATGTATATATGGTACATACTAATAAAGGAATGTACAGCACATCAAAACCAATAATAATAATAATAAACAGGTCATTCCTAAAAAGTTTATTGATTAAAATAACCTCTTAATATTTGAGAGGATAAAACAACACATGCATTGTGTAATACATAAGAAGACAAGAGTAAGGCTAGGAAAACATGATAACAATAGGAAAGTTAAACATTGAGCTTAATATGACAATTTGTTAATTTGCTAAAATTCATCAAATATGAAAATCATATCATTATGTAAATGTTTGAAATCATCGCCAGAACATATTGTCCTCATTAAATGTATTTTGCACGGTATTTTGACTCGTGAAACATTTGCTCTAACTTCATTTGGAACACATCAGCTAAGCCGGGTAACATAGTAACTGGTCGGGGCAGGGGTAAAACGCGATATTAAAATTATGTTTATAACACTGAAGATAATTGTAACTCCATTTTTATTTTTATTTTTTATTTTTTATTAATGTCTTCTTCTGGCAATGCATTTAATTCCATTTTTTGCTCTCAAGACAAGGGTTAATTGTTCAGTTACTGTGTGTTGTGGGTCCAGTTCAAAAGTAAACCTTAAAAATAAAGTAGAAAATACACAGTAATTATACGATTGTAAAGATAAATAAGAAAAATATAACTTACCACAAGAAATATTCAATTAGAAATAGATCATCTGGAACAGGCACAGAAATATGACGGCATTAAACCTGTTAATGAAATTCCACCATTCACTTTTTTGATAAATAAATGATCATATGTCAAAAACAAATACAAACAAACAATAAACTATTTGCATATAATTGCATCTCCTAAACAAACTACATACTATGTACAACCCTATGCTGGTTTTACATCATGTTACTGTTTAGGGGATAAAATGAGAACTATTTATAGCTTTATTCATGTGTAATGAAGTATCATCATCTTTAGATATACCATAATAGATATCAATAATTCTAAGCAACATTAAGAAGAATGTCTAAAATTCACATTGTTCAATCTTTAGTTCTTTAGTGTTTTGTCAACCATTGTTTGTCTTTTTGTCATTTGTCCTTTGGCCATTGTGTTGTCTCTCCTTCGCTTTGGCCATTGTGTTGTCTCTCCTTCGCTTTGGCCATTGTATTGTTTCTCCTTCGCTTTGGCCATTGTATTGTTTCTCCTTCGCTTTGGCCATTGTGTTGTCTCTCCTTCGCTTTGGCCATTGTGTTGTCTCTCCTTTGCTTTGGCCATTGTATTGTTTCTCCTTCGCTTTGGCCATTGTACTGTTTCTCCTTCGCTTTGGCCATTGTATTGTTTCTCCTTCGCTTTGGCCATTGTGTTGTCTCTCCTTCGCTTTGGCCATTGTATTGTTTCTCCTTCGCTTTGGCCATTGTATTGTTTCTCCTTCGCTTTGGCCATTGTGTTGTCTCTCCTTCGCTTTGGCCATTGTGTTGTCTCTCCTTCGCTTTGGCCATTGTGTTGTCTCTCCTTCGCTTTGGCCATTGTGTTGTCTCTCCTTCGCTTTGGCCATTGTATTGTTTCTCCTTCGCTTTGGCCATTGTATTGTTTCTCCTTCGCTTTGGCCATTGTGTTGTCTCTCCTTCGCTTTGGCCATTGTGTTGTCTCTCCTTCGCTTTGGCCATTGTATTGTTTCTCCTTCGCTTTGGCCATTGTACTGTTTCTCCTTCGCTTTGGCCATTGTATTGTTTCTCCTTCGCTTTGGCCATTGTGTTGTCTCTCCTTCGCTTTGGCCATTGTATTGTTTCTCCTTCGCTTTGGCCATTGTATTGTTTCTCCTTCGCTTTGGCCATTGTATTGTTTCTCCTTCGCTTTGGCCATTGTGTTGTCTCTCCTTCGCTTTGGTCATTGTGTTGTCTCTCCTTCGCTTTGGCCATTGTATTGTTTCTCCTTTGCTTTACGACTTCTGATTATTCATATGGTATCTTCAAACTTCTCTTGGTCCCTGGAAAGATAGTCATACAGAGTGAAGCATTGTGAATACATCAACTCATATTTTGTGTCTCTTAAGTCGGGATATATATTTCCAATTGCTTCTGGAAATTGTCTTCATATTTTGTGTGTCTTAAGTCGGGATATATATTTCCAATTGCTTCTGTAAATTGTCTTCATATTATGCAGTCTCGCTGGTGTAATGATTAGTGGGTTCGTTTCGTTTCGAGTGCGGAGGGGATCTTGGATTCGATCCCCGGTCTAGTCAAACCAAACATTTTAGAAAATGATATTTGCTGATTCTCTGCGAAGTACGCAGTATTAAGGATTGGTAGCAAGCCATGCTAAACATTGCACCATATGTTGTGTCAATATTTGTCATTCTTAGATACGTATGGTACATGTATGTGTGTCTTACCTTTGTAGTAATCTGGCAATCATAGTTTTCTCTTCATTCAAAGCAAAATGTTGTCCAATGCAATTTCTGAAAGACAAATAATCATTTTAAAGGGAAAACGCAATAATAGTTATACTGTAACAACCATTAATAAAATGAAACAAAGAAAGTGTTTAAAAATAAATTTGCTAAAACAGTGAGGTAAATATGTACACCAACATGCTCCCTTGTTCTCACATTTCTATATTAATAGTGGTACTTCATGTATATTGTTTTCAGAGAACCCAATTGAAGGTTGGGCAATTCTTTTTCAAAACATTCGAAGGCAGAAAAATACAAGTATAATATAATAATTCAGAAATGTAATGTGTTCCACAATTACAATACAAAAAAAGATCTTGATTGATCAAAAGTCGATGTCAACAATATCAGAAGAGTTTGAAGATACCAAAGGGGTAATCAGAATCCGTAAATCGAAGGATATACAACACAATGACCAAAAGAAAAAGGACAAAAGGACGAGCAACGATCTACAAAACATCACACAGAAAACTAAAGATCGAGTAACACGAACCCCACTAAAAACCGGGGATGAATTCAGGTGCTCCGGAAGGGGAAGTAGTTCCCGCTCCACTAATGACACCCGTCGTGTTACTATAGTTACAAACCCGGTGATAAGTCATGAATGAGTAAAGAACCGGGAAATGCCTATATTTCCCAATAACGTAGAGTAACAATTTGCTATAGGTCAGCAGCTAAATTTCCATGATTCATTAACCTCTTGAATTCTGCAATATCTCACCTTGGTCCAGCTGCAAATGGTATAAAAGCAAACGAATCCATCTTTATATCGTTGTTCTTTGAAAAACGCGATGGGTCGTACGTCATAGGATCCTTCCAAACTGTTTCATTATGGTGAACGCCATATATATTCAAACTAAAATTAGTACCGACTGGAAATGTAGTTCCATCTATGGTTAATTCACGTGTAGATTTTCTTGCAGTACCTGGGACAGGCGGGCGAAGTCGCATCCCTTCCTTAATACACTGGTTCAAGAATTCAAATTGTCCGAGATTGTCCCTACAAATGGCAAAATGTCCTGTTATCAAAATATTTCATGTTTGGAATTCTAGTGTCAATACATAATAACGGAAAACGCGAATACAACATAATTAACTGGTTCTTTGGGTTGTGGTGTTTAACGCCACTCTCAACAATATTTCACTTATATCGTGGCGGTCAGGTTCTTTTGGTTATAAGAATACAGGACAATAAGGCAGATTGACAAATTCCATTCAAATCAATTGCAAGCAATCAGCTCTCTTTTTTATAAAACTGATATTATAATATGACAACTCCTGTTTCATAGATATTAAGTTCAAAATTATGTATCTTTTTGTCTTATGTGATACAGTAAATCTATTAACATCCCGTTTAGGGTCTTGTCATGTAAATGGTAAGCTCATCGTTGATAGGTCGATAGAAAATATGAACAATGGCGTGACCCCATACAGGATGTCATTAGTTGGATATGTATCCTCGAAGAAAATAAAAAGATACAACAAACATCTAATTTTAACTAGATTGGTATGGAATGTTGTTTAATTATTACAATATTCAAATACTTATGTATGTTGAACGGCACGAACAAGGAAATCTGTAATACATGTAATAAATGAACGGATTATAAATTTTGTTAAAATAACATAAAAAACTACCATCAAAATATATTTACCATGTAACGAAATCTTTATTATCGATCATTACTTGATCTATTTCGTCCTGACAAGCTTTTTGGTAGTGCTGATGTTTGGCCAACTCGTATAAAATCCATGCTATTCCACTTGTAGTTGTGTCATGTCCTACAATACAGATATTACTGTATATAATAAGAATGAAGTATTCTAATTTAGTGCTCACGACGCGTTTCTGAATCTTTGTATGATTACAAATGTATATGAAGATACAATAACAATTCATTTGCCCCTTGACCACCCTTTTATGGATATAAAACCTGTTTGTCATGTTAGATTCAATTATTCTGGTAATAGTCAAATCTCAAAAAACAAATATTTAAATAAACGTTAGAGAATACAGAAGGGGCAATCAAGAATGGACAATCCAGAGAAACTGGCAACATCGGGTACACAAAACACAAGTCGAAACGATCATATTTCATGAATTTGTCTTTTAATTAAATTCAACGCCTTGAAATAATCACGCGATTAGATACTAAGTGTTATTCTTGTAGGATTGTACAATAGTGTGTCAATTCAGCTGAGTCAAATAATCTGTTATGGAGATCAAGTTTTAAAATGCAGCTTTTCTAACTCTTCATCATGCTCACAATACAAAACAAACAACAGATACAAAAACTGTTTCGATTTGAAAAACGTATAATGTTTAATGTAAAAAAGTAAGTTTTATTAATCCTGTTAACTGCGCTACATTTTTGCAAATATCACAAGCCCGGTTTCTCTTCTTTTTTTTTCTTTTTTTTTATAAATATATTCGATGGTTATTGATGAATATCTAACTTTACTGATAATTCAAAATGCAAAAACTTAGACCTTAATTTACCTTCGAACATAAAAGTATCAACTTCTGCTCTAATGTCTGTTTTTGTCATCCCGACACCATTTTCGTCTTTGGCAGATAAAAGTATATCTAAGAAATCTAGATATTTCTTAGGTACTTCATTCCCACTGTCCTATTTAATAGAAGACAAGAATGGTTCTTTATTGAATTAGACAATTTAAGTGAACAAATAAATAACCTCCTTCTGAATTTGAAGATACATATTTGGGCCAAATGATGTATTGTTTTATATTTAAATGCCTTTTCAAAAGTATAAAATATAGATAATATATATTACCTACACAGGTAAACAAAAATAATTAGCACAAATGAATACTTTAATATGTAATTCCTGGCCCAAATGATACCATGGTCACACTTATGATTTGGCCCAATAGTATTTCCTCCCCTGCATCGTGGGTAAATAATGATCTCTGATTTACGTCGTGGCCGTGATCGTATAGTAGTTGGAGTTACAACTATCTGTGCAATCAGTGCCTATCGCCACTAACGTTGTGAGTTCAAATCCCGCTAATGGCGAGGTGTACTCGATACAACATTATGTGATAAAGTTTCTCAGTGACTTACGACAGGTCGGTGATTTTCTCCGGGTACTCAGGTTTCCTCCACCAATAAATCTGACCGCCGCGATATTACTGAAATATTGTTGAAAGTGGCATTAAACACCATAAACCAAACCAAACCTGATTTACAGCAAGATATAACCAATAGTGGCTTGATGTACAATTACAAACACTGACACAACAATAAGGCTTTCTGTAAGATATTGAGTACATTCTAGAATAAACATAAAATATTTAAAATAAAAAAAAAAAAAATGATATTAGGAAACTTACAGTTACATGTTTCACGAACTACAATTTGTTACCGATTTTAGGTATGTAGTTGGTAATCTATTTTGTTTTTGCATATCTGCTAAGGTTTCAAATATATTTCAGCTATATCGGGTACATCTCGCCACCAACAACGTACCATAGTGGTGATATGACAAATAGATTTAAAATATCTTCAACAAACATATATGACTCATGCAATTAATCTAATTACCAATGCTTTCCTCCTGCTGTCTATAACTTTGTCAGCAACTTCATGGATAAAATCACACTCCTTTTTAAATAGTTTCCCATCACTACTGGAGTTGTATAGGAAATCAAATGCCATTAAAGGATTTCTGTAAAATAAAAAATAAATAAAAAAATTACGAATACCCTTTGAAGCATAATAATGAAATTGTTTTCCTTGTATGAGCTAGTAGATAACCCATTAGTCAGACATAATAAACCCAAACAGGTACAATTTATTTCCATATTATCACAAGGAATATAAATGTTAGTATTTAGATGATTAAAGAATACTTATAAAAAATGATAATTTTAAGATTTACTTCAATTTTCTAATATGATGGTCTTCAGTGACCCTATAGCAAAGTCCTGAAAAAATACCTGACATAGTATGCCTCGCACATGCGTGTTACCGGACAAATTGTGGAAATCATTCTCCAGCGATTAAATGTATTTAATATAGGAGCGTGGTAACATGCTCAGGATAAAATTTTAACGAAGCTAATGTTATCCATGCTTAAATTGCCAACAAGAAAAGTTTGAAGATACTACAGGTGTAATCAAACTGTAAATCGACAAAGGAGAGACAATAAATATATCAAAAGTAAAAAGACAAATGATGCCAAAATAGAAAATTAAAGATTAAGCAACACGAACCCAACTAACAATCGTGGGTGAAATCAGGTGCTCCAGAATGGTTCCTACACCACTAGTAGCCCCCGCCGTGTTACTCTTGCTACAAGCCCGCTAATAAGACATAAAAGAGAAAATTAAGACGGGATCTTGATTATAGCAAACAGAACACATCCATGGTCATCTATGACACAGATATCCGTAAGGTCATGTTGTCGCCCGTTAAACATTTGAATTCATCACTTCAACTTAACCATTATTACCCTTGCATCAGTATTTCTTCGGTTGCAGCAGCCCTCTATAAATGAAATCCTGATGGAAACCACAAGCTCTGGAATACCGTATGAGTTGAGGGATAATACTCCATATGCATATGCTGCTATAATGTTCCTACATACAAATGGAATGTTGACTATGGGGAAATTGTTATAAAGTTTTGCTCTTAACCGGCCCTCAATGTCAATTTCTAGGTGAAGGTCAAGGTATGAAGCTCTAGCTATGGTGTCCTTATTTCATCTTTAATGGAATAGTTGCGATCAACTACGATATACAATGTAACTGAAATATTGTTAATATAGTGGAGCAGGAACTGTTTACCCTTCCGGAGCACATGGGTTCACCCCCAGGTTTTAGTGGGGTTCGTGTTTCTCGATCTTTAGTTTTATATGTATGATTTGTAGATCGCTGTTTGTCCTTTTGTACTTTTCTTTTGGCCATTGTGTTGTCTGTTCTTCTTCGATATACGGATTCTGATTACTCCTTTGATATCTTCAAACTCTTCTTGAAAGTGGCGTTAAGCACCATAAACCAACCAATCAAGCATATTCATTATATCTCTCACGACCCTTGAGCGAATGTTTACTTATTACAACACATTTTTCTAAATGCCTTATTAATATAATTATTAAGGACCTGTTTCTTTTACTTATTAGTTTTGCCACCTGATTTACAGCTTTACAATAAGGATGTTGTAATCTGAAAGAACAAATATTAAGTTATAAGCGATTTGTTATCAGAATGTAATAGTTGTTTAATTGCTGCATATGTGGAGGTCAATAGCAAGGTTTATTAACTCCCAAATGTCATAATGGAACGAACATCGTAAATCTACACTTGGGAGTAGTCAATAACTCTTGGTATTACCCTCTACTTTAGTATTGTTGCATTTATTTCACCGAAAACATTGAAAAGTATAATAGAACTCGCTTTGTATATACATGTACATACATGTATACATATTCATTTCTTACGTATCATTGCATGTACAAATGTGGAAAACTGCATTTAATTCTTTTTTTTTTTAAATATGTGTTTTGTTTTGTTTATGACTGGTATTAATATGTTTCTTGTTTCAAATTAACTTCACAACACATCCAAATTGAATTACTGGGTATAAAATTGATATGCAATTATAAGGAAAAGCTATATGATTTCACTTATGTTCTATTTAACACGACGCCTTCTTTGAATATATAACTATGTTTGTTACCTTATATTGTATTGACATTGTAAACAACATCGTTACATACTGTGTCGGCGCATTAAGTTTCTACAAATTGAGTTCATAAATCCATGGACATTATCTATTCACTAACAATGAAGTATATAATACATTATGAAAATAAAGTTTAAACAGAGATAGTCAACAACATGAATTAAGAGAACAACGACCTATCACTTCAGTTCATTGAACAGAAAAAACACCACGACATATGCTGATGGTAATGCAGGTCATAAATTGGGACATGCACAACAGATATTAAAAAAACAATAAGTAACCCTCCACAGATTTGCTGTCACCCAAAAACGACCACACAAATAAACTTGGACAGTACAGTAGCTAGCTCCGTGAATGCGCGTAGTTAGCTGACATCTAGCTAGCAAAATATAGTCTGTTGGCTAAAGGACATTGCTTTGCATTATGAGAGCAAATTAACGAATCGAAGAAAACTCTAGACCATCCAATACCGGTGGTATGACGACATGTTCCCACTGCGTTAATTCGTCATGTAATTGAAAGGTAAAAGTACCATAGAACATTCAGTAGTTATTTTTTAGATCTACTTTGAATTTTATATATTGAACATTAGTCAAAATTTAAGAAAACGGAATCAGATAGTTTTGTTTACTAATGCTGTGTGTGGACATAGTAACCAATAACAGCAATATGAACCATTGCTCTATTATGTCTCAAACTTCTAAACAGAGAAATGACAACGTCAGGGGATGGTAGAAATATAGAACCAAAATAAGCGTAAAAACCTTCTGAAATCTTAAAATATTGTTCTCATTGTATCCAGTTTTTAACCGTAGTTTTAAAGGTCACGGCTATATTGGTGCATATAAAAATAGTGCATACAAACCTATCCTTCTGGCAATCAGTATGATATGAGAATGCACATTGCATGATTATATCCAAAGTACAGTTGCTAACAAGCTGGAATAACTCGAAACTTTCACCAGTGTCTGCATACCTATCTATTATACTCTGAAAGAAATAATACCTAATATGTTAAATGAAAGGCAGTTTTGATTAGTAATTCGCTTTGGTTACTAATGCATTGCTATTGATTTGTGGAGGTAACATTAACGTAATGTATCCCAGTTTTGGAATATTTGATTTATTCGCTATATAACACATAAATGGCAACTGGGTAGATTGCAGCTTGCTTTCATTATATAAACGATAGAGAAAACCGGAAGGACAATAACAAATGGACAATCCAGAAACACATTCAAAATTAGACACAAGACACAGAACGAAGACACACAAAGGAAACCACACCACAGAAAACTAACAAAATGAGAAAAAACCGTGGTTGAACCCACGTGATCACGAAGACTACACAGGTCCTGTTTCTTAAAAGACAACCACCGTGTTTCTTATTGTCAGATCCGTGAGTAGTCTTGTCTGTGATGGAGGAAAGAACAAATCTACGTAACAGGCAAAAACATCCATTGCCATTTGAGAATTGATGTTTCGTAACCATCAATCAGTTAGTGATGACGATCATAGATTTATTGTAGTGATGATCTTAACCTAGGAGAAACGCATCCTTGTTTTTGTAGTATTTGCTACTAATAATATATATATAATATACATGTATATATAAAATTCTGTTTTTCATTCTTTCAGATACGTTTTAAAAACATTAAATTACTTATCCCCTTACCAGAAATATATCTGTACACTGATTATATACTGTTTGGTATGGTTTAAGAATTTCAAAATGGAAAGCAGGTGTTAGTAATCTACGTGACCTTGCCCATTTCGCACCTCCTGCTATTAGTAAACCTTCGCCCAACCATGGCAAAACATGTCTGTAATTTCCACCAAAACCAACAGGCTTAGGTTCTGAAAACAGTATTTGCTCATCATTATCATGTATGCATATCAAAAATAATATGATAATATCATTGTCCGACGGTTCCATTATTTTGAAATAGAAAGCAGACGTTCGAAATCTATGTGGTCTCTACAAGTAACGAGCCACCACCAACAACGAGAAACTCGAAACAAGTTCCTGTGTTGACAGAAGGCCATCAGCGACCATCCGTAGCAAACTGTTAACAGTGTGACAAGCCTGCAACGGTCACTTGAAGTGATCAGTTAACAAGGTAAGAAGCCAACAACGACCAACCGTAACGAGCTTCTACAATTTTTCTGTACCTTCCTTGTTAGTAACACCCCTCTATCAAGGAAATGAGAATCTGTTTTCTTCTAAAACATTAAAGTACTCCGATTATAGTCTTATTTAATAGTGTACACCATCTTAGTTAATAGTGAAGTAGAATTATATAAACTACGTTTCACATTTTTCTACCATATTAATAAAATAAAAAATAAACAAATATAATACTGTCAGAACAGTTCCAAAATATAATCGGAAAATCGTATAAACACCGGTAAAATCGACATCTTTAACAAATATATACAATATAACTCGCTATCTTGGTTTGGTACAGACACTTCAATAAAGTGTGACGGGGTCACACTAGTATTAGAGTATGGATTAGGGTTAGTAAAGACTTTAATTCTACTTCTCATTTATAACCAGTTACACTGGTATGCATTTTTCTATATAGTTATATATATGGCTATGTATGCTATATAAATTGTACCAGACCTTACCTGCAGTTTTGAGTAAGACCTTTATTGATTCTGGATGTACTAATACAATATTGGGTTTCAGGGGTCCAAACCATACACGATAAAATTTCGGAAATCTTTTGGTAAGGGAGATAATCTGGTCAGTATTGATGCTCTCATCCTTTACATACTGTAACAATACAACAATACAAATACAGTTATTTCAATCGTCTTTTTTCAGTTTAAAATGGTATGGCTGGGAAGAATACATGATGACTAATTAGATAGATACATGTATGTTAAAATCAATCATAAATGCAACTAAAATTTATTACTTACAATTCCTCTGTGAAATATATGTTCACGCTGATTCAAATAGGATAATTTATCTCGACATCAACCCAATTGAAAACAAGCTTGTAGGACACATTTTCTAGTGAACATTTCGGCTCTACAGCACAATCTCGACATATTTACGTTCTGATACAGGATAATTTACCTGTTTGATAACAAAATATATATTAGTTATTACCAATTCTACTGTGTAATTATTCCCATTTTAAATATACTAAGTGACTAAAAAGCTTAGTGTACGTGCTACACTTTATTGTACATTAATGTATTTGCTATATATGCAATGTCAATATTATTCTTATATTATACTTATATGAGATGTTCATGAATAAATTTGTTTGCGCCAGTTTGTATACAGGTAAAATTTATCAAATAGTTCATGGCACTAAGGGCCACATGGCAGTTTATGGACCGGGATGTCACTCACAAAATATTATATGGACCGAAGTGAAGCTGAGGTCCATATACTATTTTGTGGGTGACAGACCGGTCCATTAACTGCCATTTGGCCCGAAGTGCCATGAACTATTTGTTATATTATACTCAATACATGCAAATCTATCAGACGACATGTTTTGACAGTATTGTATATATATCTAAGACAAAAAACGAGTTCGGACAAAATCCGGAAGAAAACATTATATTGATCGGGCCCAGTCCACATACTAAAATATTGACCGGCTGCGCTAACAAAGACAAATAGGGAAAATAAAAACGTAAAGTATAATATGTTAAAATATTATTATACTTACTAAAGGTAAATGTCCACGAAACCAATGTTTTTGTTCCGGTTTATATCCAGGTAAATTGTCAAAAAACTTTCTCATCCGCTGGTAATTAATGATAAAGCGGGTAACAATAAATAAGACGTATATAAATGTCCCAAATAAAACTGTTGGAAGAATGGGTCCGGAAAACAAGCTACTGAAATACGCCATATCCTTTAGTATTCGTCTACATGTAAAATATCATAATCTTTAATGTATGCATATCAGCCACAATCTATGATGGTCAACTATACCTGTATAAAAGGTCATACGGGTTACTATATATATATACACATGCATATGCATAACAATGTCCACATACCCGACCTTAAGACGGTTGATTAGATAACAGATCGCTAACTCGTTTATAGTGATGACCCCGGGCCGATATTGATATCAAGATGTAAAAATGTCATAGCAAGAGAGAATTTTTTTAAATATTTTTGACATAATATCAAAATAATTCGCTTCAAAAACCATTCCTCATTGTGTGAAAATATATACAACATGTACACTGTAATTGAAATCTGAACAAATTGGACTTGACGAAAATGTTATATATAATGCTTAACGCCACTTTCAACAATAGTTCAGTTATATCGTGGCGGTTTTCATATATAGAGAAAACGTAAACATTATACATGTATATTGAAGGTGTACTAACAGTGGCCTACATTGAGAGTATGAACGGTTCAAAGTGACAGGGTAAAGTTTATTGTTAACAGGTATATTACAATGACCAGTAGATATATAGGACCTTGACAAATAGTAACTAAAGTCGGAACACTTTCTCCCGAAAAATTTATATTCTCTGATAGATCGCATAAAGAGCACAATCTGATAAAAACAAAATACCATCTACAACTTAGTAGAGGTAAACATGTACATGTGGTTGAATAAAACAGATTAATTTTGATCCCAATTCGTTCTCTCTTCATAAATATGATTCCAGTAGTAAAATATAAGCAAAAATAACAGCCTACATAGATTCGAAATATGGGGGAAAGACCACACACTACCATACAAATAATGAAAATGTTAAAATGCAAATTAATATAGCAGGGTGAATGAATGCCCTTATTATACAGTGACTACTTGCTAGGAAGACAGAGTCTGCTCTATGTACAGGATAAAATTACTAATTTTCCAATAAATTTAATATTAAGCAGTCCTAAACAACCAATGAAGAAGTGACTTTTTATGGGGTCGTGTTGCTGGATCTTTAGTTTTTTGTGTAATGCTTTGTAGATTGTTCTTTTACTTTTTGTTCATCGCGTTGTCTGTCCTTCTTTGATTTACGGCTTCTGGTGACCCCTTTGGCATCTTTTCTTGGTAAAATGTTACTAAATGAGCGTGCAAATATAATTTATATTCAAACAAGTCATTGATTTCTTTTGAACATTTGAGAATTGCATTCGACAAGAAAACATGATATTGATAAAACATTATTGTAACTAATATTGAAATCGATTCTCACATTCGTCGGGGTACACTCCATACAATCTAATGTACCAATGATTGTAAGCGACCAGTGAGTGGGTTTCTTTGGTTTCCTGTATCAATAAAAATGACCACCACGTCATGCCCGAAATATTGCCGAAAGTGGTGTAAGAAGAGTTTGAAGATACCAAAGAAGTAATCTGAATCCGTATATCGAAAAAGGACAGACAAAACAATGGCCAAAAGAAAAAGTACAAAAGGACAAACAACGATCAACAAAACATACATATAAAACTAAAGATAGAGTAACACGAACCCCACTAAAAACCGGGGGTGAACTCGGGTTCTCCGGAAGGGTAAGCAGTTCCTGCTCCACTAGTTACACCCGTCGTGTTAATCTAGTTACAAACCCGGTAATAAGTCATGCACTAGGAAAGGATCGGGAAGTGCTTACGACAAGTGGAACATATCCGTAGTCATTTGTGACACAGATATTCCATAACGGTCAACCAAATCGTGGTGGCGACCGTAAAACTTTCGAAGTGATGACTTCAACTTAACTAAGAGGAACCTTTGGTTCAGTAGTTTCCTTGTTGGCAGCGACCCTCTATCAAGGAAATCATCTCTTTTGTTGTAATGTTTCGTTCTTAACCGCCCCTCACTGTCAATTTCGAGGTGTAGGTCAAGCAGACATATCTGTATCTGTGGTATCCTTTATTTCAAGCTCAATGGAATATGTGCGATCAACGAAATCACCAAACCTAGAAGTATTTAGTGAAAGGACATCATCTACATAGCGGAACGTGAAATTAAAGGATCGGGCTAGTTTCTTTTCGTTTTTCTTGAGAAGCCCCGGTATGAAGTCTGCCTCATACGAATAAAGGAACAAGTCGGCGAGAAGAGGAGCACAGCTTGTACCCATAGGTATGCCGACTGTTTGTTGAAAAACACGTCCAACAAAGATGACAAATACATGTATGTTGTCTATCACAAACTTCAGCAGGTTGATGATATCAGTTTCAGAGAGCTTTTTGGTAGAATCAGAGTGTTTTTCTACAAAATAAGATCTGTCCCTTCCTAGCACAAGGTATAAAGCATACATACCCTAACCTTGCATGATATACGTCAAATAACGTCGTGACAAGAATACAGCTGATGATTGGGATGCGATTTTTAAATAAAGAACACATAAAATTGTATGTTTCATTTTCACATTAAAACTGTCCACCAGAAGGAGCGCAACTAGTAAAAGCGTTATCTAAGAAAAGCGCCGCGCATACTACGCTTTTATTATAATATTTTTGAATTGCCACAGCCTGACATGTGCGGCATGTGCAACATCTTTTGCAATTCCAGATTCTATTTAGGATCGAACGCAGAAAAGATCTGAGTAATAATATGAAGCAACATGAGTTCTACTTCAGTTATGTAACGGCTTTCCTGATTGGATGGCGTCAAATATTTGCAGGCATCAATTACACGACTGATGCCGTCAAACAGTTTGTGCACGAGGAAAAGATACATCCATTCAATTAAAAATACAATTTAATGCTATTATCAGAAATTGCATTAAAATGGAGATTTCTATAATATATTTGAAGATTTATCAGCATCAATTGCGATTTAATGGTCATTGATGCCGACAAATTCTCAAATACAGTTGTCTTCTAAAATTACAACATAAAAGACTGATATAAACTTTGGTCTCCATTTGACAGGCAACCATTTTACGTCGTCAACTAATATTTGAAAGTCTGGCACAGAATGTGCAATTTAACCACTGTTGATATAGGATTTCAAGTATACTATTGTACATAAACTGAGTATAGATAAGAAAAGTTTGAAGATACCAAAGGGGTAATCAGAATCCGTATAACGAAGAACAGACAACACAATGGCCAAAAGAAAAAGGACAAACAACGATCTACAAAACATACACATAAAAAAGAAGATCGAGTAACACGAATCCCACTTAAAACCGGTGGTGAACTCAGGTGCTCCGGAAGGGTAGCAGTTCATCTGCCCCGGAAGGGTAGCAGTTCATCTGCTCCGGAAGGGTAGCAGTTCATCTGCTCCACTAGTGGTATCCGTCGTGTTAATCTAGTTATAAACCCGGTGATAAATCATGAATGACGAAAGCGAAGGACCGGAAAGTGTTAAATATAGAACAACAAAATGTTACATAAAAGTATGATATAACTTAAACAAGTTAAGCAATCATGGTTGACAAAACAGAGCCACTCCTCTGGTAAAGCTCAAACTTCTAAACATAGAAAAGACGAATGAGACCCATGAATATCTACGTCCTGGCTTTTAAAAAGCACAAAAAATGTCCAGTAAAACAACTTAGTTTGATCCTCCTTACTCTCCGGATCCCCTCTTGATATCTAGATATCCAGTGGTCATAGAGAAATAAACAAACAATAAAAAAACTCTGCATATATTTGCTTCAAATCAAACACCACATATTCCCACAAATAACGACAACATAAATATGGGCAGTAAAAACTTGTTAGTTAATGTTCATAGTTGATTGCCTACTAGCTATGAAGGTAGAATTAAATATTTTTATTCTGTAATTGGATTATTTTTTGTCATAATAAATGTGTTGAAATAAACTGTTGCTTTATATTGATAGTGTCATAATAACACTTTTCACATTAGCCTAATAAAGCTATTAAGCCACACCCCTGTCATAATAACACTTTTCACATTAGCCTAATAAAGCTATTAAGCCACACCCCTGTCATAATAACACTGTTCACATTAGCCTAATAATGCTATTAAGCCACACCCCTGTCATAATAACACTTTTCACATTAGCATGATAAAGCTATTAATCCACACCCTTCAAAATAACACTTTTCACATTAGCCTAATAAAGCTATCAAGCCACACCCCTGTCATAATAACACTTTTCATATTAACCTAATAAAGCTATTAATCCACACCCCTGTCATAATAACATTTTTCACATTAGCCTGATAATGCTATTAAGCCACACCCCTGTCATAATAACACTTTTCACATTAGCATGATAAAGCTATTAAGCCACACCCCTGTCATAATAACACTGTTCACATTAGCCTAATAATGCTATTAAGCCACACCCCTGTAATAATAACACTTTTCACATTAGCATGATAAAGCTATTAATCCACACCCTTCAAAATAACACTTTTCACATTAGCCTAATAAAGCTATCAAGCCACACCCCTGTCATAATAACACTTTTCATATTAGCCTAATAAAGCTATTAATCCACACCCCTGTCATAATAACATTTTTCACATTAGCCTGATAATGCTATTAAGCCACACCCCTGTCATAATAACACTTTTCACATTAGCATGATAAAGCTATTAATCCACACCCCTCATAACAACATTTTTTACATGAGCCTAATAAAGCTATTATGCCACACCCCTGTCATAATAACACGTTTCACATTAGCCTAATAAAGCTATTAAGCCACACCCTGTCATACTAACACTTTTCATATTAGCATAATAAAGCTTTAAACCATGCCCCTTACCGGAACTACTATTGAGGTATCAATGGGGTTTCCATTATTATTTTTTTATTACTAAATTAAATAACATTTTTTTGGCAAATTTTATTGCAGGATAAATACAATATTGGTGTATTGACGGTAAATATTGAATTTATGTGGTGAGGCTTATAAACAGGGAAAAGACCTTCTAAAGCTCTTTTCCCCCTTTCTAAGCCTCCCCACATAAATTCTATATTTACCGTCAATACACCAATATTGTATATGTATTTAATATACAACTTGAATTGACAGTATACATAAATAGCTTGCTTTCAGATGGTTAGGTTAATTCAGATTAGGAGATTTTGAAACATTTTCCCTGATGTAATTCTATGTAAAACTTTGTATGGTGGTTATTTCTGACCCACATGAAAAAGTAAGCTTATTGAATGATCATCTATTGATTTGTCATATTTATCTAGGGGTTCTATCCAATTTGTAGTTTCTGTAAAGATTGATTTACATTTTCGCATATTTTCTTCTACTTCTACTGTCAGAGGTTGCATGTTTTAATTGAAAGAGGTTAAAACTATTTACATGGTTCATATATTATTATTTCATAGAAGAGATATCATCTTTGAATGTTTCAACCGAGCGACTCATAACTATGGGCTGTGGAAGCCGGTCCCAGTCAGATAACATACGAGGAAAAAACGATTCTTGCTTTTGCTGAGTGTTACAAGAAGGGATAATGCATGTTCTCGAGGGTGGCTTAAGTCTCTTTGTCTCAGTAATAACTACATTTTCGCTATACATCTTGACAAGTCGTGCATCTCTACGTCTGTCTTCAAGTCTGCACCAATTCAAGCATTGTAACATGTCACTATAACTAGATGTGTTTGGTTGTCTTTTGGTGACGAACCTTGCAGCCCTGCATTGGACCATTTTGAATTGATTGATTTTGCCTTTATTGTATGGGTTCCAAGCAGAACAAGCATTCCTCAAGTGATGGTCTAACTAGAGATGTATATGCTTGTCCCTCTTTACGGAGGTAGAACTGATGCTAAGGTTTTGACCGAAAAAGCCAAGAATTTTATTGGCCTTCCGTCTTTATTGGTACAGTACAGTCAGAGACATGGCTCGATAAATCACTGTGATAGACGTATCACTCATCTTGGTGATTTGGATATATCTTTTGTTCTATTAAATATATCTTCAAAAATTCTTTTACATTTAGAGCATAACTTACTATCACCCAAAAGGCATATCAAAATAAGTAAATAGATTAAACAGACCAAAAGATATATCAGTATCACTAATAAGAGTGATACCTCTATCACAGTGATTTATCACGCTATGTCTCTTACTGTACTGTATATTGTCTTATGATGACGGCCATCTTGAATTTTTTACCAACACTAAGAAAAGTACAGAGGATCATCTAAGAAGCATTGCAGCAAGATTAGCCTTCAAAGGCCTTATCGGTTGCAGAGCGCTTGATAAAAAAAATTAAGCTAATTTTAAGCTTAATCCAGGCCTGATATAGAATTGAAAATTAAACTAAATCAAGGCTAGATATAAGATAAACTTGAGGTAAAAATATATATAACAAAGATTTTTCAATATATATGAAAACATATTTATTAATAATATTTTGTCAAATATATAAATTTGATCTATATGGTTGTTATTGTGTTGACTCCAATATACAAGTTTGATTGCTCAGAGTTTGTTCTGTTGATTTGTTCAGCACAATTTGTATCTTTTTTACATTTGAAATTATACAAATATAAATACCCAAAAATGTACATATAAAAAATATTTAGAGTATTCAACGTCAAAATCCACTGCATATAAAACGTCTTACAATGTCTAATGGCATCAAAGTGAATTATCCTAAAAGGTCACAGTAAATGTTCATGATCGTCGTTTAGCAAAGATCTTGACTCCATATTTAGCTCTTCTAACAGCTGCTCCTATCCTCTCAACATTATGGTCTGGATCAACTGTCAATTCAAACCTAAAACATATCCTGATAATGTTAAAATCTAAAAGTTTGAAATACATTTACTAATAAATTAATATCAAAAGCTCAATATTTAGATGACATTTGCTCCTCTGCTATAAGAATAGAATTAATTACTCTACCTGGTATCAATGACATTTTCAAATCGTTAAGAATGGGTTGACCATACCACATATGACTAGATATTTTTATGAACTAAATTTGATGAGAACATTTACAAGACGATTACAGCATACCAATGTCAGAAATTGAAATGCACTGCTTACCATTCCGGAGCAACCCCGAGTTCAGCCCAGGTATCTTGTGAGGTTCTGTTTTTTTTGCGCAACGTTTTGTAGATAATTGCTTGGCTATTGTATTGTATGCACTTCTTTGATTTAAGCCTTCTGATTACCCCCTTTGGTAACTTTTCTTTCATAATTATGTTACTGAACAGTCCATAAAATTTAAAATCCTCAATTCAGTCAGACAATACATCACGGCCACAACTATCAGATTGCAATACAAGTGATTCTAATTGGGAAGAATCTCCTGATCCACACATGACAACTGTCGTGTGCTATGATGATGCAAATATCACTTTGGGAATTGTGTTTGACCTGACAGGAGGTTGATGGCCACATTTGAAAAAAAAATCATAAGGCTCTACATAAAACATAAATAATAAGAGTAACTGAATTGTGTTGTTCTGTTATAATCATGAACATTACTACCGTGTTGGTGGTGTAATTGTCAGCGTGTTGGTCTAGAACAAAGCAGACTTCATCATCATCTCATTGAAAATTAACTTGTTTTCACCATGATATAGCTGAAAATTGCTGAGTTGACGTTAAAGAACAATCACTCACTCATGAATATTACCATACATAAGACATTTTAGAACAATGCAAACAATAATATTGTATTTATTAATTCATATGTTGGAACCAAAGGTTAAAATATTTGGAGTTGTTGACTATAGGTTTTTTTTTGGATTTTGCTAAAATATCTACATAATAATCTTTCCTTACAAAATATATTTTGTTCTGTATAAGTGTGGACACAGAAATGTGCTGTCCAAAAGGCAAGTGTGGATGTCAATATTTCATATTATTAACTTTAAAAAAAAAAAATTCATGGACACAGGGGTCCTGGATTTTTTTAATAAAAAACTAATCCTGGATTATTATTTTTGCTTAAAGTCCGCTCCTGTGTTTTTATTTCAAATTTTCATCATAGCCCTCCACCCCCTTCCAAGGGATATAAAATTGTATCATTAATAATAAATTAATAAATAATAAATTCAGATTTTCTATTTAAAATAAATCTCATTTACAAAACCACTGATATTTGTTCAATTTTTAACGCTGATTTAAGCTTTAATCGCAACAATTTTTTTTTTTCTCTTTAAACTGTCGAAACATAACATTTATTTAACTGTAAAATTCACAAATAGAATTCCCCCCCCCCCTTTTTTCCCTTTTTTCTTGTTTAAATCAATGATCAACAATATTTCAGAATCAAACAAATGAATAAATATAACATAGATTTCTTTTACATGCATCTTTATACCATGCAGAGTTAGTGTGTTTTAAATCAGTCATCCAATCAGGACGCTCATTATTCTTGTCCAAGATAAAAATACATCGCTAAAATTACCTGTGGGTGTTTTCCCCACTTCAACTCATAAATTTACATAGAAATCAGATATATTTCGTCATAAAACTTCACACATGGTTTTGTCTATCATATTTCTTGAAGACAAACATAAAATTTTATTGCATTTATCAATATTGTATGAGTATCAACAGTTTGTTCAACACCGTATCTGTTTCTCGATACAGCCGCAACTTCAACTCGTAAATTTACATAGAAATCGGAGATATTTTGTCATAAAACTTCACACATGGTTTTGTCTATCATATTTCTTGAAGACAAACATAAAATTTTATTGCATTTATCAATATTTTATGAGTATCAACAGTTTTTTCAACACCCCATCTGTTTCTTGATACAGCCGCCCAATTACAGTGACCCGTGACCCACTTTAGCACGTTCTACCAGTTTTTTTTCTTAATAATGTTGTTTAATTAGAAAGTCAATCGACATATATGAACATTTCATATTCAAACAAGAAATAGAAATTCATACATTCAAAATGGATAGTTTACTATACAAATAATTAACGATGTGGCTATTTGTCCAGACGCGGACAAATAGTCTGTGGGCTATTCGTCCGGACCCGAACAAATCGCCTATACATCATGTTTTGGCTATTTGTACGGACCTTTAATGTACTTAGAAATAGTACTGAAAAATATGACATCTTACAGAAATAATTTATGTCCTTAATTCAATAAATATTAAAAAGTTGTGGAAAATCTACACATGAAAAGTACAGTTCTCTTAATTGATTACACAAACTTGCATGTGAAATGTACACAAAATTTACTCTTTGCAAAATGAGCAAAACCAAAACTTTGATTTTGGAGGATTTTTCAAACGGGCGCATGTTACATGATACCACTCCAACAAGAGTTGCACATAATACTTTGATCATGTTGATCAGTGTATTTAGAACAAACAGTGCAAATGTACAAGTGTTTAATTGAATGATGATTATACTAATTTTTTTCTTTATTATTATTATTATTATTATTATTTTGCTTAATATATTAAGCATATTTCAATGCATGCACCTGTCTAGTTGAGGAGTGTTATTTATTCTGTGTTTTGATTTCTTTCCTCAATTTTACTTATATATTCAATAATAACCTTTAGAGTTATTATATTATGGATTTTGCATGTTTCCATTAATTTATGCCACCAAAGAAATAACTTGTATTAAAAAAAATCCCACTTTTTCCACACATAAATCATAACATTTCATAGCTAGGAACATAACAAATTCACTTTTCAAGTCCGGACAAATAGCTAATGTAAGAGGTATAAGCTATTTGTCCAGGTCCGGACGAATCGGACGAATAGCATGCAAGCTATTTGTCCGGGTCCGGACAAATAGCCACGGCCAATAATTAAATATTAAACCAAACCTGTTCAAAATTCTGGCTATAACTGTTTTCTCCTCATTCATGGCAAAGTTCTGTCCAATACAGTTTCTATAAAAAAAATAAAACATAATTGTACTCTATTTCATTTTCATGAATTTCATGTCTTTGATTTTATTCGCTGAGATACTAGTATTTTGTTTATTGATAAAACGAAAATATATTGATTGATCAGTTGTGTCGTATTACAGCTACATTCATGGCGAGAACAAGATTACTATCAATAAATGAGGTTAAAGAAAGACACTGCATGTTAGCAGTGGGTGCTAATGTTCCACTGTAAGAGAAGATATTCTGATTCACTTCCTGGTTGCAATTCAAATCTTTGGTCCACCTATTACTTTACATGATATATTGTTGGTCAATTTATTCTCGTTATTAGTATACTACAAATGTAGTAACAGCTGAAATATCTTTCAAAAATATATATAATACATCTTATAGTTGTTTGTAAGAAGAAAGTGTCACATGTGTCTAAATATATACTAACGAATTTGAAATCAATGTCTCAAACAGGAAGCTGAATATCGTCAGTGTCACCACTAATTCACAATGATACATACCACAAACGAAAATGGATTCATCTAGATCTATTATTTGTGTGATATAAATGTTCTAGAGCATTCAATAAATATCTATTAAATATTCATGACGAACAATCTTAAATTGCTATCAATATATTTTCAAACAGGTGTATTGTTTCTACTCCCTCTAGCTTACAACATCCTATATCACTTCACATAATGACTTTTAGTAACTTTCATTGTGCCCAATGCTAAAGCTTTGACACATTGTGATACCTTTGACTACACTTATTAAGCCACAGATGTCGTAATAAAAACCAACCTTGGACCTGCTGAGAAAGGAACAAATGAGTATGTGTATCCTTTATTGTTCATGATACTGTCTTTGGAAAAACGTTCTGGGTCATATTTTAATGGCTCCTTCCAAACTGTTGGGTTGATATGAACACTGCTTAAACTAATGGAAAAATATGTTCCTGGTGGAAATTTATGTCCATCTATCACTGTTTCCTTCGTGCTATATCGCTGGATGAATGGGACTGGACTATGAAGTCTCATCCCTTCTTTTATGCACATGGTTAAGTATTCAAACTTTGATAGATTTTCCCTAAAAGGTGACAGAAAATAAAACAAAATATGAAAAGAAAGTTTAAACAATATCAATAAAACCAACAACCCCTTAAGGATTGAACACAAAATAAACAAGGATATATAGCTTTAGAAATCAAAGTCCTGGTTTGATATAAGCACACACATGTGGTGGGATTAAACCAGTTAATGGTCCACCTCTTTATAATTAAATTGGGTGTGGTTAAAGCATTATCCAATATATCAGCTTAAGAAAATATATAAAAATTAGTATTGAATAACACTTTTTGTAACATAAATATGCATTTTTCCTTTGATGTTTTTATGCAGTAATCAACTTAAAAATAGTGAACTTTTACAAACCATGGTCTAACATGAAGATCTTGATGTTATTCCATGATTTTGCACAAATGAAGATCTTGATGTTATTTCATGATTTTGCGGACCTTGACGAAAGCACCCAATACAATATTGATTTCTGTTACAAACCATATATACCATGGATCTTACTCATGAACTTATTCAAAACAACTCATCCTTCGGATTCGTTGGTTTAAATAATTTAATTCGTAAGATCCATGGTATATATAATACTTAAAATCAAGTTTTTTATAGAACAAATAAAATTTAATATTAATAAAAAAAATAGGGTCACAAGTTTACTCTAACTTTTATTTACATTACTAATGAAAATTTGCTGTTTTCCAGTAAACAATGGCATATGATCTCTATATGAAAAAAAATCACCCTGCCAGAAATAATCATTCCAAAACGTTTGTTAAAAAAACTTAAAACATATGATACAATTATAAAGGATCCACATGAAACGTCCTACAATAAATATTTGATATACTTTACCATGTAACAAAATCCTTATTGTCGGCCATGACTGAATCTATTTCTTCTTGACACTTAAACTGATATTGTTTCTCCTTTGAAAGTGAGTAGAGAATCCATGATATGGCACTGGAAGTAGTATCATGACCTGTGTAAACACAAATACATTACAGAGAGTGATTTCAACAATGATAAGGATTTCATTATTTAACATAGACAATAATATCCCTTTAAATATTTTAACAGGCTTATGGGAGCTTACCGTCCTTTCTGGTTAATAGTTGCTGATCGTGTTCAATAAAAGAGCTCAAAAGATTTTATTTGCATTTTCTAAAGGCGATTATGTAAATAAAACCAGTTCCCGGTATTGACCACATATAGGTAAAAATAATTTACCCAGTCTTCATTATAGATGTACATGTATCATGTATGCTACTATGGTTTCAGACAATGTATAGGTATATAATGTGACATTTTCTGCATATGATTTATATAGCCTCGAACTGGCAGTCTAAATACTTAGCGCTTCACAGCTAACATATGACCCTTCTAGGTTTCATTTTAAAGCTTGTCGATCTAATGTTCCAATCTTTTGGCTATGAGCCGATGAAGGTTAGTCCAGAAATAGTCCTGCATACTAATTTAAATATCTACGTCTTTATTCAACTTTGTGATTGTACATCCTTTGTACAATGGCACATGTTAGTTATGACTGAATTACCTCCTGTGGCTCAAATTATTAAAGAGTGAATCGGAATAATATTTTAAACACTGGATGTTTCCGTGACAATAAGCCCACATTCCGGTATACTTGCTCAATCAAAAGCCGACTTATATTTGTATTCTGTATTATATTACATTTCATCTAATCATATAGCATTACATTCTATGGTGGAAAAGTTGTTATTTTTACCAACACTTTGTGGAAGCAATGCTTTTTAAGCTATGATGCAAGATCTCACAATTTAGATACCATACTAGACTTAATTCATATACCTTCAAATAGAAATGTATCTACTTCATTTCTGATTTCTTCTTGTGTAAGACCTTTACCGTCACTGTCCCTAGCTGTCAGTAAAATATCTAAGAAATCTAGACATTTTTTTGTACTAATGTCTTCCGTTTCCTACAGGATTGAATATTAAAATTCAGTTTTAGCTTAAGCTTAACTTTTGTGATATATGTAATTTCCAACAGGCTCAAAGTATTTTGATTTAATTCCATCCAGGTATGCAGCACCTGTTACCACCACTCAAGTTTGTGAGTTAGAGCCCAGCTCGTGTTAATGTTAAGGTACACTCGATACCATTTTGTGTAATACGGTTTGACAGTGACTTACTAGATGGGTTGTATTTATCAAACATACATATTTCCTTGGCAAAACTAACTAACAAGGATCGTCTTTAAAAACATTATAAAACACTGTTTTGATGTACATGGATAAAATTGCAATTATGCATGAGAATAATTATGGGAAAAGAAACTAAACATGGCAGTGGAGGGAAATGTCCATGAAAGACAGGGGTTTCAAAGTTTTTTATAATAGGAGGTACTTCTTAAATTTTAGGAGGTACCTAAAAAATTAGGCAAAGGGCCGTAAGGGAGTCCAGGGGGCAGAAGCTCCTGAAATCTAGCATTTTGTGGACCAAAAAATGTACATCAGAGACTGCAAAACATTAAGTGCTTTTGAAAGAAAAATCCCGTTAACTTTAGAGTTCAGATTTCACCAAGAGTGAAGACCATGCATAATGCCTGGATTTCCCCCCCAATTTCTTTATTGAATATTTCAGTTTACAGACTTTAGCCAAGATTATTCATAGATAGTCTGCCATATCTTAAAAAAAACCAAAAGGACCATAAAGAGCTACGCTTCCGCAGCTAGGCTTGACCAAGCCATTGTTATCAAAGCTTAAACTTCAAAGCTTTGTCCTTTTCTTTTTCACAATACCTTGGCTTGTGTGTTTTTTTTACTTTATTACCAGTAATTAAACTCATCAAAGACCATTGGCAGGATCAAGACATATAAGTGTCATAATTAATGAAACCAAGGACGTATATAGAATACGTCCTTGATGAAACATATAAATTTAATTTGCAATCATCAATCTTTAATAAAATTTATAATTTTTTAATAGATCAATACAAATATAATTAAACAAAAACAATATATATTGTTACTTTCACGACTTATGTGCAAAAAAAATGTTCGAACAAAAACGATTCGCGGGAAGATATTTATTAACATTTGAATCACAAAAGTTAAATTAATTTGGAAAAAAAGGGGGGGCGGGCGTTTTGACATTACAATGTAATTCGTATTTGAGCCATGTCCGGTCCTTTTTCAAGATTTATAGTAATTTTCTATCCCTTATCTTCTCGTACCCTCTTTTAAAAATGTTTTTCAGCACACTTTCATTTCTGTGAACAACCGCGGTAGGGCCCAGTCAAAATATGTAAATAAATTAGCCATAGGTTTTTATTTTTTTATACCGGAAGTTAACAATATGGACGGATTTAAGCCAATCGTAACTACTCGGCCATTTTCGTTACCCTGCAAATAACCTCGTACGTACATAGTAGAAATTCTTCTTAAATTGTTTGCCGGAAGTTAAGTTAAGCTAAGCCACACAAAAATATAGTTCACGAAAATCCAATATGGAAGACATACTAAGTAAAATCTAATCATGCAAAACTAATTAAAACTTATAGAATTTTTTTTAAATATAACTTTATCAAACTTTCATGTAACTGACATGTGAAAAGTAGTGCGATTTATACGCCTAATGCATACGAGGTTATTTGCAGGGTAGCGAGAATGGCCGAGTAGTTACGATTGGGAGTTAAGCAACAAGACAGTATGCCCCAGAATGATTCGACCCTGGGTTTTAAATGGATAAAAAAAATCACACAAAATATTGTGTAGTCATATATTCATAATACATAATGATCATACTTATATTACTGGAGATTACACTAAATTGTGTTTGAACATAATTTGTAATCGTTCATTTTTTTATTTTGAAATGATGTCAGCTTTGTTCCGGTCCGAGTTTTACACAAGGATGAAAAGATATTGGGGCGAAAACATATCTATTTACCGCATGCGCAAACTGCTATTTACGCAGTTGTTCGATTTGAGTGCGAGAATTCAGCAATTGATGTGATCATTAATTTTTTATGAAAAATATTCCACAAGCCTATCAACCATCGTACTTGTGGTTTTGACCACCGCTAATTTTGGGGGGTTCAGTAATTTCTGCCGGTACTATACACGATCTCAGGCGGGTAAAAGTACCGGGTACCGGCCCACTTTGAAACCCCTGGAAAGATACAAGAGAAAACATGATTGGTAAAAAGCATTTTAAAATCAACCTACATAAAAACTTATCCTTACATTCATACTTCATATTTCCATACATATAAGAATTGTATGATGTTCGAGTAGAGAAAAAGGAAATGACATAATATTAAAGATATCAATACCTACCAGTGACTTCCTCCTTGCATTAATAACTTCTTCAGCCACTGTGTGGACATATTTGCAGTTCTTTCTGAACTCTCTTCCCATTGGTGTCAAATAAAATACAATGTCGGGGAACAACCACGGTGATCTAGATGAAGATGCATTTAAAACAAATGAAAAACATTTTCTTAAATAAGACAATGCAACCTGTTTCATTTTTTGCTTGTTTAAGGAATGTAGTCTTTAATCGTCAAATTATTCTATCAAATGAAATGTATTTATATATACTTCAGACTAACTTATTATTTTTTTTAAATTATATTTGCCAATCTTGAGGAATTAATGATTTCGTTGAGATTAAGTTTCACGGCTGTCATCATATTGGTGTATGTACCAACGCGGACATTGTTCTTGTATTAATTGAATTAACAAATCCTAAAAAGGAATGTCAAACCCTAAATAAAGAAAACTGATTCAGAAATGAAGCACTTCTTTGTATATACTTCATTTTATTGATATAATCGTTTAAAAGTAAAAAAGAGTTAGATCCCTTTGATCATTTTAACTATTGTCTAAATCATACTTCGATATAAATAAAAATATACATGTATCTAAATTTAAAATTAATAAGGTTAATCTATGACAAACAATAGTTCAATATAGTTGAAGTCAGTAGTCATATGTATCTACCATAAAGTGTTCTGAAGTAGTTTGTCCTTAATTTGATTCTTACCTGCTTCTCATCATCCAGAGACGAGCTAAAGTTCCGACTGCTTTACAATATGGGTGTGGTTCACCAGTACTGCAAATTATCAAAACAGTTTAAAAAAAAAAATTAGTAAATTATATATACATATACATGTGTATACAGTTAGTTAGTGCTTGTTGTTTAATGTCAAGCGAGAAAAAATTTCAGTACATCATGGCGAGAACAAGACACATTTTGATAAGATGATGATGATGTCTGCACTTGACTAGACCAGCACATTTATTTGAATTATTTGAAACATTCCATTTTCCTACACGTTACTAATTAAACAAATCCTTTGAACAAAATACCTCCATCTAACATGACTATTTACTGAATGATAATACCCTATTTTCTAGAATATAACAATTGATCTCACAATGATAATATATTTCTAACATATTTTTGTATTACTTAAAAATATGCACACACTGTAAGGAAATATTTATAACTACTTTTAACAGCATGTGATGACGATATATGACGCTTCGTGGAGACAAGACTTTTGGGATAAGGCTACTGGAGTCACTCTCAAAGTCTCAATAAATACATTAGTAAGAAAAGATATGGATATTAATGAACATGTGAGACTATTCAACATTACACTTAGACATAAATCAAAGTAAAGGAACAGCACTTTTATTGCTGTTCTACATTTCACAGTTATAGTAGGGTCGTCAACAATGAGAGTAACTCATACCCTAAAATGTGTGTGAAACTACTCCTAGCCTATAGTTGAGAGGTACTCTTTATGTAAAACTACCACTAGCCTACAGTTGAGAGGTACTCTTTATGTAAAACTACCACTAGCCTACAGTTGAGAGGTACTCTTTATGTAAAACTACCTCTAGCCTACAGTTGAGAGGAACTCTTTATGTAAAACTACCCATAGCCTACAGTTGAGAGGTACTCTATGTAAAACTACCTCTAGCCTACAGTTGAGAGGTACTCTTTATGTAAAACTACCTCTAGCCTACAGTTGAGAGGTACTCTATGTAAAACTACCTCTAGTCTACAGTTGAGAGGTACTCTTTATGTAAAACTACCCCTAGCCTACAGTTGAGAGGTACTCTTTATGTAAAACTACCTCTAGCCTACAGTTGAGAGGTACTCTATGTAAAACTACCCCTAGCCTACAGTTGAGAGGTACTCTTTATGTAAAACTACCTCTAGCCTACAGTTGAGAGGTACTCTTTATGTAAAACTACCCCTAGCCTACAGTTGAGAGGTACTCTTTATGTAAAACTACCCCTAGCCTACAGTTGAAAGGTACTCTTCATGTAAAACTACCACTAGCCTACAGTTGAGAGGTACTCTTTATGTAAAACTACCTCTAACCTACAGTTGAGAGGTACTCTTTATGTAAAACTACCCCTAGCCTACAGTTGAGAGGTACTCTTTATGTAAAATTACCTCTAGTCTACAGTTGAGAGGTACTCTATGTAAAACTACCTCTAGCCTACAGTTGAGAGGTACTCTTTATGTAAAACTACCTCTACCCTACAGTTGAGAGGTATTCTTAATGTAAAATTACCTCTAGTCTACAGTTGAGAGGTACTCTTTATGTAAAACTACCCATAGCCTACAGTTGAGAGGTACTCTTTATGTAAAACTACCTCTAGCCTACAGTTGAGAGGTACTCTTTATGTAAAACTACCGCTAGCCTACAGTTGAGAGGTACTCTTTATGTAAAACTACCACTAGCCTACAGTTGAGAGGTTCTCTTTATGTAAAACTACCCATAGCCTACAGTTGAGAGGTACTCTTTATGTAAAACTACCCATAGCCTACAGTTGAGAGGTACTCTTTATGTAAAACTACCTCTAGCCTACAGTTGAGAGGTACTCTTTATGTAAAACTACCGCTAGCCTACAGTTGAGAGGTACTCTATGTAAAACTACCTCTAGCCTACAGTTGAGAGGTACTCTTTATGTAAAACTACCCCTAGCCTACAGTTGAGAGGTACTCTTAATGTAAAACTACCTCTAGCCTACAGTTGAGAGGAACTCTTTATGTAAAATTACCCATAGCCTACAGTTGAGAGGTACTCTTTGTGTAAAACTACCTCTAGCCTACAGTTGAGAGGTATTCTTTATGTAAAACTACCTCTAGCCTACAGTTGAGAGGTACTCTTTATGTAAAACTACCTCTAGCCTACAGTTGAGAGGTACTCTTTATGTAAAACTACCTCTAGCCTACAGTTGAGAGGTACTCTTTATGTAAAACTACCTCTAGCCTACAGTTGAGAGGTACTCTTTATGTAAAACTACCTCTAGCCTACAGTTGAGAGGTACTCTTTATGTAAAACTACCTCTAGCCTACAGTTGAGAGGTACTCTTTATGTAAAACTACCTCTAGCCTACAGTTGAGAGGTACTCTTTATGTAAAACTACCCCTAGCCTACAGTTGAGAGGTACTCTTTATGTAAAACTACCTCTAGCCTACAGTTGAGAGGTACTCTTTATGTAAAACTACCTCTAGCCTACAGTTGAGAGGTACTCTATGTAAAACTACCTCTAGCCTACAGTTGAGAGGTACTCTTTATGTAAAACTACCTCTAGCCTACAGTTGAGAGGTACTCTATGTAAAACTACCCCTAGCCTACAGTTGAGAGGTACTCTTTATGTAAAACTACCCATAGCCTATAGTTGAGAGGTACTCTTTATGTAAAACTACCTCTAGCCTACAGTTGAGAGGTACTCTTTATGTAAAACTACCTCTAGCCTACAGTTGAGAGGTACTCTATGTAAAACTACCCCTAGCCTACAGTTGAGAGGTACTCTTTATGTAAAACTACCTCTAGCCTACAGTTGAGAGGTACTCTTTATGTAAAACTACCTCTAGCCTACAGTTGAGAGGTACTCTTTATGTAAAACTACCCATAGCCTACAGTTGAGAGGTACTCTTTATGTAAAACTACCTCTACCCTACAGTTGAGAGGTACTCTTTATGTAAAACTACCTCTAGCCTACAGTTGAGAGGTACTCTTTATGTAAAACTACCTCTAGCCTACAGTTGAGAGGTATTCTTTATGTAAAACTACCTCTAGCCTACAGTTGAGAGGTACTCTTTATGTAAAACTACCCCTAGCCTACAGTTGAGAGGTACTCTTTATGTAAAATTACCTCTAGTCTACAGTTGAGAGGTACTCTTTATGTAAAACTACCCATAGCCTACAGTTGAGAGGTACTCTTTATGTAAAACTACCTCTAGCCTACAGTTGAGAGGTACTCTTTATGTAAAACTACCGCTAGCCTACAGTTGAGAGGTACTCTATGTAAAACTACCTCTAGCCTACAGTTGAGAGGTACTCTTTATGTAAAACTACCCCTAGCCTACAGTTGAGAGGTACTCTTAATGTAAAACTACCTCTAGCCTACAGTTGAGAGGAACTCTTTATGTAAAACTACCCATAGCCTACAGTTGAGAGGTACTCTTTATGTAAAACTACCTCTAGCCTACAGTTGAGAGGTACTCTTTATGTAAAACTACCCATAGCCTACAGTTGAGAGGTACTCTTTACTTCTGCCAATAAATGTTAAAGTCTGTGTATCCTTGTCATTATGATGTATTTCTTGACTACCAGACGTATTGGGGCATGCAAATCTTGACAGATATAAGGAACTGACCAGTGACGCCCAGGCTTAAGGTAGGTGTCTGGCAGTGCCGGATATAGATAGGCTATTCCACTTGTGAGGCCCCTCCCAATTTCCCACCTTCACGACTGGAGGAAGATGCAAGTGTGTTTAATCAATTTTAATAAAGGCAAAGGTGATGTGGGGGGTTTAAAATTCTGCAATATTCTGAAATGGAGTGCAATTGTGTATGGAAAATTACTGAAGGGTTGCTTAAAAAGTATAGTACGTTATGACAGCATATATGTGAAAGTCCAATAACAGACTTCAGTATTAAACATATTATACACCTTGGCCGGAGACCCCCTAATTGTTGAGGTCTAGGCTTCAGCCTATCGAGCCTATAGGTAAATCCGGCACTGGTATTTGGAAACATCAGGTGGGTAGCAGGGCTTACAACCTTTGACACAGTAGATGATATCCAAGTAGTGATTGACCAATATTTTGTTTATTATGACAATGAGGTTTTGAAGAATTATAGGGAAAGTTGAACTTACATATTTTTCTGACAATTAGTTTGGTAAGAGAAGGCACATTGCAGCATCACATCTAACGTGTAAGAACTTATCAACTGGAAGATTTCAAAACTTTCTCCAGACTCTGCATATTTATCTATATTATCCTAAAACAAATATTTAAAACAAAGGTATAGGTTTTTAAATAAAACATTGATATACTGTAAAGAGAGTATATTTATATGAATTTAAGGAAGTACATCACATAACAAGTACATTTATAGGAAAAGATAGAAGCATAATATTCTCCATTTCACATGTGTAGAAAAGAGATAAAAAATGACAGAAATGTCCGGCAAGGTTTGGTTTGGTTTCCAACGACATACAAGGTGTTTGTAAACTCATTACTAAAAACATTTGAAGACCGTAAGCTTGGTGCTCACCTTGGATCATTATACTGTGGAATCCCCACTGTGGCGGATGATATCACCCTCATGTCTAATGATTCAAATGAATTACAGGTTATACTAAACGTACAATCCTCGTTTGCAAATAAGCAACGATTTATTATCAGCTCAAAGAAATCCTGCATTCTTCAAAATGGGTGTGATAAGGATCAACGGTGGACAATTAATAATGAGACACTTCAAACTCCTACGAGTGCTCCACATCTGGGTATACAACGGGACAATTACTCAAAGTTTGGAGTCAAGGAAGTTATACCCAGTCGTATTCAAACTGCACGTAGAACTGTCTATGCCTTGATGGGAGCTGGCCTCCATGGATTAAATGATCTTAATCCGAAAGCCTCTGTTCATCTTATAAAATGCTATGTACTGCCTCGTCTTTTGTATGGCCTGGAGGTAATCCATCTTACGACAACTGACCTGCAACAGATTGCTAGATATTTGACAAAACTGATCAAACAAATTCAACATTTGCCAGAAAGAACTGCTAACATAGCCTCACTATTACTTGTTGGACAACTATCGATAGAACCAGAAATACATAGAAGAATGATCCACCTTTTTGGAAACATAATTAGAAACTTCGAGTCCATTGAAAGAGATATTGCTATACGTCAACTAGCAACAAAACCTAAAACATTGGATAGTTGGTTTATCGAAATTGTCAAACTTTTGGAACTTTATGAATTGCCATCGCCTCATGATCTTATAGTGAGTCCGCCAAATAAATTACAATGGAAACACCAAGTTAAAAGTGCTATTCATTTTTACTGGACCCGTAAATTGAAACTGGAAGCAAAAGAAAAGTCATCTTTAAAATTTTTGAACCTGGAGTCAATTACACCTGGTACTGTTCATAATATCTGGGAGAGCTGTGGATCTGAACCTTTTGCCACGACCTCAGCGAGTATCAAATGTAAGATTGCTTGTGGGACATATACCTTACAGAAGGACAAAGCAAAATTTAGCAAAAATGACAGAATCAGCTCTACTTGCAAATTGTGCTTAAAAGACTCAGAGGACATAATACATTTCATACTATCATGTGAAGCCTTACAACCATTGCGGATAGATTTTTTGACATTGCTCAGAGATGAACTTTTAAATCATACTGATTTTGGAACTACTTCTGAAATCTTCAGTAATGATGATCTGCTGGCTGGCACAAAATTCAGTTTCTTGAACTCTAAAACAGTATTCAAGATCGAAACTATTTCTAGAGGATTCTGCTATAAGCTGCATCAGAAACGCTCAGCCATGTTAATTCAACAAATAACTTGATGTATTGTACAGATGTGATTTTGTTTTATCAGAGAGACTATAATGATGTATTTTTATGGACTTTGTAAATAGTCCGGTGGATTGGGAGCATCATGTACATAGGCACTGTAAAATACACTTCACCTAGTATTTTTAGATTTTAAAACTGATGGTTTTAATGTGTTTGTCTGCAAATTTGATGATAAGGGATTACACTGAATATACTTTAGTGGTGCGCCTGATAAAGGCGGTAATAACAAGTAACAGGTCTAAATACGAACGATGCTTTACAGTGAAAGAGAAATTAAATAAGATAAAAGTAATAATTTTGTAATCTAGTTAGAAGTAATTATCTTATGAAATGCAATACACAGACATTGCATTAGCTACAATTAAGAGTGGAGGGTTGGGGCCATATCAACCTGTTTAACACCACCACAACTTTGTGCCTGTCTCAAAACCAGGGCTTGCATTTCCAACGTTATATGCCGTGGTCTGTTTTATGGTCAATGGTTTGAGACGAGATATGCTTGTTCGGTTTGTTGATTTTGGTGGAGTTGCTGACCATCTCTGTTTTAACTTTGTATTTATAACACAATAGCCAAAACAAATAAATGGATATAGCAAATACTGATTTGCCATAGTTTTTCAAAGCCAGACAGTCATGAAAGAAATAATCTAATAGTTACCAGCAGAACATCTGCAGCTTCATTGTAAATGCGTTGGTATGGTTTCAGGATGTCAAAATGAAAGGCTGGTGTCAGTAACCGTCTTGATCTAGCCCATTTCGAACCTCCAGCAATCAATAAGCCTTCACCAAGCCATGGAAGGGCAAATCGATATGCTCCTCCCCATTCTACTGGTTTCGGTTCTACAATGAAAACACTCTAATAACTAACTTTAATGATTAATTGATTGGTATATTGCCTTTTAATGTAAATTCAAGTGAGTAGTATTCAACTAACATATTTACCATCAACAATGATCATGCTAGGGGCATACAGATAGCAACGACCACTTGTCATGTTAAGAGTTTACCTACTTGCATATTTATCAACTACCATCTTTAAGACATTTGTTTTGTATAGAAAGTGTCATTTTGTGATGATATATATCATATTAACCTATGTTTAAAGTGGAAATAATAGCTTCAAGATAGATACAATTTCTTTCATACATGTAGTTTTGAAAAAGGGGGCTATGCTGTCCCCGAGTACATGTGGTATGCATAGGGACAAACTAGTGCCAAGTACAACTCTATAAAGATATACCTGCAGTTCTAAGTAATGTACTGACAGTATCCGGGTGATTAAGTACAACTCTATAAAGATATACCTGCAGTTCTAAGTAATGTACTGACAGTATCCGGGTGATTAAGTAATATACTTGGTCTTAATGGTCCTGTCCAAAAACAATAAAATCTGGGCAATTTTTCTGTCATCTGCTGGGCCCATTGTATCAATTTTTCTCCTGGTTCTGGCAGCTACAATCAAGTACAATAGGCAGTTAAACAGTGCTTGTTCACAATTAAAAAATACACCATCAACTCCATAGCCAAGAATCATTTTGAACTCCACACTATAGTGCAGATAACAACAGA
Source organism: Bathymodiolus septemdierum (assembly GCA_963383655.1). Taxonomy (NCBI): domain Eukaryota; kingdom Metazoa; phylum Mollusca; class Bivalvia; order Mytilida; family Modiolidae; genus Bathymodiolus; species Bathymodiolus septemdierum. Next base: position 27,242,586 of record OY726519.1, read on the forward strand.
CAGTTGATGTTATCTAATATATTGACTTTGGACAGAACAAAAATGTGTTGAATTAAGTTAGATAATAAGTAACAACTATCCCTCTAGATAACTACATTCTAAGTAACAAACATAAACAGTGGACATATATAAAGAAATACTATACCATCAGAACAGTATTAATGTATGTATTATGTATAATGTCGTTGAATTTGGTAAATTGTTTAAAAGTTTTTTTTTGGTTGAAAGTTAATATTTACCTTCAAAACAGTATAAAATATGTATTTCCGTTGGTTTTTTGTGTGTGCAGCATGTCTCCCAGCATCATTAATTGTGCATGTCCAAATTTCCGAACTACATGCGCAACGACACTGACGTTAATTTACATTTCAGCATGAGTTTGAACTCTCAACGCTTCCTTCAATTCCATCCAACATTACGTTGGATGGAATTGAAGGAAGCGTTGAGTGGCCTATGTTTTATCATAATTCGCCAAAACGTCTTCCTTGTTTCTTTTTCTAGCAGAACCAGTTAAAATTCTTATACGACCGCGTGCAGGTTTTCCATCGGCAGACATGTTTTTGTCTTTTTGTCGTACAGACAGGAATTTATGTTATATGTGTCTTCATGAAAATAAAAGAGAACGGGTGGACTTTATACTTTAGAACTCGATAATTAGTGTTAATTTATGTATTTAAGGGACCGACCATTTAACTTGAAGGGGGGGGGGGGGGGGGGTATGGTTTTTTGTTTCGTTCTGAATTTTTTTTTCGGACAAGTTAGAATATTTATTTTTTTTGTCGCGCCAAGCGCGAATTTTTTTTCCAGAATTTAACATTAGGTTATATGACAAAAACTCTGAATCAGATTATTTTTTTTTCCTCCACCAAAATCAGAATATTTTTTTCAGCAACATTGGGAATCAGAATATTTTTTTAGAAAAAAAACCATAACCCCCCCTTCAAGTTAAATGGTCGTTCCCTAATGTATTCCTTGTAAAAATGTCAGGATAAAAAAAACCCACCACCATAAAATCAACGATATTAATATCAGCATTTAAGAAAATGTTGGTTGTTAACTAAAAGTTACTGGATAGAAATGAAAAATATGATAGTTTAGCAAACAATAGGATAGGTACTTCTGTCTCAATTTATTAGTGATGAAAAACCCTCATCTTTGTCATGAAAAGAAATTGTGTCTGTAATCTGAGTAATTGTTCTGTGACCAATACGGATTTTGGAACGATCACTGAATTCTTAACATGAGTTACGTACATGATGGGTGCAACATGTGGATCAGGAACTGCTACCTTGGCTTTCATATCACCTCAGTACACCCCAGTTTTTTTTAGGTTCATGTTGCTGAATCAATCTTTAATTTTCTGTTTAGTTTGTATTATTTTTCTCTTAATCGTTTTCTTATGGTCGTTTTATAGCTTGTCTTTTAGTGGGTTTATGTTGCTTGATCTTTAGTTTTCTGTGTAGTGTTTTGTAGATCATTGTTTGTTTTTATTGAGGTTTATGTTGCTTGATCTTTAGTTTTCAGTGTATTGTTTTGTAGATCATTGTTTGTTTTTAGTGAGGTTTCTGTTACTTAATCTTTAGTTTTCTGTGTAGTGTTATGTAAATCATTGTTTGTCCCTTTGTCTTGTTTCCTATGGCCATTGCATTGTCTGTCCCAGAGTTCGCGAAATTGTCAGTTCTGCCAGACATGACTAGCAAAATCTGGGGAAATTTTGCCAAGGACTGACACAAGATTGGTATTTTGCAATAGAAAATTGATGAGGACTGACATTTTTTTTCACTAGGACCACCAAACGCATATGCAGTTTCGTGAACCCTGCTGTCCTTCTCTGGTTAACGGTTTCTGATTTTACATTTGGTATCTTCAAATTTTTCTTTCTTGGATTTACAACTTAAAATAACCCATTTGGTATCTTAAAACTCTTTTGTCTCCCAAGACAATTTCAAACATTTTAACTACATGTAGCATGTAAACAAAATTCGACTTCCATTATCTTATACATCAACGTGTATTTAATACTTCAGATAAACAAGGGAATGCAATGCACCACTACAATGAAGATTGAAGAACTTATGTCTCCTCATTATCACTGACCTCCATACACACACAAACTCCACTTTCACAAGGAGATCCTGGTCATACTGTAGATACAAGATTTGAAATATAAAACAAAAACAAGTTTAATTTGTTTATACTAATTGATTATCAATTTTCCGCCATAAAAATTATATTGATACAAGGTGTTCTGGTGAATTTAAATGATGAAGTATTAAGTCATGCACTTTTAAATAGGTCAACATATTATTAAAAGACATGCTACATTGTATATGCACATTCGGTAATGGTTGACAATTTAACAAAATCCTTACATAGGTAGCTCGTATTAAAACTAAGTACAAAGCAAAGTCCATATTCTGAAACAATAAACACATTAATAGAGGTTTTAAACTATGTTTTATTTGACACAATACATACCAAATGAATGTGACCATACAGCCAATGTTTTTTTCCTGGTTCTGGCAGTCCACTAAATATTCTTCTCAGATTCCATTGTCTCCATACTTCTCTCAGAATAATGGTTAAGCTATATACCACAAAGCCTACTATCAATGCGGCAGCAACCGATCCTGGGTTTACACTCGTTTCGAAATATTCTCCAGGAAACATGATATGATGACTTTTTAGTACTTGTTCGGCTTATTTTAAGTTGTCTGTTAATATTTTCGGTAATACGTGGCTGTACATGAAATTCCAAGACAAAATGTTACTAATATATTATCTTTGATAAATAAAGAAACGTGATGTTACGCATGTCTGTTAGGATAAAAATCTACTTGCTTTTTGGTTTTGTGTATCATATGACAGTTCAATATTTAGTTCGTCGACGCAGAGTTCACTATCTGGAATGATAAAGAGTTATCTCGCTTGCTAAAATTCTAAAAAAAAAAGATTATTGCAAGTTCCAGTGTACTCGTGTCCACCAAGGTCATTATACAAAAAGAAAAACATCTATATTGTGTGTATGTTTCTCGGTGTGTTATTTTCTACTAGCGGTGTATATGTACATGCAATACATGCTGCATGTACATATTAAATCGAAATAAAAATTGATGGATATTAAATTAAAATAAAGATATGCATTTTCAGTCAATTCAGTGTCGTTTTTTTTATATTAAAAATATAAAATTGGTCCAACTGGGTGAAGATTGGTTTCGGATGAAAAGGTTTATTTTTCACAGTTAAAAAAATGTTACCTTTGAGTACATAATAATGCACCCCCTGAATTAATAGAAAAAACTTGTTTACATTTTGAATCGGAATCACCACGTGATATGTATTTCATAACAAAATCCACTAACATTCCTGTCTGCAGTTGTTTTTAATTTACAAAATGTTTATAGAAAATACTCCAACTTACAAGTAAGTTACTGATATTTTTCAATTTGATTGCGTTTTGATTAAGTAGTAGATAAGAAAAATCTAAAAATAAAGTTCAATGTCATCGATCAACGTGTCCTGTGAAACAACGTCACCAGAAGTCGACAGTTTACAAAAAACAAAATCGATGGACAACTATATATGTTTAGTACTTTTCCCGGAAAAATTACTATGTAAAGAAACAACAAACACATGTTCGTCTATGTATGTACCACGGTCCTATATACATGCATGAATCCACTCAGGAAAGATGGCTACAATGTAGTCCGGCAATACTCATGTGTGAAGCATTATACACCAGGGGTATTAACAGCCAATGAAGAACATATTAGAATAATAGCGTCAACACCCCCTTCATACTGATATGCCAAACTCGGAAGGATATGTCAAACTCGGAAGGATATGTCAAACTCGGAAGGATATGTCAAACTCGGAAGGATATGTAAAACTCGGAAGGATATGTAAAACTCGGAAGGATATGTAAAACTGGGAAGGATATGTAAAACTCGGAAGGATATGTAAAACTGGGAAGGATATGTAAAACTGGGAAGGATATGTAAAACTGGGAAGGATATGTAAAACTCGGAAGGATATGTAAAACTGGGAAGGATATGTAAAACTGGGAAGGATATGTAAAACTCGGAAGGATATGTAAAACTGGGAAGGATATGTAAAACTCGGAAGGATATGTAAAACTCGGAAGGATATGTAAAACTCGGAAGGATATGTAAAACGTGGAGAAAGCACGATAATAACAACAACAGGTAGGATATGTTCTTTACATCACTCCGCAACAATAAGTTATCATTTTGACAAAATATTTACACTCAACGTTTTAGAAATGACTTTGCTTTCAAATGATGTCAAATTGCACGCGAATGACTGGACATTCTTGAAGTTATCGGCTGTTGAGCGTAAAATTGACAATATTTCTTATGAAATTTCAAGTTTGATGACAGAAAACATAAAATTCACCCCATTTTATTTAACACGACGGGTGCAACTAGTAGAGCAGGGTCACATTCCGGAGTGGGGTTCGTGTTACTCGATCTTTAGTTTTATGTGTATGTTTTGTAGATTGTTGTTTGTCTTTTTGTACTTTTTCATTTGGCCATTGTGTTGTCTGTTCTTCTTCGATATACGGATTCTGATTACCTTTTTGGTATCTTCAAACTCTTCTTGTTGAATGTCATGCAACATCCTGAATAATGCTGGAAATGTTCCCACCAACGTGGCATTTTATAATGTTTTGATTTTACCGAGAAACTGTTTTACAGCCAATCAAACCCACAGACATATATAAAAAAAAGGATTTCTTTCTTTGTCTTGGTTCTGTATATTGTGTCCATTGTTGCACGTGTCTCTGCATTGTCTATTCTTGATTGCAGCTTCGGTTTTCTGTAACCATTATTTATATGAATTGACCCACTGGTAATGGGTGGAGAGTATCGGAGCGTGATCAGTCGTAGGTTTACCGACGATGATGTTCGACCGGATGGTTAGGATGCAATGGTTTGGTTTATGGTGTAAAACGCCACTTTCAGCAATATTTCAGTAATATCATGGCGTCAGTTTTATTGGTGGAGGAAACCGGAGTACTCGGAGAAAACAACTAGGATACAATGATATCACTAAAAAATTATTCTTTCCGAATTGAATCGACCTTTAGAGAGATAATACTTGCTAACTAACAAACGTATATTTTGCCTTGGGAATTTAAACACTTTTATATTTTCTACATTGTACAATCTTCCACATCAGAGATAATCAAGCTAACTATTATACTACACTTATTACTTTGAATATATAATGTAATTTCTTTAATTTTGAGTACTAGGTGTAAGTAGTGACAAAAACAAGAGTTTTTAAAACACAACCAACCAATCAAGAAACAAGAGTGCACAGGTTTTTATAACCTTCCATCACACGAATGAATGATGGTCTTTAGCGCCATATTAACAATTCCTCAGCTATATTATATTGCACAGGTAGTTGTAAATACATCTACCGTACGATCACCACCATGACTGCCACATCACTGAAACAGAAGTCCACATGTAAACATGTCGCTTCACTCGGACACATTATTCTGATTCCAAGTCAACAAGTCTTTGCCATTACTACTTAATGCTGCGGAGAATCAACAAATACCAAACTATCCACGATCTACCGCACTAGAAGCGAGCACGCTATTTATTAGTATGTTGTGATAAATATTCAACAACCCCCCCCCCCCCCCCCCAAAAAAAAACCGCTTACAAATGTCTGATTAACTAAGTCGACATTTTCTTAATCTTATTAGAATCAATCAATCAATCAATCAATCAATCAATCAATCAATCAATCAATATTTATATAGTCATGACATACTCAAATATTTGTGTGATCAAAGTTTTATTCAACGATTTATTATTTAAACAGCATGTATTCAATCTATATACCTGGTATCTGACATTTATACACAGAATAACAGCATGTTACATGTATATGTACAAAAGGATTCGGAAACAAGCAAACAACGACCTTATCAACTAGTAAAGTCAGTCTTCAAAATGTAAATGGCATAAAAGATATGTTGTTTGTTTTAATGAACCGTCTGTTGTAGGTTGTCTCTTCCTAGATTGAAACTTTTTATCTTCTTCGCATTACTGAAAAAAAGTCAAAATTTGATGTAACTTCTTTTAAATGTGAATCTGTAAACATGAATGCTAAGGTTGTTAATTTCCTATAGTTATCAAATAGAATATTTTAAATATATAACATACATTTGTATTAACATTAACACCACCTATTTTGTTTAGATTACGATCTTAAAGAGATCAATATTCCCGCAAGTCAAGCGAGAGGTCGTATTGCTTACATGTAGCATTTATTACTGTGCTTATAAACACAACAGGTATATTAAAACATGAACATTTTACAAGGGAAATCTACCACGCTCCTTTATTATTTTTATATTCTAATGTTGAAATAAAAAGAAAAGGACAAAATACCACACCGTCAAGTACAGTTCCAAAATCCATAATGGAAATCGTAGAAAGAGAAGCAAAATGGATACCCCTTCACATATATACATGACAGCTCACTCTCTCTGCTTGGTACAGGCAGGTAAGTAAAAGTGGTGGGGTTAAGCTATTTTTATGGGCCAAAACCTCCACTCTTAGTGACAGAGCGAAGAAGTAACGTCGAACTACACGTTTTGTGGTGATGATTTCGAATGGTCCTGACTGTTTATCATTTTATGCATTGTCTTAGTTTTTATTTTATTCCGAAATAAATTAATCTTAGTGTCACATGTCATTTTATACGTGTTTTGATTGGTTTAAAAAGTTGAGGTTATTTGTCAATGTACTGAATCTAAGGCGTCGCGTGCCGTTGTCATCAGGTGATTTTCTTTAAATGAGGCATCTTTGGGGTTATTTAAATTTATTTCTGGTTATTTATCTTATTTTGAAAAAATAAATATATTTTTCAATATCATAACAAAAAAAAGTTTGAATTAATTAATAAGGATTGATCCTAAATTGTTCTTTTGTTAGTAGAGCAGGAACTGCGTACCCTTCCAGAACACACGACTTCATCGCCTTTTTAGTGGGATTCATGTTGCCCAATCTTTGAGTAGTGTTTTGTAGACTATTGTTTGTCTTTTTGTTTTTTTATTTGGTGATTATATTGTCTGTCATTCCATTCCATTTACGGCTAATGATCTCCCCTTTGGTCTTCTGTAACACTACAATGTGCTTTACTTCTTTTAGAAATCAACAAAAGAGGTCTTCAAAAAAGTGTACTCGCTTAGGTAGCGGTAATAGAAGACTGGGCAATCAAGTTTTTCTTGCCTCACAACTCATTGTTGGACTTTATAGCTATATTTTGTTTTATGCCATCTAAGATCTTAAATTTATTAAGCGGTGTATAGCGAAAATTTGTAAAATATCTTTGAATGAGACAAATATAACAGTAAATTTGATTAATATACTTACAAAAAAATTTATACACAATAAAAACTATGACTGCTATGACGGAAATTATAAGAATGACTATGCCTACAATGAGCCTACAATTAGAAAACAAAAAAATTCAATAAGAATGGTTAAATTAGAATACCATTTACTAAGCATAACATATAAGACTGGTAGATATATATGGTATCACCAATATGCTTGACATGAAAAAAGTACATAACAGATACTAGCATACCAATAGTTATTTTTGGGATATTTGTATGCGCATGTTGACAATGTGAAAGTGGATTAAATAAAACAAATTGACGACTACAATAGATAAAGAAAGCAAGATATATAACACATATGACATAGTATATCACAAAATTCCAAGCACTGCGCTCTTTAATTGTTTTGGAACATGACGGGTGCCATTAATATGGTATAATAAGCTAAGGATTTACAGAGTGACTATTTACCTATTTTAGTTCTGTGTTTTATTGTATATTTTGGTTATAATTTAAATGGATTTTGTGTCCGGATCACTTTAACCAAAAATCTCTTTTTTGTCTCACAAAACGTACAGTTCGAGATTTGCAGTTAAACACCATCCGTTGAATGATATTAATGTTTCATTTCCAGATTGTTAGTATGCTATAGTGGTTCGTATGTCAGTTATAACTGTAATAGCTCGAATGTAATTAATAGATGTAATGGATCACATGTCCGTATTACTCATGGTTTAAATACTTACCCAACACTTAAGCATGTTGACGTCCCCGTGCACACGGTGCCACTTGGACAGCACCACTCTGTACCAACACAACAATGGTAGCCTATAAGGCACTGACTATCAGATGTACAAGCTGAAAATATAAAATGTAACACCAATACAACCCTTAGTTTACTATTATCTACCATGACACCATTACAACACTGGATAAACACATCTCATTAATATATATGTCCCGAATAATGTATCTTACTATTAATCACTCACTACCTTCTCCAGTCCACAACATTTCTTTTAATATGTTTCCTTTGTAAATGGAACAAATATAACATTGACGGTATTCTCTAATGTTTATTTTTACGCCGTTTCAATATTAATAAAAATACTGTATAAAAGTTGAGTTCACATTTATGTAGAAAGGGATTTGTGCTTAAATTTATATGTGCAACTTTGTGTTGAAAGTAATGTAGTTACCTGTAAGTATCTTTTGCAACAAAGAAGGGTATACGGTAGATTAAACTCCAGTCAAGCTAAATTTTAATATCCACAATATAGCTAACACATAAAAGTGACAACGGTAGATGACAGTGAAAATCTATACTATAACTTGGGATGATTGATTTAAAGCAATTAAGAGGAGCAGAACCACCTCTCTTTATATCTTATTCAAATTCAACAACAAAATATTAACACACATTGCAAACTTAAGCAGAACAGATGAGGAAAGCACGATATATAAAGTATTGTATAAAGTTATAGTCTTCGTGAAAGAACAGTTATAATAAATGAAGAAATAAATTTGGACTTTCTGTTGACATTTTGGTTTAATCATATTGATGTTTTTAATGAGTATCCATACAAATTAAATATATTTCAGTGTTATTTGTGACAAGAAGTAAAATACGTTCAAATTTTCAAATGGTTTTAGTATCATTCTTCTTGAATAATTCATAAAAGACGTAAACAAGACTCTCAAATTAACAAGTGAGATGCAGGATAACTGTTTTTTTTAATAAACAATACATTTTAACAGTCACTCACCCGTACACAACGTAGAAGACAATGCAATAATGATAATTGATGAAACCAATAAAGTATCCATTTTCCGTTCAGAATTTGAGACCAAGTGAAAATGATGATCGAAAAATGTTTTATGCGTATATGTAAGGCTTGGCCACGATCCTTGTCACTTCCGAGAGGAAACCTTAATTGTTTTGTTTGTTTAATTTACTGACCACAACAGTCACACTGTCATGTTTCAGGAGTTACGTTTAACTACGTTTCAAAAGCGTAGTGATACTGCAATATACGTAGCAAATCGTATAGATACGTACAGAAAACGGCTATATACGTGGTTCTTTTTTTGCCTTGTCCCGTTTGTATCGTTCAGACGATACTAACGTGGCCTTAATAGAAACTTAGTAAATGCGTATCAAAAGCGTAGAAAGGCGTATCTTAACGTACAGAGTACGTACTAAAGCGTATCGAATACGTAGTTGACACGTAGAAAAACGTATTAACACTAAAACGGTGCCAATCTACGTCTTACTACGCTTTTTGTACGCTTTAGTGGGTTTCTGCTACATGTACGTAGTGATACGTCTTGTTCTGCACTTTGAGAGTGTTTTAGTAGGTGTTTGTACGTATCGCACAGTGTTTCAACGTTTTCCCTCGCTTCGATACGCTTTACTACCTTTTACTACGGATCAAGTGACACGCCCTTTTTCTGATTGATTGACAGTAACAACTGAAAAGGTTGGTAACTTCATGTACATGTGCTAGTATCAAAGACAAAAATGGACAGGAATAAACTTGAATTAGTCCATGCTGGTTTAAATCTTCATAGACATTTGTTGCAGCTGAGAGTGTTACTATATGCATGGGAAGATCAACAAAGAAGAGGCCGTAGAATGCGAACTATATGGGTCAGGGAATGGTTAAGTCGTCGATCTCAGTTTGGTATCTATGAACAACTGTTTGAGGAGCTAATGCGTGAGGACGTTGCAGCTTTTAAAAACTTCTTGAGGGTGAACCCAGCTATGTTCCGTGAAATAGTAGATAGACCAACAGTGAGACTGCAGAAGAAGGATACATGGTACAGGAAGGCACTGCCTGTTGCGTTGAAAGATACACTCACTTTACGTCATCTCGCTACAGGAGATAGCTACCATTCATTGATGTACTCCTTTAGGGTGGCACATAATACCATATCCAATGTGGTAGCTGAAGTATGCGAGGCAATAATTGCTGAGTATGCAGAAGACGTTATCGACACTCCTACTGAAGAAGATAAATGGCGTAATATTGCACGTCAGTTTAGTGCTGCGTGGCAGTTTCATCATGTCCTTGGAGCATTAGATCGAAAGCATATCGCCATCAAATGTCCACCCGGAGGCGGATTACAGTATTTTAATTATAAAGGCTTTCATTCTATTGTTCTTCTAGGCCTTGTTGACGCTGACTACAAGTTCATATGGGTCAATGTCGGGGCTTCTGGTGCTTGCTCTGACGCTCAAATTTGGAACCAATCAGATCTAAGACAACACATGCTTGATGGAGATATTCACATACCTCCTGCAGATGCTCTTCTAGGAGATGACAAGGATATCCCATACTTTATTGTTGGAGATGATGCGCTTGCTCTTAGAACCTGGCTTATGAAACCCTTCTCTAGGAGAAATATGGCTCTTGAGGACAGGGTGTTCAATTACAAACTATCAGGAGCACGTCGAGTTGTCGAAAATGCTTTTGGGATTTTAGCCAATCGCTTTCAGTGTTTACTAACTACGCTAAAGCAACAACCCCACAATGTGGAATCAATAATACTTGCCTGTGTGTGTCTCCACAACATAACGAGGATGATATATCCTGGTGATCAAAACGCTCTATTGGATAGGGAGGATGAGAATCACCAAGTTATACCCGGTTCGTGGCCAGATGAGGTCAACCTTCAAGACATTGAAGACGTTCGAGATAGCAACTATCCAAGCAAGGCAGAAAAACAGCAACGACTTTACTTAAAGCATTACTATTCAGCTTCAGTTGGTAGAGTTCCATGGCAAGACAATATTATTCAATGATTAATATTAGCATTGTGTATATTATATCATATGATTTCTTTATTGTGTTTTATTTTCCCATTAACCTTACAATCCTAAATGTTATTATAGATATACAATATTAAACTGATAAGAAATTGCATTATATTTAATTTGAATCGCTTCAATTATTATTTGAAAATATCTTACATTGATAAATAGAAAATACTGAAATGTGGAATAAATGTCCGTGAGACAACAATCCAACGAAGCAGCAACATACAATATATAATGCAGAGAATACAGTCGTCAACACGGGACCAATCTCCAAACTTCAGAGCGTTCTGTACATGGCCCCAGACCAGACAAAATAAACAATGTGAGTAATTCAAAATGCCCAGTAAAATACCCCATTTCAAACAAATAACAAAAGAAGACAGCGACAAACAAAGGGTTAAACTAGTTTTGTGAATACTCAACACCTATAATTAATGTGGTTTCAGTTCTCCAATCCTTCCTTGATAAGAAGTTCTTCAAAGTTAAACCAATCTGAAACTAGAATAGGCCATGAAAGACATGCTTGTTGACTAATCTGTACCAAAATAACACCATTCGGATACCGGTATGACATCACGAGTCAAAAAATTACAACAAAGTTCCAGGCGAAAATTTACTGCGCCCGACGTGCGTTTCGTCTCATAAAGACTCATCACAGGCGCTCTGGCCGAAAGGTTAGAAACATCAAATAAAATAGAGTTACATCACTGCCAAGTTTTGTTTGATCTGTTCAGTGGTTGTCAAGAAGAGTAAAAAATGCAGACGACAATGACGGACGCAAAGTGTTGACAATATTTCGTGTGCTCCTTTGGGTCAGGTGAGCTAAAAATAAAACGAAATCTATACTTTTCAGCTGTGTTTTAATTAACCTTTCATACACAGATCCTGTTATCCTTTTTATTACACTTCAAAACATATACACAATTATATACACAGTTACTAAAATGACTCGAGTGAATAAGTAGAGAGGGTGAGTCAACGTTCATCACCTCTGGCAAATTCAGACTCGAAGCACTTGCAGATAAAGTGTCTTGAATGCATGAAACTGGGGGCGCTGAATTTGACCTTACAACATCTGATTGAGCTTTCGTTTGGATGCGATTTTGAGATGAAACATGAACAGAATATTCTTGTCCTGGAAGCTGGTATTGGTGCTGCCAGGCAGACAGGTACCCCATGCTACTTGTATGATTATTGTAACTCGACATATCGTGAGCAGTCTGTTGAGTAGTCATTCCCTGCATAAAAGAACACAAAAAGATGTTATCATTACAACAAGCAAACATATGTAAGGGTAATGACAAAATTACCGAACACCAAGGCAATAGTCCGAAGTGAAAAAGACAATCAATCACCGAAAATCTTACAAATTTCAGCTATGTCAGAAGAAGGCAGGTGACACATTAGATATTTTGTAAGAAAGTGGAAAATCAATTACATATAGTTCCAAATTCCAAGATTTGCTTCACATGCGAGTAAATGCCTACTCTCACATATAATTGGGAGAACATTTTAATTTTGAAGAAAGCTATAATCTTGAACATTATACATAATATATAGAATTTAATCTCCGTGACACAATATGACTTCTATTAAAGAGAGACGAACAAATAAGTATTGTTTCTGCTAGCATAAGAACACTGAAACTTATTTTATTTAACGCAGGTGGTATTGAAAAACTTTGTAATAATAAATTAGAGATTATCGTTTTTTGTCGAGTATACGAGTATACTTCTGTATTTGTCTTATAACCATATTACGTTGTAAACATAGACATACGTTAACCTTGCATGTACATTGTACATTGTACGTGTAGGTATACATGTCGTTCAAGATAATGCTATTTATTATTGCATATCAGAATAAAAAGCATACATTTAAATGGTTGTACACTCTCCACGTAACCTTCACTATTCTGCTATACAGACTGGGATGCCGATATAGATCGGTCCAAAAATCATGCATAGTCTGGCGCTACAAGTAGGTTTCTTGATTCCTTGAAAATTTTCTGTGCATTTATATTGTGTGTATCAGATTCTGGTCTTCAATGCAATAAACACAATAGTTACTGATATGGAGGGCAATATCAGGATAGACAGACATACTGCCCTTGAGTCATGGTACGGACCGTGAAACTGATATTTCCCTCTCCTCCGGCTCGAGCAATATTCTTTCCACTGGTCCGTGCCCTCCATATCTGTAACTATTATATAAATATACATGTACATGTATCGGACCAGTCATGTACAGCATTATGATGATGAATAAGCAATTCAATACAATGTTAAACACAGGAGTAAATAATTAATAAATTGTTTTGAATTAATTCGCCCGACAAGGTAGAATATGAATCATTCTAATATAATAAAAACACTTCAAGAATAACTTTCACCAGGTACACTAAAAGTAAAACGAATGGAAATCAAGATAATCAAAAGGTATGCGGGAGCAATATAACCACAGAACATTTAACAGGATAGACAGAGTTTGCTGAGGCTACCTATGCCTGAGGATATTGATGCTCAATTTCAATAATCATTTAGGAATCGTAAATTGCAATAATGAATACATCCCATAAACCATGCAAGTGACCAAACAATCACTTTAATTCACCATTAAAGGTATCGACCCGGTGATACTACGAAAAGCCTTGATATAGTTCAGTATGCACATGATGCAGACGGAATGTACCACAGATATCTCCATGACAACTTGAATTGAAGGAAAGAAATGTTTGAAGATACCAAAGGCGTAATCAGAAGCCGTAAATCAAAGATACCAAAGGACTAATCAGAAGCCGTAAGTCAAAGATACCAAAGGCGTAGTCAGAAGCCGTAAGTCAAAGATACCAAAGGGGTCATCAGAAGTCGTAAGTCAAAAATACCAAAGGGGTAATCAGAAGCTGTAAGTCAAAGATACCAAAGGGGTAATCAGAAGCCGTAAGTCAAAGATACCAAAGGGGTAATCAGAAGCCGTAAGTCAAAGATATCAAAGAGGTAATCAGAAGCCGTAAGTCAAAGATACCAAAGGCGTAGTCAGAAGCCGTAAGTCAAAGATACCAAAGGGGTCATCAGAAGCCGTAAGTCAAAAATACCAAAGGGGTAATCAGAAGCTGTAAGTCAAAGATACCAAAGGGGTAATCAGAAGCCGTAAGTCAAAGATACCAAAGGGGTAATCAGAAGCCGTAAGTCAAAGATACCAAAGGGGTAATCAGAAGCCGTAAGTCAAAGATACCAAAGGGGTAATCAGAAGCCGTAAGTCAAAGAAAGACAGACAACAAAATGATCAAAAGAGAAAGGACAAAATGATAAACAACGATCTACAAAACATTACTAAAATCGAGCAACACGAAACCCACTAAAATCGGCGATGAACTCATGTCCTCCGGAAGGGTTAACAGTTTCAGCTTCACATGCGGCACCCGTCGTGTTACTACTGCTACAAACCTGGTGATAAGTCATGAATGAGGAGAGTACCGGAATGTGCTTACAACAAACTGAATATATGCATGGGCTTTTATGACACAGATAATCAATCTTTTACGATTAACCAAGTCATGGTGACGACGTAATCCTTTTAAAATGATTACTTCAACTTATCCATAAGGAATCCTTGGTTCAGTAGCTACTTTGATAGCAGCATGAAATGCATATTGCATTGAAATTGTTTTATTCACACTGTGGTAGGTGAACCACAGGCACTTGTTTCATTCAAAAAATATATGCACCCTCCTCTTCCTTACTTCAAGGTAAACATCTGCCCTTTACCTCTTCCCCACTTCGCCTCAATATTTTCTGCTTATTTGTGATCCTTTCGCTGACCCAATTATATCGTTACACTCCCGAGATATTTCTCTTTTCGACTGGCCCTCCTCAGACGAATTGGACAAGAATATTCAGCGAAAGTCGCATTTTCTATTTTGCAGTCACTGAAACGGATACAGTCACTTCCGGTCCGTTCTAAATTGATTTAGAAACTAAAAAAAAGGTGTTTTAAAAATCAAATGTCAATAATTTGGAGTTGAATATATTTTTATAATCTGCATTGGAACAATTATCTGTATTTTAAAGGCTTACTTTACATTTGAGAGGAGATGATCATGATGTCATTGTTACACATGGCCGGTCTAGAGAATTCCGAGTGCATATGAAAAATCCAGCGCAAACCGGAAGTGGTTGTATCCGTTTCAATGACTGAAAAATAGAAAATGCGACTTTCGCTGAATATTGTTGTCCAATTCGTCTGAGGGGGTATTTAAATGTGGCAGTCGAAAAGAGAAATATCTCGGGAGTGTAACGATATAATTGGGTCAGCGAAAGGATCACAAATAAGCGAAAAATATTGAGGCGAAGTGGGGAAGGGGTAAAGGGCAGATGTTTACCTTGTAGTAAGGAAGAGGAGGGGGCATATATTTTTTGAATGAAACAGGTGAACACATAATTCTTTAGTAAAATAGTAAAACGTTGGTTACTGAATTGCTTCAAAAACAGAGAGTAGATATAAGCTCCTTCCTCCTGCATTCTCATGAATATGAATTACTAAGAAAGGATATGGATGTAAATGAATATGAGAGACTATCCATCCAACTTTACACTAGAATTACACAATTTAAAGTCAAGAAAGAAACACCGCTTTTATTGTTGTTCTACAATTAACAGTCACAGTAGGTGTTTAATAATGAGCATAATTCATACTCAAAGATTGATGAGAAACGGCCCAAAAGCCTGCAATTGAGCCGTACTCTTTACCTCTGTCGATAAACTAAACGTTTCATGTTGGTATCTTTGTCATTTTGATGTTATTTGGTATATAACTTATTACTTCCCAGATAGGGATGATCAACAGGAAAATAAATACTCGTAATCTTAAAAATACTATGATCATTATTGTACCCGCCATCACATACGATGTATGTCTACCCTTTAGTAATTCAATTCTATCTACTATATATCTCTATTCTAAAACTAATTCGTCCTGTGGGATTCTGGGTTTGTATCCTACCCTTTAGTAATTCAATTCTATATACTATATATCTCTATTCTAAAACTAATTCGTCCTGTGGCATTCTGGGTTTGTATCCTACCCTTTAGTAATTCAATTCTATCTACTATATATCTCTATTCTAAAACTAATTCGTCCTGTGGCATTCTGGGTTTGTATCCTACCCTTTAGTAATTCAATTCTATCTACTATATATCTCTATTCTAAAACTAATTCGTCCTGTGGCATTCTGGGTTTGTATCCTACCCTTTAGTAATTCAATTCTATCTACTATATATCTCTATTCTAAAACTAATCCGTCCTGTGGCATTCTGGGTTTGTATTCTATCCTTTAGCAATTCAATTCTAAATAAGATCTCACTCTATTCATAAAACTGTATACAGCCAAGCCTGCCTATGAGGTTACCTCTATTAAGCAGTCACCTTCATTAAAAGGTCACATTTTTCCTGTCCTGTCATAGTAAATGTCATACGGATTGAACCTGTTTTAAGGGGTCACCTGTTTTAAAAGGCCAATTTTTCTTTGTCCCAACCGTGACCTCTTTATACAAATTTGACTGTAATTCCATTCGTAAAGCTTGTTGTCCTAAAGGCCCATGGTTTTATTTCCTACAATTTAACAATTACAATATAGTAACATATATGTAGGACTATTGAAGAACAATGCACTGTTATTATTTCCCATACCGGACTTTCTCGCTTTAGTTAAAATTCTGATACAGGAACTCTTATTTTAAACTTAATTTCTGTATTTGTTTATCTGATTTTGTTTATTCGTGTTGTCTGGGTTATGTACGTGCTGCGAAGAGATATGTCATCAATACCAGACTCAACCGAGTATCTGGAATTGCATTGGTAGTAATCCATTCCAGAAACGTGTCGTGTGCACTAGATGTGATATCTACGTTTTTATTGCCTGCTGAACTTTATTTTCCTCATTTCAATAAATGGTAGTTTTAAATTTTAATGAACATTTAATAATATGAACCTAACTATTACATAAGTAGGTGTAAGAAACAAACAACCGGAATTACGTATTCAAGTGTCTTGACCTTTTTGACCTCCGGAAATGATATGATAAGTATTTGGGTGAGTTGATGTCCTTGTTCGTACTCATCCTAACACGCAATAATAGTATTGAACAGGAAATGTATATAATTTCCCATTTGTTTTGAATAATAAACCGAATGCAATCTCCACTGTTTGTGGCACGTTTAAAAGATATTTTAGTAGCTAGCAAATTTTATAATTATATTTTAAGATTATTAATTTGAATCTAGTTTCTTAAGATTTATTTTAAAGAGATATATTAAATAAAACGCAGTAAATTAAAACCTCATTGGTGACGTAATGGTAAGCGTGCTCGGCTTGATTACGGTTAGATCGTGGATTCGAGCCGCAGTCGGGTCAAACCAAAGACTAGTAATGGTATTGGTTGCTTTTCGACTAAGTACGAAGCATTAAGTGAAAAGAGCAAAGACTGGTTGGATTGGATTCAGAATAATGTGTCTGAATGCAGCAAAATGTCTACCCGCGGACTGTTGTTTCAGTGAGCTAAGCACAATGTCCAGTACAATTTTAGCAGACATCACCATTAGCTCATTTAAACTTGCCTTGTTCTCGCCATAATAAAGCTCAGAAATTCCTCACTTGGCATTAGCCAACACTCACTCACTCATTCAATAAAACGTAGATATCAAATTTAATGCACACAACGCGTTTCTAGAATAACCTTCATCAGGTACGCTCAAAATCGAAAGGGTGGAAAGCCAAATAATTTTAAAATATTTGCGAGCAAGTAAACCAATGGGCCTAAATAGGATCGCCAAAATCGGCTACGGTCACCTATGCCTGAGGGAGGAGAACCTTAGTTATTAATGAACTATATATTGAGGTTAAGATCATTGTGTATAGTAATAAGGGGTGAACACCCGGTCAGGCATTAGATAACTGTAAGAAAACCTTAGCACATGAAGTGAGTATTAGGATGAAAACCTACGTTAGTGCTGGTATATAAATATTAAGGCGGCAGTACGCCGTGATCGTATGGTAGTTGGATTTACAACTACCTATGCAATCAGTTCCTATCACTACTGATGTTGTGAGTTCGAATCTCGATCAGGGCGAGGTGTACAACATTATGTGATACAGTTTGTCAGTGACTTGCGGCAGGTCGGTGGTTTTCTCCGGGTTGCCCGATTTCCTCCACCAATAAAACTGACCGCCACGTTATAACTGAAATATTGATTATTGATTTGATTTGATTTCGTGGTATTTATCGCCACCTTCAGCAATATTTCAGCTATATCATGGTGACCAGTTTAGTGGTGGAAGAAGCCGGAGTACCCGGAGAGAACCGAGGAACATGGGCAAGCAACTGGTAAACTTTATCACTTGCGGCTGCGAGTCGAGTGCACCCTTTTTGAAATTTACAAAGCTGGGCGCGAACCCACGACGTATTGGTGATAGGCTTGTATGAGTTGTTAGGTAATCCAACTACCTAACTCACTGAGCCACCCGGGCCTTGAAATATTGTTGAAAGTGGCGTTAAACACAATCAAGCAAACAACCAAACAAACAAACATATAAATATTAAATATTAACGTACACGTTAAAATGAGAAAATAATGACATTGTATGCATATAATACATGGGACATTTCACGACGAGTTATATGAGAATTCATTGATATGGCTAAAAAATGCAAGGAGTAGCTTCAGTTGAAAAATGTTCTTATACTTGGAATCTAAACTAAGCCGATAGTTTGAAATAATTGACAATTAGTAGGAATATTTGGTGATAGACTCTTGCAGCCTGCAAATGTAATACATCATAAACAAAACTGATGTATGATTAAAAATATTAATATATTATATTGTTTATTAATGTAGGTCAATGAAATCATAATACGTTAAAAACATTAACAAAATAATTTCACACTTCACATCTATTGTTTGAAGACAGCAGAGTAGAATGTAGTGATATCTAAATATTCATCACTTAGAATGTAAGTTACGTATATGTTTTTCAAATTGTTTTGATGTTAAGATGGTAAGAATTGATTATATTTCTTTAACTTAGTTTATCTTTTTATCTTCGTCTTACGTCGAAGAAGAATATTACTTTTTCACTACAAAACGAAAAATTGCGTGGTCTTTAGTTCTCTACAAAGGAATTTTTTTACAAAGATACACCGATGGACAGGATTCAGATAATGGCGTATACTGTGTTAGGCTTATGGTATTTAACGACACTTTAAAAAATGTTTCAGTTATATCGTGGCTGTCAGTTTTATTTGTGGAGGAAACCGGAGTACCCGGAGAAAACCACCGACCTGCCACAAGACACTGACAAACTTTATCACATAATGTTGTATCGAGTACACCTTGTCATGAGGGGGATTCGAACTCGCAACGTTTGTGGTGAAAGGAACTGCTTGTACAGGTAGTTGTAAATCCAACTACCATACGATCACGACAACGAAGGTCCCTGCTTATAATTTATGGTATGAGATTGATAAAAAGGTTTGCTAAATATTGTGTTTTCTAATGATTAGTCTTCTCCATTAAGAAAATGGAGAATATAGGTAAAGTGTACTGTATATACACACATATGTATTTTGTCTGATTCTTGTATCATTTCATTTTGTACTACGTTGGTGATATAGTGGTTAATGTATTCTCCCCGTCGATTGCAGACGATCGTATGTGAATCACTGTAACATATGTATTCTCCCCGTCGATTGCAGACGATCGTGTGTGAATCACTGTAAAATATGTATTCTCCCCGTCGATTGCAGACGATCGTGTGTGAATCACTGTAACATATGTATTCTCACCGTCGATTGCAGACGATCGTGTGTGAATCACTGTAACATATGTATTCTCCCCGTCGATTGCAGACGATCGTGTGTGAATCACTGTAACATATGTATTCTCACCGTCGATTGCAGACGATCGTGTGTGAATCACTGTAACATATATATTCTCCCCGTCGATTGCAGACGATCGTGTGTGAATCACTGTAACATATATATTCTCCCCGTCGATTGCAGACGATCGTGTGTGAATCACTGTAACATATGTATTCTCACCGTCGATTGCAGACGATCGTGTGTGAATCACTGTAACATATGTATTCTCCCCGTCGATTGCAGACGATCGTGTGTGAATCACTGTAACATATGTATTCTCCCCGTCGATTGCAGACGATCGTGTGTGAATCACTGTAACATATGTATTCTCCCCGTCGATTGCAGACGATCGTGTGTGAATCATGTAATGTATCTACCCCAGTAAATCTAGAAAGTGACAACCATGCAATGTATCTATCCCAGTAAATCTAGAAAGTGACAACCATGTAATGTATCTACCCCAGTAAATCTAGAAAGTGACAACCATGCAATGTATCTACCCCAGTAAATCTAGAAAGTGACAACCATGCAATGTATCTACCCCAGTAAATCTAGAAAGTGACAACCATGTAATGTATCTACCCCAGTAAATCCAGAAAGTGACAACCATGTAATGTATCTACCCCAGTAAATCTAGAAAGTGACAACCATGTAATGTATCTACCCCAGTAAATCTAGAAAGTGACAACCATGTAATGTATCTACCCCAGTAAATCCAGAAAGTGACAACCATGCAATGTATCTACCCCAGTAAATCTAGAAAGTGACAACCATGCAATGTATCTACCCCGGTAAATCTAGAAAGTGACAACCATGCAATGTATCTACCCCATTAAATCTAGAAAGTGACAACCATGTAATGTATCTACCCCAGTAAATCCAGAAAGTGACAACCATGCAATGTATCTACCCCAGTAAATCCAGAAAGGATACCGAGATGTTTTAAATAGTCTTATGTAAACGTCTGAACATTCAACCCAACAGTGTTAAAGTTAGCTGACAAATATTGTGTACTTCCCTCACTGGATTTCTAATCCACACCTTTGATGCAGTGTAGCATCGATTCACTTGGCATCATGACAAAAAATGTAGCCCCTTCGATCAAATCTAATATATATATATGAATATAGCTTCTTAAACGAGACGATACATCGTCATTTAAGGTCAAACTAAAGGTTATCATTATACCTGTTTTTAAGCATTTAGCGATGGTGTTTTTATTCCCCCGCGACGAAGAGTCGAGGAGGGGGGGGGGGACATATTAAATTACCCCTGTCCGTCCATTCGTCCGTCCAGATATAGATACATGGTTTGTCCGGCTATCTCCTCTTACAGTTTTGGAGCTACAGCTTTAATTTATTGTAGGATGTTTATGCACACAATGGAGGTGCGCATGTCCACAGGATTTTGATTTTCTTCAAATATTCTCAAAATGACAGGTAGTTGGACTTAGTCATTTTTTTGTACTAGCTGCATAAAGGGAACATAGTTTGTCCGGCTAACTCCTCCTACAGTTTTAGAGCTACTGCTTTAATATTTTGCAGGATGTTTATACACATCATGGAGGTGTGCATGTCCACAGTATTTTGATTTTCATCAAATATTCTCAAAATGACAGGTAGTTGGACTTAATCATTTTGTTCATCCGTCCGGATATAGATACATGGTTTGTCCGGCTATCTCCTCTTACAGTTTTGGAGCTACAGCTTTAATATATTGTAGGATGTTTATGCACACAATGGAGGTGCGCATATCCACAGGATTTTGATTTTCTTCAAATATTCTCAAAATGACAGGTAGTTGGACTTAGTCATTTTTTTCGTACTAGCTGCATAAAGGGAACATAGTTTGTCCGGCTAATTCCTCCTACAGTTTTAGAGCTACTGCTTTAATATTTTGCAGGATGTTTATACACATCATGGAGGTGTGCATGTCCACAGTATTTTGATTTTCATCAAATATTCTCAAAATGACAGGTAGTTGGACTTAATCATTTTGTTCGTCCGTCCGGATATAGATACATGGTTTGTCCGGCTATCTTCTCCTACAGTTTTGGAGCTACAGCTTTAAACTGTTTGTTCGACTATTGATTCTATATTTTGTGGACGAGTGGTGTTTCAGTAGAATCCCCTCTAATTCTAATCCTATATTAGTGATAAACTAATTGGTACATTATGTTTATCTGATAGTACGAGAGGTCTTCTTATTATTTCCTGTTCATTCAATTGACATTTAAACCACATCTATATTTAGATTTAGGCATTGTTAAGCACCCTTACATAAAGATAATCGGATACAACATACAACGCATACATTCTCTCCCTTGGTGTTTCCTGTTTTTGCAAATGAATTTTCCTGTTTATATTTCCCACGGGTTTTTATTTTAAAAATCAGTCACGCCATCAATAATTATTTAAAATTTATCATATGTTACTTTTGGTTGGTTTTTCCTAGGATTAAAATTAAAACACGATGTTATTCAAATATAAAAGTCGGAAAACAATATACATTAATGATTGCCAATCTCAATTTGCGACGAATATTCCTCTTAGAACAACGCATCACATTTTACCGTAAATAAATGATTAAAATTATGTTGTACGAAATTCAAAAACATATTCTAACTAATAATAACTGTTCCTTGAATAGTCAAATTTAAGCATAGACTTAGATTATATTATGTGAATAACACAAAAAAATGACAAACGTCAATTTTCTTTGATCAAATGTTTCCCTAACGTTTTTTCTCGCTCATTTGTCATATTATCTTGGAAACCCGTCAAGAAATAAAGGAAATAATTGTTAGTCACCGCAGAGTTTTCTCTATATACTTCATACAAACCACAAACTTTTAACAAATTTTCCAGAGGTTATTTCCTGAACAATTCTGCTGAATTTTCGCTAGCGAACGCAACTTGCTTTGAGATTCCTCAGTATAATTTTCATATAATAATTAAATATATATTTGAATAAATGTTTTATATAGTTTAATCAGTTCTTTTGGGGGATAATTTCACTGTATATGAACTATGCACTGTTAGTTTGAGAATAAAGATATATAATAATTTGCTGTGATATCTAAACAATCATAATTGCAATAAAAATTAAAATGATTTAAACTTCAATTTTACGGTATTTACACCTCTCCAGTGGGTTTTACCTGATTGAAAAATAACATCCGCATATCTAACCCACACAGGTAAGTTCATACCTATTTCATTTCCACATATTTTAGTACATTTAGATACGGTCTTAATATAAGGTAAGAAAGCTTAATGTATTATTTGTTTGTTCAAAAATTTCATTAATTTTATAATATTTTTTGAAATTCAAAGAATCGTTGAAAAATATTTATTAATCAGTTTTTGATTTTTTTTTTTATTATTATTATTTGCTACTGTTAATCAAGTTTTGCATGCATAAAATGTAAATTTGAATTGTATATGCCTCTATTTGCATATTGACTGGAAGATGATAATCAATTTCTATCCTTTTATTTTACAAATTAACAAGTGTGGACACAGAAATGTGCTGTCCAAAAGGCAAGTGTGGTTGTCAATATTTCATATTATTAACTTTAAAAAAAATCAAATCCTGGACACAGGGTCCTGTATTTTTCTTGATAAAAAACTAATCCTGGATTATTATTTTTGCTTAAAATTCGGTCCTGTGTTTTTATTTCAAATTTTCATCATAACCCCCCTCAAGGGATATAAAATTGTATCATTAATAATAAATTAATAAATAATAAATTCAGATTTTCTATTTAAAATAAATCTCATTTACAAAACCACTGATATTTGTTCAATTTTTAACGCTGATTTAAGCTTTAGTCGCAACAAATTTTTATTTTTCTCTTTAAACTGTCGAAACATAACATTTATTTAACTGTCAAATTCACAAATAAAATTCATCCCCCCCTTTTTCCCTTTTTTCTTGCTTAAATCAATGATCAACAATATTCCAGAACCAAACAAATGAATAAATATAACAGATTTCTTTTACATGCATCTTTGTACCATGCAGAGTCAGTGTGTTTTAAATCGGTCATCCAATCAGGACGCTCATTATTCTTGTCCAAGATAAAAATACATCGCTAAAGTAAATTTACCTGTGATTTCAGAGTAGAAGATTTTTAGAAATCTAACATACAATTTCCCCACTTCATCTCGTAAATTTACATAGAAATCGGAGATATTTCGTCATAAACTTCAAACATGGTTTTGTCTATCATATTTCTTGAAGACAAACATAAAATTTTATTGCATTTATCAATATTGTATGAGTATCAACAGTTTGTTCAACACCGTATCTGTTTCTCGATACAGCCGCAACTTCAACTCGTAAATTTACATAGAAATCGGAGATATTTCGTCATAAAACTTCACACATGGTTTTGTCTATCATATTTCTTGAAGACAAACATAAAATTGTATTGCATTTATCAATATTGTATGAGTATCAACAGTTTGTTCAACACCGTATCTGTTTCTCGATACAGCCGCAACTTCAACTCGTAAATTTACATAGAAATCGGAGATATTTCGTCATAAAACTTCACACATGGTTTTGTCTATCATATTTCTTGAAGACAAACATAACATTTTATTGCATTTATCAATATTGTATGAGTATCAACAGTTTGTTCAACACCGTATCTGTTTCTCGATACAGCCGCAACTTCAACTCGTAAATTTACATAGAAATCGGAGATATTTCATCATAAAACTTCACACATGGTTTTGTCTATCATATTTCTTGAAGACAAACATAGAATTTTATAGCATTTATCAATATTTTATGAGTATCAACAGTTTTTTAAACACCGTATCTGTTTCTCGATACAGTCGCCCGACTACAGTGACCCGTGACCCAGATTAGCACATCTCAGCAATGTTTTTTTATAAGGTTGTTTAATAAAGAAAAGACCAAATTAAATCATGTTTATAAAATTATAGATACAATTTAACAGAATTAAAAAAAAAGTTTGCTTTATGATGCTTCAGAAAAGGTAAATGTAATATCAAGTTACATGAGTCGTTATTTTTAGGTATACATACATAAAGGATATGTATAGGAGATGGGGACTGTATCTTCGGATTCCACTGACTATACATGTTCAGCATTAAACCATTCAATGCTCAATTTACGATAAATTGGAACCGATGCGTAAACATACTCCGCTTAAACCCTGCTGACAATATATAACTTTTGTATCACCGCTGACACTATCAAAACTTTCCATAAAAAAAAATTGTCAAAGATAACTTGGTTGGGGTTAGGGTTATGGTGTTTAACGCCACTTTCAACAATATTTCAGTTAAATTGTGGTGGTCAGTTTTATTGGTGGGGGAAACCAGAGTACCCAGAGAAAACCACCGATCTGTCGCAAGTCACTGACAACTTTATCACATAATATTGAAAAGATAACTTTGACAAAGTTTCTTTGTCAAAGTTGTTTGTTCACACTATCAAAGTTTTGGACAGTTTATGACAAATTTGAACAGCCGGAATTTCAAGAAAGCTAACTAGCTTCACAGAAAATGAATATATTGTTTTTTTCTGTATGTTTGTTGTGTTGTGCAATATTGTCAGCAGAATTAAAAATTGTCAAAGGAATATAACAAGATGGTCTTGAAACTGGTTATTGTTACCAATAAGAGCAAGCATTACATAAAATACACCTTTCTGAAAACTAGAAACAGTTAATTTTCTACAGTTGTATTTTACGTTATTGAAGTTATCTTATTTTAACGTGTAGTTTTATGTACAGCTGTGGTACATGAGCAACAGGGACCTACCACTCCCCCCCCCCCCCCCAAACCAGGGGTGAACACTGGTGTTCGACAAGGGTACGCAGTTCCTGTTTCTTGTAACACACCCGCCATGTTACTCATAGTCTTGCCAGAAAAAATCTATGTAGCATATTATACCTGTAATTCAACAGAAATAAGGAAATAAATTGTATTTTGCTGAATATACATGGTCAACACGAAACCATTCAATGCACAAACTATTAGAGATTACAACTAACAAGCGACTACTAAAGCATCTACTGTGTTTATCCAAGAATTAAATAGCTAAATTCCAATACTAGATGTCTGTGTAATATAGCAAATGTATTTTCAATCTGTACGGAGAAGGTTAAATATTGTCATGTGCCAGAACTTGGTCATACTCCTCAGCGACTCTTTGTTTTATCTTTTCTCTTTCTGAGTTGATGCCTTTTTATTTGATATTCGACTCAGTGTTTTCTATCAGAGTAACGATCTAATTTTATTGATATAGAAAGGAGTTATTATTATTCAGTGTTTGTTTGTCATGTATTTATCTGTTTTAGTAAAAGACTGACGACATGAGTTACATGTATTTATCTGTTTTAGTAAAAGACTGAGGACATGAGTTACATGTATTTATCTGTTTTAGTAAAAGACTGAGGACATGAGTTACATGTATTTATCTGTTTTAGTAAAAGACTGACGACATGAGTTACATGTATTTATCTGTTTTAGTAAAAGACTGAGGACATGAGTTACATGTATTTATCTGTTTTAGTAAAAGACTGAGGACATGAGTTACATGTATTTATCCGTTTTAGTAAAAGACTGAGGACATGAGTTACATGTATTTATCTGTTTTAGTAAAAGACTGACGACATGAGTTACATGTATTTATCTGTTTTAGTAAAAGACTGAGGACATGAGTTACATGTATTTATCTGTTTTAGTAAAAGACTGAGGACATGAGTTACATGTATTTATCCGTTTTAGTAAAAGACTGAGGACATGAGTTACATGTATTTATCTGTTTTAGTAAAAGACTGACGACATGAGTTACATGTATTTATCTGTTTTAGTAAAAGACTGAGGACATGAGTTACATGTATTTATCTGTTTTAGTAAAAGACTGACGACATGAGTTACATGTATTTATCTGTTTTAGTAAAAGACTGACGACATGAGTTACATGTATTTATCTGTTTTAGTAAAAGACTGACGACATGAGTTACATGTATTTATCTGTTTTAGTAAAAGACTGAGGACATGAGTTACATGTATTTATCTGTTTTAGTAAAAGACTGAGGACATGAGTTACATGTATTTATCTGTTTTAGTAAAAGACTGACGACATGAGTTACATGTATTTATCTGTTTTAGTAAAAGACTGACGACATGAGTTACATGTATTTATCTGTTTTAGTAAAAGACTGAGGACATGAGTTACATGTATTTATCTGTTTTAGTAAAAGACTGACGACATGAGTTACATGTATTTATCTGTTTTAGTAAAAGACTGAGGACATGAGTTACATGTATTTATCTGTTTTAGTAAAAGACTGAGGACATGAGTTACATGTATTTATCTGTTTTAGTAAAAGACTGACGACATGAGTTACATGTATTTATCTGTTTTAGTAAAAGACTGACGACATGAGTTACATGTATTTATCTGTTTTAGTAAAAGACTGAGGACATGAGTTACATGTATTTATCTGTTTTAGTAAAAGACTGACGACATGAGTTACATGTATTTATCTGTTTTAGTAAAAGACTGAGGACATGAGTTACATGTATTTATCTGTTTTAGTAAAAGACTGACGACATGAGTTACATGTATTTATCTGTTTTAGTAAAAGACTGAGGACATGAGTTACATGTATTTATCTGTTTTAGTAAAAGACTGACGACATGAGTTACATGTATTTATCTGTTTTAGTAAAAGACTAAGGACATGAGTTACATGTATTTATCTGTTTTAGTAAAAGACTGACGACATGAGTTACATACTAACAGGCAGTGGGTTTAAAGAGATGAAAGATTCTACAGCACCATTCATTAAATCGGATACGGTAAATCTTCTTGTTATGATAAACTAAACAAATATATTATAAAAACGCCACTAGCAATTAACTTTATAATATAAGGGAGCTTTATTTTGATTCCGCAAATTATAAACATGTACAAGCATAAGCTCTGAAGATTTTTTAACGGAATATAAAAAGTATATAATAACAAATATATCAATAAACATCATGGATATAGCAACAAGTACATTTAAGCCATGCAGAAAACAGAAGGTTATAGAGTGATCAGAACAACAGCCCATATGACAAGAGCCTCTCTAGATAACTGTTAATCGCATAGTCACACAGAACCAAACACCATTAAGTTTAATCTGAATAATAATGATATCAGGAATATATTAGTTAGTTTGTTGTTTGTGATGTGCATCAGCTGATATCATTTTATACTATATACATTATACTACAATGAAACGTACCTTCAGGGACGTCTCTTTTTATACTATATACATTATACTACAATAAAACGTACCTTCAGGGACGTCTCTTTTTATACTATATACATTATACTACAATAAAACGTACCTTCAGGGACGTCTCTTTTTATACTATATACATTATACTACAATAAAACGTACCTTCAGGGACGTCTCTTTTTATACTATATACATTATACTACAATAAAACGTACCTTCAGGGACGTCTCTTTTTATACTATATACATTATACTACAATAAAACGTACCTTCAGGGACGTCTCTTTTTATACTATATACATTATACTACAATAAAACGTACCTTCAGGGACGTCTCTTTTTGAGACATCAATTAAAGGTGCCACAACTCGCCGTAGAAAAACAGATGGTCGCTATAGGATTAGCGTTACAGAAAAAACGTATTCCATGCAACTAGGAACGTAATTGGTATAGCAGCGTTCGGTGGAGGCGACGTACCAAATGCTATTTTGTAGGAATGGTGACAATATTTACAAGAAAATATCTGTCGCCTGGTCAGAGGAATTATATTGGGAGATTTCAGGAACTTTGACACGAACGCGTTGATTGTGCATTAATATAAGACTACCAAAACAATACTACCAAACAATACTACCAAACAATACTACCAAACAATACTACCACACAATACTACCACACAATACTACCACACAATACTACCACACAATACTACCAAACAATACTACCACACAATACTACCACGCAATACTACCACGCAATACTACCAAACAATACTACCAAACAATACTACCAAACAATACTACCAAACAATACTACCAAACAATACTACCAAGCAATACTACCAAGCAATACTACCAAACAATACTACCAAACAATACTACCAAGCAATACTACCAAACAATACTACCAAAACAATACTACCAAACAATACTACCAAACAATACTACCAAGCAATACTACCAAACAATACTACCAAACAATACTACCAAACAATACTACCAAGCAATACTACCAAGCAATACTACCAAACAATACTACCAAACAATACTACCAAACAATACTACCACACAATACTACCACACAATACTACCAAACAATACTACCAAACAATACTACCAAACAATACTACCAAACAATACTACCAAGCAATACTACCAAGCAATACTACCAAACAATACTACCAAACAATACTACCAAACAATACTACCACACAATACTACCACACAATACTACCAAACAATACTACCAAACAATACTACCAAACAATACTACCACACAATACTACCACACAATACTACCACACAATACTACCAAACAATACTACCAAGCAATACTACCACACAATACTACCAAACAATACTACCAAACAATACTACCAAGCAATACCACCACACAATACTACCAAACAATACTACCAAACAATACTACCACACAATACTACCAAGCAATACTACCACACAATACTACCAAAACAATACTACCAAACAATACTACCAAACAATACTACCAAACAATACTACCAAGCAATACTACCACACAATACTACCACACAATACTACCAAACAATACTACCAAGCAATACTACCACACAATACTACCAAACAATACTACCAAACAATACTACCAAACAATACTACCAAACAATACTACCAAACAATACTACCACACAATACTACCAAACAATACTACCAAGCAATACTACCACACAATACTACCACACAATACTACCAAGCAATACTACCACACAATACTACCAAAACAATACTACCAAACAATACTACCAAACAATACTACCAAACAATACTACCAAGCAATACTACCACACAATACTACCAAAACAATACTACCAAACAATACTACCAAACAATACTACCAAGCAATATTACCACACAATACTACCAAAACAATACTACCAAACAATACTACCAAGCAATACTACCAAACAATACTACCAAGCAATACTACCACACAATACTACCAAAACAATACTACCAAACAATACTACCAAACAATACTACCAAAACAATACTACCAAACAATACTACCAAGCAATACTACCAAACAATACTACCAAGCAATAATACCAAGCAATACTACCACACAATACTACCAAAACAATACTACCAAACAATACTACCAAACAATACTACCAAGCAATACTACCAAACAATACTACCAAACAATACTACCACACAATACTACCACACAATACTACCACACAATACTACCAAACAATACTACCAAACAATACTACCAAACAATACTACCACACAATACTACCAAACAATACTACCAAACAATACTACCACACAATACTACCAAACAATACTACCAAACAATACTACCAAACAATACTACCAAAACAATACTACCAAACAATACTACCAAGCAATACTACCAAACAATACTACCAAGCAATACTACCAAACAATACTACCAAACAATACTACCAAACAATACTACCAAACAATACTACCACACAATACTACCACACAATACTACCACACAATACTACCACACAATACTACCACACAATACTACCAAACAATACTACCAAACAATACTACCAAACAATAAGACCAAACACAATACTACCAAACAATACTACCAAACAATACTACCACACAATACTACCACACAATACTACCAAGCAATACTACCAAGCAATACTACCACACAATACTACCAAACAATACTACCACACAATACTACCACACAATACTACCAAACAATACTACCAAACAATACTACCACACAATACTACCACACAATACTACCACACAATACTACCAAACAATACTACCAAACAATACTACCACACAATACTACCAAACAATGCTACCAAGCAATACTACTAAACAATACTACCAAACAATACTACCACACAATACTACCACACAATACTACCACACAATACTACCAAACAATACTACCAAACAATACTACCAAACAATACTACCACACAATACTACCACACAATACTACCACACAATACTACCAAACAATACTACCAAACAATACTACCAAACAATACTACCAAACACAATACTACCAAACAATACTACCAAACAATACTACCACACAATACTACCAAGCAATACTACCAAGCAATACTACCACACAATACTACCACACAATACTACCACACAATACTACCAAACAATACTACCAAACAATACTACCACACAATACTACCACACAATACTACCACACAATACTACCAAACAATACTACCAAGCAATATTACCAAACAATACTACCCCACAATACTACCACACAATACTACCCCACAATACTACCAAACAATACTACCAAACACATTCAAAAGTTGTGAATTATCGAGGAATGTGTTCCTAACATATGTCAAAAAAAAGCAAGACTGAAAATATCACTTTTACGTTTTGAAATGTTAAACGAAATACACCAATAGGACATTTGTTTTATTTTCTTGATTTTTCAGTAATTACAATATAAATGAATTGGTAAAAAAAATATCCAGCGTCGCCTAATTTCTGTCAAAGTAGTAAGAAAGGATGTGGATGTAAATGAACACGACATATTATCCAAATGTACACTAAGATACACTAAAGTAAGAGAACAGCGCCCTTACTGCTGTTCTACAGCTCACAGTAACAGTGGGGTATGTCAAATGATATACACAACATGATACAAATGTGATATGATACGTTTTAGATTGTTCAAAATCAATTTAAAAAAGGTGCGAAAATAGAATCATACTTGCTTTTTCAGTTTCCATCGTTGTACTACAACGAACATTCAGAAGACTATACAGATACAAAGGAACAAAGCAACACACAATCATTGTCATCGATACAAACATAAATACAATAACATAGATCAATATCATTATTAAAACTAAGGTCAGCCCCCCTCAGGAATAGGTAACATTAGCCTTAGGTTATCATGTTTAAGTTTGTTTGGTTTCTTGCTTTAAACTTTAGTGCGCAAGACACGTTGCTAGAATAACTTTCATCGGGTACTCTCCAAGTCAAAAGATTGGAAAGCCAAATAGCTGAAATGGTAAACAAAATGTCATAAACTGAATAACCAAAATCGGCTGAGGATACATATAAATGAGGAAGATTGACTTTAGTTTATAATGTCTGTTGCAATATACATGCAGTCTATTTTAATAATGCTTTCTTGAATACAATATGACTTTATTTAACTCATGTAAAATTGATTGTAGACAATCACTTCACTTGATGAGTTCGATTTCTTCAGAAGTGAAAGCTTGTTTGAAGATTCTGAAAGTGATGACCCAGAGGATCATAATGATGTAAGTATTTGTTTTTCATCCACATAATATATAAACTTGTTTCAAAATCCAACAGACGGTCATGTAATTATGAAGTTGTTTTATAAAAGTGATTAGTGTTTTTGTTTATGGATATGATCACTTGTGTAGGTAGATACGATCACGGCCTCGTCTACTGTTCGTTAGAAAGGAAGTGAGTAAGTGAGTGAGTGAGTGATTGTTGTTTAGCGCCAATTCAGCAATTTTTCAGCTATATCATGGCAAGAACAAGTTAATTTTCAATGTGATGATGATGAGGTCCGCTTTGTACTAGACCAACACGCTGAGTTGGATTTTTATAGTACTACCTCACTGAAGCAACAGTCCGCGAGTAGACATGCCGCTCCACTCGGACACATTATTCTGATTCCGAGCCAACCAGTTTTTGCTCGTTCTCCTTAATGCTTAGCGGAGAAGCAACAAATGCCATATTTATAGTCTTTGGTTTGACCCGACCGGGGCTCAAACCCACGATCTACCGCACTCGAGGCGAGCTGTATTCATACGACACGATATCATTAGAAGACAATATATAACGATGCATGTTTGCTAATCGTACAATGTGTGGTCATTTGATCATTCGTTCACGACTTAGCCAATTTCCGAGTAAAACGATGTTCGGTTAGTCTTTACTCCCGTTTGTTTTCTCGGCAGTTTTATTAATGTTATTTGTATTTATATACGTAGTCTGGTGTCCAACACGCTTTTCATGTCAGATGATGTTCGTGTCGCTTAACAGTAACACACTGGTTGTCACATGTGGTTCAGGATCTGCTGACCTTTCCGGAGCACCTGAGTTCATCCTCGGGTTGTAATGGAGCTCGTGTTACTCGATTTTTAGTTTTCTATACATCATTGTTTGCCTTTTTAATTATGATTACCCGTTTAATATTTTGGTATATATTTTTTCTTGTTTATCCCGGTCAGGTCTTTTAATTGCTTGGTTTTCCATCCTTAAAAGGATATTTCAGAAATGTGTCGTGCGTTCTAAAGTAGATATCTACATTTTATTACCACAATGCATCAGTTGAGACGTCTACTTACAATATGTTGTTTGATTATCTTGCAGATAAATCAACCATTAACAGACATGATATCCAAATCAGCTGATGACAATGTGTTTGATGTCGTCAACCCACAGAACAATGTAAACAATCTTTTGTTTTATTTATTTTAGCATGATTGAATGCGATATCAAAGTTTATTTGATTCACTATTCTATATGTATTACACTGTATATCGTATTAGAATCATCGAAACACCAAACGATAATCCTTAGATATTTAATCTAGCGATTGATTGTTGTTTAATGCTAAGTGAGCAATTTATTTACTATATTGTTCCGAAAACAAGCTCCAGTTTTATGAGATAATAATTACGTAAGCATTGTACTGAACCAATATCCTTAGTTGAATTTTTATAGTTCTAGCTCACTGAAACAACAGTCCGTGAGTAGACGTGTCGCTCCACTCTGACATATTATTCTGATTTCGAGACAACCAATATTTGTTCTTACTCCTTAGTGCTGCGTGCTCAGCGGAGAACCTGCAAATACCAATATTACAGTCTTTGGTTTTACCATTACACATGATCTATGTGGTGAAAATATCATTCTTTTCGCAATAAGATAATATATTGTTATCAGAAAGAAGCATAACTAGACGATAAAAAGGCTTTGATGAACGGGGGCTACTGACATTTACCACAGACATATAACCAAATATATTCAATCAGACAAATTAATGCTAAAAGCGCATTCATCTTTTAGAAGGGGTTCAAATCAACAGACAGGCAAAATGAAAACTATGAGAATTCCGATGTTGGCGATGACGAAAGTACTGACTCGTGTAATGATAAAGAACTGGAAAACAAAGACGTGAACAAGACACATGTTAATACACCGACAGAACACACAGATACATCAACGACTACTAATGTAAGTATGTTATTGTGATTTGCCCTAATGGACAACCAAATGCATATATATGAAAATGTAAATTTCTTGAAGAAAATGTACTTAGTGGTGTTCGTGCTGCTCAATCTAAAGTTTTCTGTATAGTGTTTTGTAGATCATTGTTGTCCCTTCTTCCAGTTTTCTTTTGGCCATTGTTGGTTTTTCTTTTCTTGTTACTTATGGGTCTATTATTTGTAATAGAGAAATATACCATGGTCTGACCTTTGATCTGAGTTAATGTCCTGCCTTTGATATATACAGAAACACTCGTATGTTGGTTTTTTGTACTGGATGAAGATTATTCCTGAACCCCGTCCTGTATACTAAATTAAACATTTACATGTTTATTACTATCACTGATTCGATATCACTTTTGGTACACTCTTAGTGCTTCTAATGGTAGTCGTTGTTTTAACAATGACATGTTTTTTTGTTATTAGATATACATTTTCTGTATTCATGTTTGATATTTACGCTTCCTGCATAATTTATTATTTTAAACAAATGTCAATCTTCATCAAGCATAGATAGCCTTTGCCGATTTTGTCAATCCTGCTTAAGATTAAATTCACAGAACTATTTCTCATCACATTAATGCCAATTATGTCTCAATTATATTTCAGATCAGCGAGGACCAGATTGATGGAAATCTTCAACCGATTAACCGAATTCAGATTGAAAAGGATAATGCCGTTGATGAAACAGACACAAGCAAGCTGATTCAAAACAAGAAACTAGAACCGAAGAACCACAACCATGATAGTGTAACATACAATTATGAGTCATGCTGCCATGTGGAAGGTGACGATGATGGCTGTCAGCGTTGTTGTGATAGTGTAAGTTTCGTTTTCCTTTTTTTTTAATCTTATTTATCTGTATCATTCTTTTGTTTTCCTTGTATCGTACATTGTATTTCATTGAAATAATATTTTCGTTTAATTGCAGATGTCCATTTTTTGTTTTGAATTGTATTTCATTGAAATGATATTTGCGTTTAAATGCAAAAGCCCATTTCTTTTGTTTTGTTTTCACTTTTAGATATTTTCTACTATATTTTGAGTTTTTCATGTTTTTAAGCATTCGGAATTAGCACATATGGAGAGATTTAATCTAATGAAACATTGATCTCTAATATGTTTGCTTACTGATATTTCTGGAGAATATTGTACATGCTTCCTAAAAGTTTTAGATTATTTGTGTTCCCAACCTTTCGACTGTGAGCGTACCTGATGTCAGTTATTCCAGGAACGTGTCGCGAGCACTAAATTAGATATCTATGTATTTATCACTACACTGACTGGGTATGGACTATTACTTCCCGAGGGTATCATCCTTCCAGTAGTAAGTGCCACTGACATTGTTTATTTGTTTATTAGATATATTTGTTGTTGTAATCTACAGTTCATACATAATGTAATTATTATTATTCATAGATGGCCGTAGTCGATTTTGGCATTCATGTTCATGCCCTTTCATTTACTTGCTCCCAAAAGGGTTTATGTTATTTGACTTTGAGTATACCCGATGAAGGTTATTCCAGAAACGCGTCGTGCGCACACAATTGGATATCTACAATTTTAGTACAACTCTTTAATTGTATATCCCCTTTACCATATGTAATGGGTCCATATAACCCACACAAACAAACTTTTTCAAATGTTCTTCTACATGTACATTGTCCTTCTACATGTACATTGTCCTTCTACATGTACATTGTTCTTCTACATGTACATTGTTCTTTTACATGTACATTGTTCTTCGACATGTACATTGTTCTTCTACATGTACATTGTTCTTCTACATGTACATTGACCTTCTACATGTACATTGTCCTTCTACATGTATATTGTCCTTCTACATGTACATTGTCCTTCTACATGTACATTGTTCTTCTACATGTACATTGTCCTTCTACATGTACATTGTTCTTCTACATGTACATTGTTCTACTACATGTACATTGTGCTTCTACATGTACATTGTGCTTCTACATGTACACTGTTCTTCTACATGTACATTGTTCTTCTACAAGTACATTGTTCTTCTACAAGTACATTGTTCTTCTACAAGTACATTGTTCTTCTACGTGTACATTATTCTTCTACATGTACATTGTTCTTCTACAAGTACATTGTCCTTCTACATGTACACTGTCCTTCTACATGTACATTGTCCTTCTACATGTACATTGTCCTTCTACATGTACATTGTCCTTCTACATGTACATTGTTCTTCTACATGTGCATTGTCCTTCTACATGTACATTGTTCTTCTACATGTACATTGTCATTCTACAAGTACATTGTTCTTCTACGTGTACATTATTCTTCTACATGTACATTGTTCTTCTACAAGTACATTGTTCTTCTACATGTACACTGTCCTTCTACATGTACATTGTTCTTCTACATGTACATTGTCCTTCTATATGTACATTGTTCTTCTACATGTACATTGTTCTTCTACATGTACATTGTCCTTCTACATGTACATTGTCCTTCTACATGTACATTGTTCTTCTACATGTACATTGTCCTTCTACATGTACATTGTTCTTTTACATGTACATTGTTCTTCGACATGTACATTGTTCTTCTACATGTACATTGTTCTTCTACATGTACATTGACCTTCTACATGTACATTGTCCTTCTACATGTATATTGTCCTTCTACATGTACATTGTCCTTCTACATGTACATTGTTCTTCTACATGTACATTGTCCTTCTACATGTACATTGCTCTTCTACATGTACATTGTTCTACTACATGTACATTGTGCTTCTACATGTACATTGTGCTTCTACATGTACACTGTTCTTCTACATGTACATTGTCCTTCTACATATACATTGTCCATCTACATATACATTGTCCTTCTACATGTACATTGTCCTTCTACATGTACATTGTCCTTCTACATGTACATTGTTCTTCTACATGTACATTGTTCTTCTACAAGTACATTGTTCTTCTATAAGTACATTGTTCTTCTACAAGTACATTGTTCTTCTACGTGTACATTATTCTTCTACATGTACATTGTTCTTCTACAAGTACATTGTCCTTCTACATGTACACTGTCCTTCTACATGTACATTGTTCTTCTACATGTACATTGTCCTTCTACATGTACATTGTTCTTCTACATGTACATTGTCCTTCTACATGTACATTGTTCTTCTACATGTACATTGTCATTCTACAAGTACATTGTTCTTCTACGTGTACATTATTCTTCTACATGTACATTGTTCTTCTACATGTGCATTGTTCTTCTACATGTACATTGTTCTTCTACATGTACATTGTTCTACTACATGTACATTGTTCTTCTACATGTACATTGTTCTTCTACGTGTACATTGTTCTTCTACATGGACCTTATTCTTCTACACGTACATTATTCTTCTACATGGACATTGTTCTTCTACATGTACATTATTCTTCTACGTGTACATTGTTCTTCTACATGAACATTGTTCTTCTACATGTACATTGTTCTTCTACATATACATTGTCCTTCTACATGTACATTGTTCTTCTACATGTACATTGTCCTTCTACGTGTACATTGTTCTTCTACATGTACATTGTCCTACGACATGTACATTGTCCTTCTACATGTACATTGTTCTTCTACATGTACATTGTCCTTCTACATGTACATTGCTCTTCTACATGTACATTGTTCTTCTACGTGTACATTGTTCTTCTACATGGACATTGTTCTTCTACATGTACATTGTTCTTCTACATGTACATTGTTCTTCTACGTGTACATTGTTCTACTATATGTGCATTGTTCTTCTACATGTACATTGTTCCTCTACGTGTACATTATTCTTCTACATGTACATTGTTCTTCTACAAGTACATTGTTCTTCTGCATGTACACTGTCCTTCTACATGCACATTGTTCTTCTACATGTACATTGTTCTTCTACAAGTACATTGTTCTTCTACGTGTACATTATTCTTCTACATGTACATTGTTCTTCTACAAGTACATTGTTCTTCTACATGTACAATGTCCTTCTACATGTACATTGTTCTTCTACATGTACATTGTCCTTCTATATGTACATTGTTCTTCTACATGTACATTGATCTTCTACATGTACATTGTTCTTCTACATGTACATTGTTCTTCTACAAGTACATTGTTCTTCTACATGTACATTGTCCTTTTACATGTACATTGTTCTTCTACAAGTACATTGTTCTTCTACATGTACATTGTTCTTCTACATGCACATTGTTCTTCTACATGTACATTGTTCTTCTACAAGTACATTGTTCTTCTACGTGTACATTATTCTTCTACATGTACATTGTTCTTCTACCAGTACATTGTTCTTCTACATGTACACTGTCCTTCTACATGTACATTGTTCTTCTACATGTACATTGTCCTTCTATATGTACATTGTTCTTCTACATGTACATTGTTATTCTACATGTACATTGTTCTTCTACATGTACATTGTTCTTCTACATGTACATTGTCCTTCTACATATACATTGTCCTTCTACATGTACATTGTCCTACATATACATTGTCCTACGACATGTACATTGTCCTTCTACATATACATTGTCCTTCTACATGTACATTGTTCTTCTACATGTACATTGTCCTTCTACATATACATTGTCCTTCTACATGTACATTGTTCTTCTACAAGTACATTGTTCTTCTACATGTACATTGTTCTTCTACATGCACATTGTTCTTCTACATGTACATTGTTCTTCTACAAGTACATTGTTCTTCTACGTGTACATTATTCTTCTACATGTACATTGTTCTTTTACAAGTACATTGTTCTTCTACATGTACACTGTCCTTCTACATGTACATTGTTCTTCTACATGTACATTGTCCTTCTATATGTACATTGTTCTTCTACATGTACATTGTTATTCTACATGTACATTGTTCTTCTACATGTACATTGTTCTTCTACATGTACATTGTCCTTCTACATATACATTGTCCTTCTACATGTACATTGTTCTTCTACATGTACATTGTCCTTCTACATGTACATTGTCCTTCTACATATACATTGTGCTTCTACATGTACATTGTCCTTCTACATATACATTGTCCTTCTACATGTACATTGTTCTTCTACATGTACATTGTCCTTCTACATATACATTGTCCTTCTACATGTACATTGTTCTTCTACATGTACATTGTCCTTCTACGTGTACATTGTTCTTCTACATGTACATTGTCCTACGACATGTACATTGTCCTTCTACATGTACATTGTTCTTCTACATGTACATTGTCCTTCTACATGTACATTGCTCTTCTACATGTACATTGTTCTTCTACATGTACATTGTTCTTCTACATGTACATTGTTCTTCTACATGTATATTGTCCTTCTACATGCACATTGTTCTTCTACATGTACATTGTCCTTCTACATGCACATTGTTTTTCTACATGTACATTATTCTTCTACATGTACATTGTTCTACGAGCAATATTTATGTTTTTCTTACTGGTGTTCGTATTACTATAAAACAACTTACTACAATCTTTGATCAAAATGAATGTTCAGATTATCATTTTGGAAGTGTCAAGCAATTTGTTGAAGTGCTAGAGACATGTTATTCTCTTGATAGCTAAGTTTGATTCTATTGACAATTATGACTGTCTTGAATGCCAATATCCCCCAAAAAAATAATCTTATTTAATGAAATGATCATCCAGTAGATCTTGATTTGCTTACATATGCAGTAACGAGCAAACTTGTATTTCGATTTTTATTGTGATGCTTGAGGGGGACTTTTGTTTTATATTATTTTGTAGTCTTGAAGGGAGAATTACTTTTATTTCCAATTTGAAGGATCATTGATTAGTCTTGAAATTATTAGAAAACTTGGATCGATTATTGTTTTGTAGTATTATATATAGTATCATATAAAATAACAGATCAGATATAACATTCCAGATTGTACTACCTGTTATTATAAATACAGAACGGCGATCAGAAGTACACTTCATGTTAACACAAGAATATTCTGAATATAGCTGGATGAACCTGTACACGTCTAAAGTGGGACATGTTATAGAAGTTGTCAACGAAACCGCTAAATACCCATCCAGGATGTCACTGAGGTAAACCAAGAAATGTTTACAAGCTATACTAAAGATGTTGAATACTTAAAGAATTTTTTTCTGAAACATAATATGTTGCTATTCCACGAACAAAAAATATACAATAGACGGCAAGTTGTGTTATTTAAAACTAACAGTGCATGTTGTGATTATGAATTAAGTATATCGTAAAGACTAAGCGTGCACATACGCGATGGATATTATTTACAAAATGCGTCGTGAGCACTGAATTAAATATCTACGTTTTAACTAACATAAGTTAAAGAATGAAAGTACAGGAATTGTACCTTTGTTTCTGTTCTTCATCTCATAGTCACCGTATTGTCTTGTATCAATACTGTGAACACCTCTTGTCTCACAGTAAGTGTGAAACGATCCCGAGCGTGCAAAGCTCAGCTTGTAACTGATTTATAAATACACACTACATCGATATTCTAATTATATTTTTAAGGAACAGAGACAAGATATTGGGCATTCATTTTCAAGCAGTTGAACGATATGAACATGACATAGTTTTAGAAATGTTTAGATATCTGTTACACACACCAACAGAAGAATCCATCAGCCTGGTATGTATATTTATCATTGTCATATGAAATGCGTTTTTAATTTGTAAAGCAATTGCTGACCTAGTACCTCTATCAAGAAATGCCTGAGCGAAACCACAATCTCTGGAATATCGTATCGAATGGGAGAAAACGCTCTTTATGCAGGTGTTATTGAAATATTGGTAATGAAAAGTTCACAATGGAAAAGTTGAAATAATCTCTTTTGTTAGTACAATTTCACTTCCAGTGCGTCAGTACTATCCATATCTATTGTGTAGGCAAAGGTAAGAAGCAAACCTATCTTTATTTGTAAAATTGAGGGTAATAATAGTATAAAAAAGTACTAATTACTGTTAGTAGCTTCTGATTCATCTGTCGTTTATGTATGTATGTATCGAACATACTTTTATAACTGTTTGTTTTTATCATGTGGTTTCTATTTTGATGTCACACTTACAAAAGAGGTCTGCCCTCTGCTGTCGACTGCTTTATCTACTACTATCCATGGTCGGGATGGCATATTAACTGACTTTACATCTACATGTAACCATTACAGATAAGATTTCTTTGTTCGACTCCTATCCATGGGTGGCGAGTTGTATTCAATGTGACATTATTCGGCAAAGTTAGTTTATTACTTGCTATAGATGTAGATTAACTCTATACAGGTAATGAAATAAAATAAAAAATTACACTGTCAGAACAGTTTCAAAAACCAATAACAAAATCATAGAAAGAGATAAAATCAATACACATAACACTCCAAAGCATAACTGTTCACTTTCCTGGCTTGGTACAGGGACATAAATAAAATATCGCAGGTTTAAAGTAGTTTAAAGGGCTCAAACGTCCCCTATAAGTGAAATGATGCGGTCATACAATTGTTTTCCACGTAAAACCTGAATGTTTATAGGTATGAAAGTACAAAATAGTTTCTCAGAGATTATATGACATTTTACATATCGACCCTGGTATAAGCCCGAGACTCCCATATCAAGCCCGACAGCGAAGCTATTTATCACATATTTTACATTAACTTTTTCCAAACATTGACTTTTATATTGCAGATAAAATCTTTGAACAGTCAAATTGCGAAAATAAACCCTTAAGAGAGTTGCATTTGTTCAACTTGCAAATTTCGAGTCTGGTTTCAAAAATATATCAAACAATTCGATATGTACAGTGACGTTAGAAAGTGTTTGTAAAATCTACCCAAACCTTTGACATTTGAATGGAAATTCCTATTCAACACGACTTATACATTTGAGCCAATTATTCCGCTTCAAGTTATTTAAACTTTATTACAATGTTTTGAAATGTGATAATTTGATTTTATTCATATTTTTACACCATCTTACCCTGTACTTTGACATACAATGTTGGACACCACTGCACAGATACCGGAAGTTGAATTCGGGGACCAATATAGATATTTGAGGGCAAATATCGATATTGACCCTGAGGGCAAATAACCAACACTGACTTCAGGCTATTATTGGACATGCAAAATCGAACAGATTGAATAAAGATAATGATTAACACTCTGTACATGCTATTTAATTTTAGATTGTGGAACGACGTGAACAAAATGGAAATGTAGTTGTCTTGGAAATTAAAGTGGATGTGGCTGTTACAACACGTGGTAGGTATAAAAGTATGAAACGCTGACAAAATAATTCGGAAGAAAACTTTTTTTAGGGAGACGATCCGAATACTAAAAATCGTACAAGCAACAAAGTTAAAACGAAACAAAACAAAATAAAAAAAAAAAAAAAAAGAAAGACTACATTGTCGGGGGAAAAAAAAAAAATTCAATCGAATAACCGTAGAAACAAAGGTAAAATCGATACATCTAACACACATCGAGAATAAAGATGAATGGGCGATAGAAGTGGTTCGGAATCGTTTCAATTTTCTGTTCCTTTAATAGTACCAGGTAGTAAGAGTCTCAATCAATAAATTCATGTAACGAATTGAAAGAAACGAATTTGTAAATCAAATCAATTATTATAATGACAAATGATCAAATCGCAAGTGCTAAAAACAATCTACAAATGTACACATTGTAATTGGACTGCCAGAAATAACAAATAATGACTTCTGCCTTTTCATTTGCTAATATCAATTGTATTCTTTGATATCTTTCGTTGGATAATTTTCTCCTTACACTATAGTATTTTCTATGGGAATTCCGTGAATCGAGGCTTTTGCAGGCAACTACTACCTTAGATGGGAAATACCACTAAAACCAGATAAAATTCTGATATCCTCGAGATTCTTCTTTGAATTACTATTAACCTACGATCATTATTATAGCTAGAATTTCATTGTTTAGCGGAGATATGCAAATCTTAAATGTCTTCAAGCTTCAATAAAGCCATATGTTTTTGCCGTTTCGTCTTTAATAACATAGCTGTGTATAAATATACGAGGAATTAATTTGGATTATCTTTTTTTTTCTACATAGGAAATCCTATAGTAAGGATTGTATCAAGTATTTTATATTCGTCGTCATATAAGCTGAATATTAAATATGTGACGTTAAAGAAGCGTTTCCAGTGTAGGATGTTTAGTGGAGGCAGAACAAACATGTACATAACCTCAGACAAAGGACGATTATACATGTCCACTCTCAAACACGAAGACAGAAAGAAAAGTATGTAAAATGTGGGTTAATGTAATTTGTTAATATTGTCTATCGAGGAGTGAATTTCTAAACTTGTTCTGAATTCTGGGATGTATTTAATATATCAAGGTACCATTATATGTGTGTTTTAGAAGTATTATTTTAAGAGGAGGTAGACTATTGCTTACAAGCA
Organism: Bathymodiolus septemdierum; assembly: GCA_963383655.1. Classification (NCBI taxonomy): domain Eukaryota; kingdom Metazoa; phylum Mollusca; class Bivalvia; order Mytilida; family Modiolidae; genus Bathymodiolus; species Bathymodiolus septemdierum. The sequence goes on from OY726519.1 coordinate 27,286,768, forward strand.
CTGTGAATAATGTGCCTGATATCACACCAAATATAAACAACGTATCAATGACAGGACTCCTACCAATAGCTTTGGATGATCAGCAGTAACTTATTTTAATTATACTACATTTGTAGAAGGATGATTTTGATGAGTGTTATTCTTCTTCCAAGCATCCAAGTAATAGTTGTATGTGATCTGTGTATTCATAGAAAGTTATTTTAAGATAAAAATCTTTGTCTTTCTCTTGTACATATTGGTTTTCACAAATGTTGTTACCTTTATTTTGTTTTGGTTTGTTTTTTAAAATTGTTTTTGTTTTGTTTGATTTTTTTTGACGAAAGATATAATAATAAGAAAAATAAACATGTTACAGTAATCAAAAATAATCAATATTAATAATATAGATTTCAATTTCTATTTCAGGTATTTTTGTTTGTTTTCAGTTCCATGGAGTGTGTGTACGACATAATGGCGGACGTACGGGTCCCATTTTCTTTGGAGTTTTCCAATCGAGCGATAACAAATTTATAATGGCATCTAGTGCATCAAAGTTATCTTTAGTTGTATGTATATTAATTCTTGCTTCCAATGGTTTGATACCTATGCTGTTGTACCTTTAGTCCAGAGGATATCACCCGTCCAAACACGTTATGACATTACCGATGAAAACAATGACGTCAGATTTGAAGTACTGGACATACAATATTACTAGAATCACAACAATAACATCAACTCAAATCCTAGAATTTTAAATTCTCGGTTAATGGGAATTAAGTTGTTAATGACATTGACCTTGGGAAACGTGCTTCAACTATGCTTTTTTATATGAATAATAGATTTAACATCCATACTTAACATGCTTAGGAGGGGAAAAAAAGTCGTATTATTTTACTAAAATAGTAACATCCGATTGCGTAGCAAAAGATAGTTATATAACAAAAGCTCATTAAATACTACTGTCGTCCTATAATTGAGAAGTCAAGCGGAACATTTATGGTTATGTGTCTTATGTCATGTTAACCGTAACCAAGGAATATGGCAGGTGAGAAAATCAAGTTGATAAACAGATATGAACTTTTTTTAGCTTGCATAATTTGCAGTCATTTTCGTGTTTTACAGAGTGCAAGCAACAACTTAGACACATCGGTGAGAGAAATTACCAGAGCAGATCCTCGATTTTTTAAGGTCGCTAAAACAGGAACCGGAAATACATACTTTGAATCATTGCTATATCGGGGTAAGAAGATACGAATGCAATACGGTGTAGAAAGTGTAAAAAATGAATGCATTTTGATAAGTAAAAATTACAAAGCGAAAGACATTTTTATAATAGTGAAAGAGCATAATTATTCTAACAGTGATCTAAATGATTGATTGTTGATGTTGTTTCCGAAGATAGTAACTTGCGATAGGTTGGTGGTTTTCTCCGGGTAATAGTAATAATAATAATAATAATAATAATAATAATAATAATAAACTTTATTTCAAGAGGGTAACTCAATTAGTTTTCACTAATCTAACTTGAGGCTCTCACAAGAATATGATACAATTTGTTTACAGCATAATTATGACACACAGCATGCACAATATTACAAATTCATACTAAACGTATATTATACAATGTTTCATACATAAAATGAAGTAGCATACTTATTATTATTTTCTTAATGTCTTAATTTTAAATGTCTTTAAGATACATGTATGTAAAGCATTTTGATTTAAATATACTTAAATTTGCCGATAATTTAATATTACACGGTAATTTATTCCAAAGAATGGCAGAACTATACGCAAATGATTTTTTCATAATATTTGTGCTTGGTACTCCGGTTTCCTCCACCAATAAAACTGACCGCCACGATATAACTGAAACATTGTTGAAAGTGGCGTTAAACAGCATCAAACAAACAAATCAAACCGAATATATTTATAAGTACAAGGAAAAAAACACTCGTTATAGATAGAATACCAGTAAGGGGAAATAGTTATACAATCGCAATACGGATAGACAAAGCAACATCTATGATGCGAACATATTATTGAGTGATGCTAGCAAAAAAGGATACAATATAAATATGTTTGAAAAGTTCGCAAAAATGGAATATAATAGAAAAATTAAAATAAACTATTCATGTCAAATGAAAATAGGATTATACAAGAAATCATGAACTGTCATAATGGCTTCAATCTCTGATTGTATATTGTATGTGTGTGAGTGCCTATGTATGTATTTGACAAAATACTTTGCATTCAAATTATAATATCATAATGCGCGATTAGGTTGTTAATATATAAAATATTACAATATTTTGTTTCAGGTAGTTATTGGACATTAACAGGAAGAGAATTAGGACTTGCCAAACGTTCAAGTTTGGACGTTTTAATGAGGAACGACTCACATTTCGATTTTGTACCAATGTAGTTATTTCTGATCACATTGAAACATTTTCCAAGAAGACATTTTTTTGTCCAAAACCTTTGTTTCGAACGCTTTAAAAATTGTGAAGCTTAACTTAATTATCCGTCCAGTGTTGGTGAAGTGTTACAATGCTTGAACTGGTACAGTCTTGAAGAAAGACGTTCTCATACTGTACTGGTCATAATGTATAGAATAGCAAACGAAAATGTAGTTATTACTAAAACAAGACAGACATAAGCCACCCTTGAGGCAATCACGGAACATACACTCTTCTGCCTTCACTATCCCTCATAGTAAGACTCAACAAAGACAGGAATGTTTTTTTGATATCTGACTGGAACCGGCTGTCACAGTTCATAGTTATTAGTCGCTCAGTTGAAACATTTAAGGCTGCTATTGTCTCTGTCAAATACTAATTCATGAAACATGTAAATAGTTTTAACATTTGTTAGTTGTCATGTGCAACCTCTTACATATTCTTCAACTTGTTGAAGGTGGTCAGTATTTGGTAGTAGTAAAAGCTCAACACGCAACACATCATGTTCTATGTTTATATGTAACATGTTTTTAATTGTTCAATGTGTTATGTTTATATTACTACAACTAGGCCAATAAATCAGTCATAGCAGACTGTTGGTCTTTGACGGTTATCATCAGTTTAGCTAACGAGTAGATTCTACATCCACTACGACGATTACTCTATCATGACAGACAACTGGTCTTAGGAAGGGACATATCTTATTTTGTAAAACACCACTCCGATTCTACCAATCACTACTCTAATATCATCAAAATGCTCGAGTTTTTGATTGACAACATATTTGTTATGTTTGATGGGCGTCTTTTTCAACGGACAGTCCGCATTCCTATGGGTACCAGTTGTGATCCTCACTACAGTAGGTGTTACTAAAGCCCCCCCCCCCCCCCCCCCCCCCATCCCCATATATGCACTATGGTATCATTGTATCTATGGATTATTTATAGTTATTTATAGCATCCGCGATACCCCCTTATATGTACTATGATAACCTTGCATCCATGGATACATCATGAGTACGGAGTTTCTAGCTATCCCGGTACCCGCACACAATAAGGTATCCAATATACAGTTATTTATAGTATCCGGGATTTCTCCTATATCGTCACGGTATGTGTTTTCGTATGTCATCTGTTTTCGTTTTATCCCTTTTATTTTGATTTCCACAGCGTACGCATTATTTTTGACGTGTCTTCCGGTTTCTATTTATGGAACATAAACAAGACTAGAGCTAACTTGAATAATACTGCGCCCTCTATCGGCACTTTCGCTGGATGAGGGGTCTTAGTGGTAAAAATCCCGACCAATCAAATGTCAGATATTAGCGCGTATGCGCATTAGTGAATCCCTTTACTTCCGTTTGTAAATATTGACAAAACAAACACGGAGAATGATTGTGCACGTGCCTTTGCATATTTAGAAAACAAATACACCTTTATTCTCATAATTATGACTTAAATTGCCATAGATTCACAAATCTTTAAAGATTTAAAAAATAAAACACCGTGTAATCATTTTTTGAAGTTTTTATGTTTTAATCTAAATTTGCAAAAATGTCGCAATGCACATCTAACATGTATTTTTGTAATGTATGTGGGACAATAAAAGTGAATTTATTGTGGATAATAGGGTCGATACACGTAACTTGCCGTTAGCATAAGATTGTATAAATATGGATATGCACAAGTTAAATTAAGGAAAATGGGATGAAATAATAAAGAAATTTTATTGAAAATAAATATGTAAACAGAAAGTTGATTATTTCATAAATTAAAATGATTTTTAATACAATTTATAAAGAAATACCCATCACAATATCGTTATTTAGGTAAATTATTAGACTGATTTTTTTAAAACACATTTTTGTCTTTAATTGATAACTGACCCAAGTTAGCCTAAATAAATGAAATGTGACTTAATGTGTTAATTATATAAATCCTTGCCTTCTATCAATTTTAATTTCTTATCTAATTCTTATTCTTATTATGTAACAATATGGTCAGGTTGTTATTTTCATTGAATGACATCTCAAAATAGATGGCTTCATAGTAGGAGCTCTTCCTGTATATTGGTTACATCCTGTATATTACAACTGACAGCTAATGCATGACAAACAATTTTAATCAGCCATCAGTATCATAATATACATTTTTTTTAAATCTTTATTTTAAATGAAATTAAAAAATCATTATAAGAGTGAATTCAATTCAAGCTTTTATTTACTTTCCAACTTTGAAATAAAAATCATTATGTTTTAATATTTAAAAAATAGTAATTATTCATTTATGTTTTATTTCATGTTTGGTTGTATTTATCCGGATATGTGTATTGCATACAACATTACATCATCTGATCGCTCCATTGGACATTATTTACAAACACTTTAGCCCCTCGATCCTATTCTATGTCGTAATACCCATAAGTCATAGCGATTTACTATTTCCGGTTTGACGGATTTTTTTCAATGAATGCATCCAGGCGTTAATGCAATCGTAACTACTCGACCATTCTCGCTACCCTGCAAATAACCTCGTACGTACATAGTAGAAATTCTTCTTAAATTGTTTGCCGGAAGTTAAGTTAAGTTAAGCCGCACAAAAATATAGTCCACGAAAATCCAATATGGAAGACATATAAGTAAAATCTAATCATGCAAAACTAATTAAAACTTTAATTAAAATATAGAAAATTGTTTAAAATATAACTTTATCAAATTTTCATGAAACTGACATGTGAAAAGTAGCGCGATTTATACGCCTAATGCATACGAGGTTATTTGCAGGGTAGCGAGAATGGCCGAGTAGTTACGATTGGGCGTTAATGCAGCGACTAGCGGGAGAGTAATATAACGACTGGATTATTCGGGTTAGACTACAGCGTGACATCTGTGAAAGATGTTAAAATTTGCTTTTAAAGACGTAAGTACCAAAAACAGTGAACCTACCTACTGAACCATACTTTTTGTAATGCTATAATTTACTTCATTTATAAAGTAGCTGGAAAAAAATCCAGAAGGGCTATATAAAATTTAACTATGTCGTCTGCCTCTCAGACGCCGGCTCTTCCTGTCATGTAACTGTCATGGGGTCACTGATCGTACTTGTAAACAAAAGAGCTGACTGAAATGTGCCTGTTTCTTATATAAAATACATGTCACTTTGCAGTGCATTGTGGTTTCAGTACTAAAAAAAACCATCAAAAGTAAACACAAATTTGAAAGTGGTCATTTTCTAACATTCTGTTATTTTATTTAGATGTAGTATGATTTGGTAGATGGCCAGAACCATGAAATTTTAAAACCAGCCATTTCCGGATTTTATATTCGTTTCCATCCCGTATATCGACCCTGTTTTTACTTCAAACGAAAACAGATGACGCCATTTTACTGACAGCAAAAGTTGCCAGATAATCGAGAGTATATTAAAATACAAGAATGGCTTTAAAAACAATCTTATGTACAAAGAAATATTTAACTAGCCATTCTTTGAAAATTCCAATCTTCATATGAATGAAGGGTTAACACTGTTAATCGTTATATCTGAAAATCGATAATAGCACGAAAACCGATAACACGATGCTATATACATTAGAATTTGAATCTCAGTGTTACAACCAAATCTTTGATACAGATTTTTATTCGAATACTTGAATCTTATGGGAGAATGGATGAAATAACTATTCAAATCTATGATCGAATAGTTTCAATCCTATTTAATGATGGAATATGCTTGTTTGTTTGTATGATGGTGCTTAACGCCACTTTCAACAATATTTCAGTTATATCGTGGCTGTCAGTTTTATTGGTGGATAAAACCAGAGGACCCGGTGAAAACCACTGACCTGTCGCAAGTCACAGACAAAATTTATCACATAATGTTCTACACCTCGCCCTGATCAAGATTCGAACTCACAACATCAGTGGTGATAGGCACTGATTGCATAGGTAGTTGTAAATACAACTACCATATATTTACAACTACCATACGATCAAGACCACGACTGCCCCCTAAATAAAATTACCATAAACAAAAATAAAATGATATGTTTTTATCGACATACGTACGTCCTTTTGATTCTCGTTTATATTTAGATAGTTCGTGGTCTTTCAATATATTGTCCCAAATGTCTGATTTGTAATCACTTGCGGTCGGTTCGTTAGTTTTTTTTGTTTTTTTTTGTAAATGCAAGAATATATTTTAAGAGTTCACATACTAGTCAGTTCTGAACATAGATTATGCCAGATCTGAACTACTTGTTTCATGCCTGGTATATATTGATCAATTACTCATTTAAACAAGTAGTTGATATTTAAAAAAAAGTAAAGTTTACCGTCAAAAGTCATATATACTAATTTTATAGTTGTATTGTATGAGCACCGTATCCGGGTGATTAGACGGAAGTTTTGAAGCTCAAAACAGACTTTTGAAAGCCCAGCACGTGTTCGATACTCGCAAGTCCCAAAAAAATTACAAAACCTACATTTTTTGTAAAAACCTAAAATGGTAAAAGGTTAAAGTTCATACACGCAAGAGCAAAAGAATAAACTGTAGATTCTTAGAAATAATCCACTGTACGTACGAACAATAGTGTGACTTCAGAGAAATGTATTATATGCAGAGAATATATACCGAGGGTTCATTCCACCTAATCCCACTTTTTAAAAATTTATATTCATATAAAAAAATATTTCATTACAATTTCTAATTTATTCTATTAATATTTGTCTTTTTGACATAAAATACAGGTACATTACAGATTAGATACAGATTGCAAAAAACAACAAATTAACTGTAGCAACATCTATTGTTATTTGTAAGTGGGAATAGCTGAAATAAGTATTTTTTAAAAGTGGGATTAGATAGAAGACATCATTCTGAGGTATAATGATTTCCCGTAACATTGATATGTGTGATGATTCAGCCCAATTTTATTTTGTAGGAAAGGCTATGGAAATTAAAATTGAAAAAAAAACTAAACCATGTTATTAGATTGTCTTCTACTAAAGTATTTATAAACCCGTCTGTTGGTAGCAACAGAACAAATGCATATATTATTACAACGAAAATAAAAGGTGTATAAGGGAACGACCATTTAACTTGAAGGAGGGAGGTATTGTTTTTTTCTAAAAAAATATTCTGATTCCCAATATTGCTGAAAAAAATATTCTGATTTTGGTGGAGGAAAAAGAAAAATAATCTGATTCAGAGTTTTTGTCATATAATCTAATGTTGAATACTGGAGAAAAAAAAAAAAAATGAATTCTCGTGTTGTCCGAAAAAAAAAATTCTGAACGAAACAAAAAACCATAACCCCCCCCCCCCCTTTCAAGTTAAATGGTTGGTCCCTAATAGTTATACAAATTTATCACGAAGCTTTGAATTATCACTACATAGCCTTTAAAATACTGTTCACAATCTTAATTAATGAAAAACTATTATGTTATGTCAAAAGATTAATTAGAGTGGATTTAAGGTAGAATTGCATAGTTTTCAACAAAATCATATGCATGTATCGGATCACCTGTATAATTGTATCATAATATCAAACCAATGAAGAAATATAGTATATTGTATGACGCTTGAATGCATATCACATGAGTGATTTTCAGAGAAAAGTTACATAATTAAATATCTATTGTTAAGACGTATCTTTGTCGGTTAACCTCATTGTCGCCTGAAAACATGTCTCAGGTAAGAATACGTATTTGTTTTTAAATGTGTTAATTCACTGTCGTCAAAGAGCTCCGATCGAAAATGTTTGGTCAACATCCGGGATATTTTAAAGCGGTATTTTTAAAGCAGACACGGATAATTATCGTAAGTATTTATAAATATACTGTGTATATAATGTTTTGAATTATGATGCTTTATGATTGTTATTATTATTAATTTCATTTATTTTTGCAGTGTAAAATTATATTTTTCTATAAGTTATAAGGAATCCGGCTTCAAAATCATTACAATCAACTGAAATATCGCTATATCTTGCATTTACGAATGAATTAAATGTTGCCCAAAAAGAAAAAAAAATTGATGAATGATTGATTTTACTTAAAAATATTATTTTGTTGATGAAAAGTCAATTAGTAACTAATTATACCCTAAAACATGATGTCAACAGATGTTTTTGAAATCCGGTTTGGTCAAAATGTAAACATGTATAGAAACCTGTTGTGTCATTTATAAAAAACAGGGTTTGTCAGTATGTAAATACCACTGATCTCATTGTTATTGAGCATTATATTGCAATTTAACAATAGTTGTGATTAGGAAGTATCTCAAAGGCGATAAATACTGATCCATAGTATGAATATTCGCCATGGCTGCTAATTTCAGCTACTTTGTACAATAAAAAAAAATCGTTATTTCTATGTTAAATTGCTACTGTCGCGAACACTTGATTTTTTTATGCTTTTTGTGGCACTGGCATCACGGTTGGTGCTGAATACGCTACACTCACTTTAAGTAGCTGTGAGTGAGTGAGTCAGTGAGTCAGTCAGTGAGTCAGTCGGTCGGTCGGTCGGTCAGTCAGTGTTGTTAAAAATCGGTCACTCAGAAACAAGAATTGTACGTGGCGACCATGTTTGTCAACGGATCGGGATGAAATGAGCAATCTTTATAGAAAACCTTCCATAGTTGCTTCCTACCAAGTTTCTGTTTTTATTGTATCTAGCTTTAGTGAAATAATGTGTACAGATTTTGTCTGTTTATATACTTATGAGTTTTGACTTTCCCTTTGGAAGATTGTTCGGAGTTCGGTAATTTTGTTATTACCCAGATTCATTTGATTTAGCAGTTTGAGAGGAGAAGATTTGATAAAATCGGCCAATTAGAAACAAGAATCGCTTGTGGCGACCATGTTTGTTAACGGATCGGGACGAAATGAGTAATCGTTACAGAGGACCTTCCATAGATGCTTCCTACTAAGTTTAACTTCATTTGGTTGAGACGTTTCAGAGGAGAAGATTAAAATGTGAATAGTTAATGGACGACAGACGACGAACGAAAGACGACGGACGACGGGCGTCAAGTGATGGTAAAAACTCACGTTGCCTTTGGCAAGGTGAGCTAACAACAGTCATTGGGTAGATATGTCGCTCCACTCGGACACATTATTCTGATTCCGAGCCAACCAGTCTTTGCCCTTTCTCCTTAATGCTGCGTTCTTAGCGGAGAAGCAACAAATACCAATCTTATATTGTTTTGTTTGACAAGACCGCGGCTCGTACCCACAATCTATCGCACTCGAGGCGAGCACGCTAGCCATTACGCTACCGATGCGGTTCCCTATTTTTATTTAATTTTTATTTATTTTTTTAATCAAAATTCCTTCAATATATTATTTGAAAACAAAAAATTAATCCAAAACAATAAGATTTACTTGATATCTATATAAACAGTGAGATTTCCTACTTTTGATCAAACACTCTTTGAATATGCAATAATCCAACTGTCTAGCAAATAAAGAAAAAGAATTATAAGTTCTATACAAAATCATGACCATTCTGTGACAGTGTCGAAGGTGACTTGGTGAATGCCAATTCTGCACAAACCGTTTTGTATTTCTTCCTTTTAATGGTATACAAAACATCCACATGTAACATATTTTGACTGTGCAATTGGTTTTTTTTCACAACTTTTATTCATTGAAGACAATTTTTTTTTATCAATTTGCAAGTCGAACATACCCTTGACAAGTGTTATAATGAACCTTAAATAAATTACAGAAAGGAAACATAATTGTGATATTGAGCTGTTTTCGCTATTCTTTCAATTTTTTACATAGACAAAACCGGTTCTACAGAAACACAATTTTTGCGACCCAACCGGAAAGTAGTGGCTGACAGAGCCGGAACGAATGTACGTAAATAAGCATTGTGTTTTTCACTGTAGTAAATCTAAAACTATTCATGGTGGCACGCCAGTGCAAACTATCATGTATATAAGCATTACAAAGGGTTTGTGTACTTTAATTACACATATAAACTACTTTTTATAGCTTTATTTGATGATTTCAATCTCATTATTAGCATTTTTCATTGTTTATGTCCATCATTTTATCTATATCTGAGTAATCGATGAAGATAACTACAGTAATATATAGGTAAAACAAGCAAAAATAATCGACCCATAACGCCATCTTCTGGATTCAAGATATAATAATACTATATGATCATAATACTTACTTTTTGTCGTCGCCTGTATGTCAAACATGCCTAATTGACTTGTACCGGAAGATGCCAGAGCATTTCCGACCGGAGCTCTTTGACGACAGTGTAATTGTTGTGTAGATCATTTGTATATTATTGTTCTTTTCCGCCTGGCCATGGCACTGTATGTCCTCTATCGAAATACGGCTTCTGGTTAACCGTTTGTTAAAAATCAAAATGAGTAAATATAGCCTCCAACAAGGAAGCTTCTGAACCAAGTTCTCCTATTGGTTGAGATGAAGTCATCACTGCGAAAGTTTTACGGTCGTCACAATGATTGGTTAACTGGAACTGAATATCTGTGTCACAAATGACCACGGATATGTGCCGTTTGTCGTAATTATAATCCGGTCCTTTCCTCATATATGACTTATCACCGGGTTTGTAGCACGAATAACACAACGGGTGCCACATGTAGAACCGGAACTGCCTACCTTTTCCGAACCCTTGATGTTCACGCCCGGATTGTAGTGGAATGAGTTCGTGTTGCTTGATCTTTAATTTTCTGTGTAGTGATTTGTAGATCATTATTTGTCCTTTTGTTTGTGTTCTTTTGGCCATTGCTTTGTCTGTTTTTCTGCGACTTACAGCTTTTGGCCACCCCTTTGGTATATTCAGACATTTTATGCAGATTTAAAGAAGTTGATATCGGTGTGAATAAGAGGAATTGTTCTCATACACATTAAATATGTAATATTATACAATTAATGACTTTCCATGAGGTGAATACAAGGATTGATCAATCCATGGAACATGATATTCACCGAGGCCGTGTCCGCCGAGGTGAATATCATGCTCCATGGGTTGATCAATCCTTGTATTCACCGAAGTTGAAAGTCATTAACTGTTTTATTATATGACATTAAATGAAATTTGAATTAACACTTTTTCAGTCAGTATTATATTGAATTTTCATCATCATTTACTGTTGGAAAGCGCCGACTTTGTTCCCCCAGACACCCCTGTCTGCCCAGCATCTGCCATTATTAATTTAATTGTGTACCGAAAGTAATTAGTAAGAACGCATCTGATTAGTCTATGACAAAGCTTAACCCGATGATGACTTTTTGCGCGGTGATTATAGCGTTTTATCAAAGAACGTTACTACGGACGTCAGCCAATCAGAAAAGACATGATCTGAAGTCATATAATAATTAGTATTTTATGATGTCCAATGATTCCAGGAATAACTGTTACAGTTCATCGTCCAATATCTTTGTGTTATCTCCTTATTTCGCATAAGGTCTTTTTTATGTTATCTTTTTATCTCGTACAAAGAAACAAGCGTTACTGGGAAACCCAACTGGTAACAACAATGCAGAAGATAGCCTAGAACCTCACATCTAAAGGACAGGTCGATATCATATTACTTGACTTTGCCAAGGCTTTTGATAAAGTCCCTCATCGCAGGCTTCTACATAAACTCAAGTTCTATGGAGTTGATGGAACCACACTGGCCTGGATATCTTCATTTCTTAGTAACCAGAAACAGCTGGTGCTCCTAGATGGAGTGAAGTCTTCCGAGAAAGAAGTTCTCCCAGGAGACCTCAAGGTACAGTCCTGGAACCCTTGCCTTTTTTGTCATTTATTAATGACCTACCGGATGTTACCACTTCATTGGATGCACGCTTGTTTGTAGATGACTGCCTCCTCTATCGTCACGTCAACAGCCAGAACGACTCAGACCTGCTACAAAAAGACCTTTCAGCACTTGATAAATGGGAAGAGGAGTGGCAAATGAGTTTCCACCCACAGAAATGCACAGTCATCAGGATACAAAATGTAGCTACAAACCAACGACATGTCATACCAACACAATACACTCTACATGGTCACACTCTAGAAGTTGTCGACAGTGCCAAGTACTTAGGAGTCACCATTAGCGAGGACTTACAGTGGTCCAAACACATTGACAACACAGTCTCCAAGGCTAACAGGACAATGGGTTTCATCCGGAGAAACCTCAGAGACTGCACCAAACCAGTCAAAGCTGCGACATACACCACAATGGCAAGACCGACACTCGAGTATGCATCTACTGTCTGGGACCCACACTCATCTGCAGAAACCCATAAACTAGAGCAAGTGCAGAGGAGAGCTGCTAGGTTTGTCCACAACAACTGGCTGCGTGACGCATATGGTACAGAACATCGGCTGGCAACCACTTCAACAAAGACGATATAACAACCGTCTCATCGTCATGTTCAAGATCATACATGAGCTTGTTGATGTCCAGACAGACGTAATCAGAACCGGGGACAGTAGGACGAGAGGTTCCAACCGCCTGTACCAACCAGTGGCACAAAAGGATGTCTATAAGTTCTCCTTTTTCCCTCGCACCATCAGGGAATGGAACCTTTTGCCAGCCTCAGTCACTGATGCAGACAAATTAGAGGAGTTCAGGGGTAGGATTGAGAACCTGCCGGAAGCCCTCTACGCATACTAGTGACCAGAGCCGTGTACATAGTTTTAGTATTGTATATATTCCAGTGAACTTTTAATTGTATATAGCAAAGGAGACTCGTCTGTTCCCGAGGGCCTGCGGAGTTTTTAATCACAGGACACAAACATTCATTCATTGAATTTCGTCCTTTACCTGGAAGAAGAAGAAGAAGAAGGTGTTTATGTCACATTTTGTGTTATTTTTTTTATCTCGTACAAGGTGTTTATGTCACATTTTATATGATCTTTTTATCTCGTACAAGGTGTTCATGTCACATTTTGTGTTATATTTTTTATCTCGTACACGGAGTTCATGTCACATTAAGTGTATCGTTTTATTTAGGGACCGACCATTAAATTTGCAGGGGGAGGGTGTGTGTGTGTGTGTGTGTGTGTGTGTGTGTGTGTGTGTGTGTGGGTGTGGGGGTGGGTGTGGGGGGTGGGGTGGGGGGGGGGGGTTATGGTTTTTTAGTTCGTTCAGAAATTTGTTTTCGGACAACACGAGAATTTAACATTAAGCTATATGACAAAAACTCTGAATCAGATTTTATTTTTTTTCTCCACCAAAATCAGAATATTTTTTTCAGCAACATTGGGAATCAGAATTTTTTTTTTAGAAAAAAACATAACCCCTCCTGCAAGTTAAATGCTCCATCCCTTAGTACAAGTTGTATATGTCACATTTTGTGTTGTCCTTTTTTATTTTATTTCACGTAAATGTCCTGTCTTCTCATTGGTTAAGGAGCATGTGCCAATTTAGTCTATCACATGACAGAGGGTGATAATTTAGTCTATCACATGGCAGAGGGTGATAATTTAGTCTATCAAATGGCTCTCTGTTACAAGCTCCTAATAATAAGAACATGCTCTGTGATAATCTGATCACTTTAAACTAGATTGGAGAAAAGAGTAGCGCACTGTTAGAAGCTCCTAATAATAAGATCGTGCTCTGTGATAATATGATGACTTTAAACTAGATTGGAGAAAAGAGTAGCGCACTGTTACAAGCTCCTAATAATAAGAACATGCTCTGTGATAATCTGATCACTTTAAACTAGATTGGAGAAAAGAGTAGCGCACTGTTAGAAGCTCCTAATAATAAGATCGTGCTCTGTGATAATATGATGACTTTAAACTAGATTGGAGAAAAGAGTAGCGCACTGTTACAAGCTCCTAATAATAAGATCGTGCTCTGTGATAATATGATCACTTTAAACTAGATTGGAGAAAAGAGTAGCGCACTGTTAGAAGCTCCTAATAATAAGAACATGCTCTGTGATAATCTGATCACTTTAAACTAGATTGGAGAAAAGAGTAGCGCACTGTTACAAGCTCCTAATAATAAGATCGTGCTCTGTGATAATATGATGACTTTAAACTAGATTGGAGAAAAGAGTAGCGCACTATTAGAAGCTCCTAATAATAAGAACATGCTCTGTGATAATATGATCACTTTAAACTAGATTGGAGAAAAGAGTAGCGCACTGTTAGAAGCTCCTAATAATAAGAACATGCTCTGTGATGATATGATCACTTTAAACTAGATTGGAGAAAAGAGTAGCGCACTGTTAGAAGCTCCTAATAATAAGAACATGCTCTGCGATAATATGATCACTTTAAACTAGATTGGAGAAAAGAGTAGCGCACTGTTAGAAGCTCCTAATAATAAGAACATGCTCTGTGATGATATGATCACTTTAAACTAGATTGGAGAAAAGAGTAGCGCACTGTTAGAAGCTCCTAATAATAAGATCGTGCTCTGTGATAATCTGATCACTTTAAACTAGATTGGAGAAAAGAGTAGCGCACTGTTACAAGCTCCTAATAATAAGATCGTGCTCTGTGATGATATGATCACTTTAAACTGGATTGGAGAAAAGAGTAGCGCACTGTTAGAAGCTCCTAATAATAAGAACATGCTCTGTGATAATATGATCACTTTAAACTAGATTGGAGAAAAGAGTAGCTCACTGTTACAAGCTCCTAATAATAAGATCGTGCTCTGTGATAATATGATCACTTTAAACTAGATTGGAGAAAAGAGTAGCGCACTGTTAGAAGCTCCTAATAATAAGATCGTGCTCTGTGATAATATGATCACTTTAAACTAGACTGGAGAGACAAGAGTAGCTCACTGTTACAAGCTCCTAATAATAAGATCGTGCTCTGTGATAATCTGATCACTTTAAACTAGATTGGAGAAAAGAGTACTGCACTGTTAGAAGCTCCTAATAATAAGAACATGCTCTGTGATGATATGATCACTTTAAACTAGATTGGAGAAAAGAGTAGCGCACTGTTACAAGCTCTTTAATAATAAGATCGTGCTCTGTGATAATATGATCACTTTAAACTAGATTGGAGAAAAGAGTAGCGCACTGTTAGAAGCTCTTAATAATAAGATCGTGCTCTGTGATGATACGATGACTTTAAACTAGATTGGAGAAAAGAGTAGCGCACTGTTACAAGCTCTTTAATAATAAGATCGTGCTCTGTGATAATATGATCACTTTAAACTAGACTGGAGAGAAAAGAGTAGCTCACTGTTACAAGCTCCTAATAATAAGAACATGCTCTGTGATAATCTGATCACTTTAAACTAGATTGGAGAAAAGAGTAGCGCACTGTTACAAGCTCTTTAATAATAAGATCGTGCTCTGTGATAATATGATCACTTTAAACTAGATTGGAGAAAAGAGTAGCGCACTGTTAGAAGCTCTTAATAATAAGATCGTGCTCTGTGATGATACGATGACTTTAAACTAGATTGGAGAAAAGAGTAGCGCACTGTTACAAGCTCTTTAATAATAAGATCGTGCTCTGTGATAATATGATCACTTTAAACTAGATTGGAGAAAAGAGTAGCGCACTGTTACAAGCTCTTTAATAATAAGATCGTGCTCTGTGATAATATGATCACTTTAAACTAGATTGGAGAAAAGAGTAGCGCACTGTTACAAGCTCTTTAATAATAAGATCGTGCTCTGTGATAATATGATCACTTTAAACTAGATTGGAGAAAAGAGTAGCGCACTGTTAGAAGCTCCTAATAATAAGAACATGCTCTGTGATGATATGATCACTTTAAACTAGATTGGAGAAAAGAGTAGCGCACTGTTACAAGCTCTTTAATAATAAGATCGTGCTCTGTGATAATATGATCACTTTAAACTAGATTGGAGAAAAGAGTAGCGCACTGTTACAAGCTCCTAATAATAAGATCGTGCTCTGTGATGATATGATCACTTTAAACTAGATTGGAGAAAAGAGTAGCGCACTGTTACAAGCTCTTTAATAATAAGATCGTGCTCTGTGATAATATGATCACTTTAAACTAGATTGGAGAAAAGAGTAGCGCACTGTTAGAAGCTCCTAATAATAAGATCGTGCTCTGTGATAATCTGATCACTTTAAACTAGATTGGAGAAAAGAGTAGCGCACTGTTAGAAGCTCCTAATAATAAGAACATGCTCTGTGATGATATGATCACTTTAAACTAGATTGGAGAAAAGAGTAGCGCACTGTTACAAGCTCTTTAATAATAAGATCGTGCTCTGTGATAATATGATCACTTTAAACTAGATTGGAGAAAAGAGTAGCGCACTGTTAGAAGCTCCTAATAATAAGAACATGCTCTGCGATAATATGATCACTTTAAACTAGATTGGAGAAAAGAGTAGCGCACTGTTAGAAGCTCCTAATAATAAGAACATGCTCTGTGATGATATGATCACTTTAAACTGGATTGGAGAAAAGAGTAGCGCACTGTTAGAAGCTCCTAATAATAAGAACATGCTCTGTGATAATATGATCACTTTAAACTAGATTGGAGAAAAGAGTAGCTCACTGTTACAAGCTCCTAATAATAAGATCGTGCTCTGTGATAATATGATCACTTTAAACTAGATTGGAGAAAAGAGTAGCGCACTGTTAGAAGCTCCTAATAATAAGATCGTGCTCTGTGATAATATGATCACTTTAAACTAGACTGGAGAGACAAGAGTAGCTCACTGTTACAAGCTCCTAATAATAAGATCGTGCTCTGTGATAATCTGATCACTTTAAACTAAATTGGAGAAAAGAGTAGCGCACTGTTAGAAGCTCCTAGTAATAAGAACATGCTCTGTGATAATCTGATCACTTTAAACTAGATTGGAGAAAAGAGTAGCGCACTGTTACAAGCTCCTAATAATAAGATCGTGCTCTGTGATGATATGATCACTTTAAACTAGATTGGAGAAAAGAGTAGCGCACTGTTACAAGCTCTTTAATAATAAGATCGTGCTCTGTGATAATATGATCACTTTAAACTAGATTGGAGAAAAGAGTAGCGCACTGTTAGAAGCTCCTAATAATAAGATCGTGCTCTGTGATAATCTGATCACTTTAAACTAGATTGGAGAAAAGAGTAGCGCACTGTTAGAAGCTCCTAATAATAAGAACATGCTCTGTGATGATATGATCACTTTAAACTAGATTGGAGAAAAGAGTAGCGCACTGTTACAAGCTCCTAATAATAAGATCGTGCTCTGTGATAATATGATCACTTTAAACTAGATTGGAGAAAAGAGTAGCTCACTGTTACAAGCTCCTAATAATAAGATCGTGCTCTGTGATAATCTGATCACTTTAAACTAGACTGGAGAGACAAGAGTAGCTCACTGTTACTAGCTCCTAATAATAAGATCGTGCTCTGTGATAATCTGATCACTTTTAACTAGATTGGAGAAAAGAGTAGCGCACTGTTAGAAGCTCCTAATAATAAGAACATGCTCTGTGATGATATGATCACTTTAAACTAGATTGGAGAAAAGAGTAGCGCACTGTTACAAGCTCTTTAATAATAAGATCGTGCTCTGTGATAATATGATCACTTTAAACTAGATTGGAGAAAAGAGTAGCGCACTGTTAGAAGCTCCTAATAATAAGAACATGCTCTGTGATAATCTGATCACTTTAAACTAGATTGGAGAAAAGAGTAGCGCACTGTTAGAAGCTCCTAATAATAAGATCGTGCTCTGTGATGATATGATCACTTTAAACTAGATTGGAGAAAAGAGTAGCGCACTGTTACAAGCTCCTAATAATAAGATCGTGCTCTGTGATAATCTGATCACTTTAAATTAGATTGGAGAAAAGAGTAGCGCACTGTTAGAAGCTCCTAATAATAAGATCGTGCTCTGTGATAATCTGATCACTTTAAACTAGATTGGAGAAAAGAGTAGCGCACTGTTAGAAGCTCCTAATAATAAGATCGTGCTCTGTGATAATCTGATCACTTTAAACTAGATTGGAGAAAAGAGTAGCTCACTGTTACAAACTCCTAATAATAAGATCGTGCTCTGTGATAATCTGATCACTTTAAACTAGACTGGAGAGACAAGAGTAGCTCACTGTTACAAGCTCCTAATAATAAGATCGTGCTCTGTGATAATATGATCACTTTAAACTAGATTGGAGAAAAGAGTAGCGCACTGTTACAAGCTCCTAATAATAAGATCGTGCTCTGTGATAATCTGATGACTTTAAACTAGACTGGAGAGACAAGAGTAGCTCACTGTTACAAGCTCCTAATAATAAGATCGTGCTCTGTGATAATCTGATCACTTTAAACTAGATTGGAGAAAAGAGTAGCGCACTGTTAGAAGCTCCTAATAATAAGATCGTGCTCTGTGATAATATGATGACTTTAAACTAGATTGGAGAAAAGAGTAGCGCACTGTTAGAAGCTCCTAATAATAAGAACATGCTCTGTGATAATCTGATCACTTTAAACTAGATTGGAGAAAAGAGTAGCGCACTGTTAGAAGCTCCTAATAATAAGAACATGCTCTGTGATAATATGATCACTTTAAACTAGATTGGAGAAAAGAGTAGCGCACTGTTACAAGCTCCTAATAATAAGAACATGCTCTGTGATAATATGATGACTTTAAACTAGATTGGAGAAAAGAGTAGCGCACTGTTAGAAGCTCCTAATAATAAGAACATGCTCTGTGATAATATGATCACTTTAAACTAGATTGGAGAAAAGAGTAGCGCACTGTTACAAGCTCCTAATAATAAGATCGTGCTCTGTGATGATATGATGACTTTAAACTAGGTTGGAGAAAAGAGTAGCGCACTGTTACAAGCTCCTAATAATAAGAACATGCTCTGTGATGATATGATCACTTTAAACTAGACTGGAGAGACAAGAGTAGCTCACTGTTACAAGCTCCTAATAATAAGAACATGCTCTGTGATAATATGATGACTTTAAACTAGGTTGGAGAAAAGAGTAGCGCACTGTTACAAGCTCCTAATAATAAGAACATGCTCTGTGATAATATGATGACTTTAAACTAGATTGGAGAAAAGAGTAGCGCACTGTTAGAAGCTCCTAATAATAAGAACATGCTCTGTGATAATATGATGACTTTAAACTAGATTGGAGAAAAGAGTAGCGCACTGTTAGAAGCTCCTAATAATAAGAACATGCTCTGTGATAATATGATCACTTTAAACTAGATTGGAGAAAAGAGTAGCGCACTGTTACAAGCTCCTAATAATAAGAACATGCTCTGTGATAATATGATGACTTTAAACTAAGTTGGAGAAAAGAGTAGCGCACTGTTACAAGCTCCTAATAATAAGAACATGCTCTGTGATGATATGATCACTTTAAACTAGATTGGAGAAAAGAGTAGCGCACTGTTACAAGCTCCTAATAATAAGAACATGCTCTGTGATAATATGATGACTTTAAACTAAGTTGGAGAAAAGAGTAGCGCACTGTTACAAGCTCCTAATAATAAGAACATGCTCTGTGATGATATGATCACTTTAAACTAGATTGGAGAAAAGAGTAGCTCACTGTTACAAGCTCCTAATAATAAGAACATGCTCTGTGATGATATGATCACTTTAAACTAGATTGGAGAAAAGAGTAGCGCACTGTTACAAGCTCCTAATAATAAGATCGTGCTCTGTGATAATCTGATCACTTTAAACTAGACTGGAGAGACAAGAGTAGCTCACTGTTACAAGCTCCTAATAATAAGATCGTGCTCTGTGATAATCTGATCACTTTAAACTAGATTGGAGAAAAGAGTAGCGCACTGTTAGAAGCTCCTAATAATAAGAACATGCTCTGTGATGATATGATCACTTTAAACTAGATTGGAGAAAAGAGTAGCGCACTGTTACAAGCTCCTAATAATAAGATCGTGCTCTGTGATAATATGATCACTTTAAACTAGATTGGAGAAAAGAGTAGCTCACTGTTACAAGCTCCTAATAATAAGATCGTGCTCTGTGATAATATGATCACTTTAAACTAGATTGGAGAAAAGAGTAGCTCACTGTTACAAGCTCCTAATAATAAGATCGTGCTCTGTGATAATCTGATCACTTTAAACTAGACTGGAGAGACAAGAGTAGCTCACTGTTACAAGCTCCTAATAATAAGATCGTGCTCTGTGATAATCTGATCACTTTTAACTAGATTGGAGAAAAGAGTAGCGCACTGTTAGAAGCTCCTAATAATAAGAACATGCTCTGTGATGATATGATCACTTTAAACTAGATTGGAGAAAAGAGTAGCGCACTGTTACAAGCTCTTTAATAATAAGATCGTGCTCTGTGATAATATGATCACTTTAAACTAGATTGGAGAAAAGAGTAGCGCACTGTTAGAAGCTCCTAATAATAAGAACATGCTCTGTGATAATCTGATCACTTTAAACTAGATTGGAGAAAAGAGTAGCGCACTGTTACAAGCTCTTTAATAATAAGATCGTGCTCTGTGATAATATGATCACTTTAAACTAGATTGGAGAAAAGAGTAGCGCACTGTTAGAAGCTCCTAATAATAAGATCGTGCTCTGTGATAATCTGATCACTTTAAACTAGATTGGAGAAAAGAGTACTGCACTGTTAGAAGCTCCTAATAATAAGAACATGCTCTGTGATGATATGATCACTTTAAACTAAATTGGAGAAAAGAGTAGCGCACTGTTACAAGCTCTTTAATAATAAGATCGTGCTCTGTGATTATATGATCACTTTAAACTAAATTGGAGAAAAGAGTAGCGCACTGTTAGAAGCTCCTAGTAATAAGAACATGCTCTGTGATAATCTGATCACTTTAAACTAGATTGGAGAAAAGAGTAGCGCACTGTTAGAAGCTCCTAATAATAAGAACATGCTCTGTGATGATATGATCACTTTAAACTAGATTGGAGAAAAGAGTAGCGCACTGTTACAAGCTCTTTAATAATAAGATCGTGCTCTGTGATAATATGATGACTTTAAACTAGATTGGAGAAAAGAGTAGCGCACTGTTACAAGCTCCTAATAATAAGATCGTGCTCTGTGATGATATGATCACTTTAAACTAGATTGGAGAAAAGAGTAGCGCACTGTTACAAGCTCTTTAATAATAAGATCGTGCTCTGTGATAATATGATCACTTTAAACTAGATTGGAGAAAAGAGTAGCGCAGTGTTAGAAGCTCCTAATAATAAGATCGTGCTCTGTGATAATCTGATCACTTTAAACTAGATTGGAGAAAAGAGTAGCGCACTGTTAGAAGCTCCTAATAATAAGAACATGCTCTGTGATGATATGATCACTTTAAACTAGATTGGAGAAAAGAGTAGCGCACTGTTACAAGCTCCTAATAATAAGATCGTGCTCTGTGATAATATGATCACTTTAAACTAGATTGGAGAAAAGAGTAGCTCACTGTTACAAGCTCCTAATAATAAGATCGTGCTCTGTGATAATCTGATCACTTTAAACTAGACTGGAGAGACAAGAGTAGCTCACTGTTACAAGCTCCTAATAATAAGATCGTGCTCTGTGATAATCTGATCACTTTTAACTAGATTGGAGAAAAGAGTAGCGCACTGTTAGAAGCTCCTAATAATAAGAACATGCTCTGTGATGATATGATCACTTTAAACTAGATTGGAGAAAAGAGTAGCGCACTGTTACAAGCTCTTTAATAATAAGATCGTGCTCTGTGATAATATGATCACTTTAAACTAGATTGGAGAAAAGAGTAGCGCACTGTTAGAAGCTCCTAATAATAAGAACATGCTCTGTGATAATCTGATCACTTTAAACTAGATTGGAGAAAAGAGTAGCGCACTGTTAGAAGCTCCTAATAATAAGATCGTGCTCTGTGATAATCTGATCACTTTAAACTAGATTGGAGAAAAGAGTAGCGCACTGTTAGAAGCTCCTAATAATAAGATCGTGCTCTGTGATAATCTGATCACTTTAAATTAGATTGGAGAAAAGAGTAGCGCACTGTTAGAAGCTCCTAATAATAAGATCGTGCTCTGTGATAATCTGATCACTTTAAACTAGATTGGAGAAAAGAGTAGCTCACTGTTACAAACTCCTAATAATAAGATCGTGCTCTGTGATAATCTGATCACTTTAAACTAGACTGGAGAGACAAGAGTAGCTCACTGTTACAAGCTCCTAATAATAAGATCGTGCTCTGTGATAATCTGATCACTTTAAATTAGATTGGAGAAAAGAGTAGCGCACTGTTACAAGCTCCTAATAATAAGATCGTGCTCTGTGATAATCTGATCACTTTAAATTAGATTGGAGAAAAGAGTAGCGCACTGTTAGAAGCTCCTAATAATAAGATCGTGCTCTGTGATAATCTGATCACTTTAAACTAGATTGGAGAAAAGAGTAGCGCACTGTTAGAAGCTCCTAATAATAAGATCGTGCTCTGTGATAATCTGATCACTTTAAACTAGATTGGAGAAAAGAGTAGCTCACTGTTACAAACTCCTAATAATAAGATCGTGCTCTGTGATAATCTGATCACTTTAAACTAGACTGGAGAGACAAGAGTAGCTCACTGTTACAAGCTCCTAATAATAAGATCGTGCTCTGTGATAATATGATCACTTTAAACTAGATTGGAGAAAAGAGTAGCGCACTGTTACAAGCTCCTAATAATAAGATCGTGCTCTGTGATAATCTGATCACTTTAAACTAGACTGGAGAGACAAGAGTAGCTCACTGTTACAAGCTCCTAATAATAAGATCGTGCTCTGTGATAATCTGATCACTTTAAACTAGATTGGAGAAAAGAGTAGCGCACTGTTAGAAGCTCCTAATAATAAGATCGTGCTCTGTGATAATATGATGACTTTAAACTAGATTGGAGAAAAGAGTAGAGCACTGTTAGAAGCTCCTAATAATAAGAACATGCTCTGTGATAATCTGATCACTTTAAACTAGATTGGAGAAAAGAGTAGCGCACTGTTAGAAGCTCCTAATAATAAGAACATGCTCTGTGATAATATGATGACTTTAAACTAGATTGGAGAAAAGAGTAGCGCACTGTTAGAAGCTCCTAATAATAAGAACATGCTCTGTGATAATATGATCACTTTAAACTAGATTGGAGAAAAGAGTAGCGCACTGTTACAAGCTCCTAATAATAAGAACATGCTCTGTGATGATATGATCACTTTAAACTAGATTGGAGAAAAGAGTAGCGCACTGTTAGAAGCTCCTAATAATAAGATCGTGCTCTGTGATAATCTGATCACTTTAAACTAGATTGGAGAAAAGAGTAGCTCACTGTTACAAGCTCCTAATAATAAGATCGTGCTCTGTGATAATCTGATCACTTTAAACTAGATTGGAGAAAAGAGTAGCGCACTGTTAGAAGCTCCTAATAATAAGAACATGCTCTGTGATGATATGATCACTTTAAACTAGATTGGAGAAAAGAGTAGCGCACTGTTACAAGCTCCTAATAATAAGATCGTGCTCTGTGATGATATGATCACTTTAAACTAGATTGGAGAAAAGAGTAGCTCACTGTTACAAGCTCCTAATAATAAGAACATGCTCTGTGATGATATGATCACTTTAAACTAGATTGGAGAAAAGAGTAGCGCACTGTTACAAGCTCCTAATAATAAGATCGTGCTCTGTGATAATCTGATCACTTTAAACTAGACTGGAGAGACAAGAGTAGCTCACTGTTACAAGCTCCTAATAATAAGATCGTGCTCTGTGATAATCTGATCACTTTAAACTAGATTGGAGAAAAGAGTAGCGCACTGTTAGAAGCTCCTAATAATAAGAACATGCTCTGTGATGATATGATCACTTTAAACTAGATTGGAGAAAAGAGTAGCGCACTGTTAGAAGCTCCTAATAATAAGATCGTGCTCTGTGATGATATGATCACTTTAAACTAGATTGGAGAAAAGAGTAGCGCACTGTTACAAGCTCCTAATAATAAGATCGTGCTCTGTGATAATATGATCACTTTAAACTAGATTGGAGAAAAGAGTAGCTCACTGTTACAAGCTCCTAATAATAAGATCGTGCTCTGTGATAATCTGATCACTTTAAACTAGACTGGAGAGACAAGAGTAGCTCACTGTTACAAGCTCCTAATAATAAGATCGTGCTCTGTGATAATCTGATCACTTTTAACTAGATTGGAGAAAAGAGTAGCGCACTGTTAGAAGCTCCTAATAATAAGAACATGCTCTGTGATGATATGATCACTTTAAACTAGATTGGAGAAAAGAGTAGCGCACTGTTACAAGCTCTTTAATAATAAGATCGTGCTCTGTGATAATATGATCACTTTAAACTAGATTGGAGAAAAGAGTAGCGCACTGTTAGAAGCTCCTAATAATAAGAACATGCTCTGTGATAATCTGATCACTTTAAACTAGATTGGAGAAAAGAGTAGCGCACTGTTGGAAGCTCCTAATAATAAGATCGTGCTCTGTGATGATATGATCACTTTAAACTAGATTGGAGAAAAGAGTAGCGCACTGTTACAAGCTCCTAATAATAAGATCGTGCTCTGTGATAATCTGATCACTTTAAATTAGATTGGAGAAAAGAGTAGCGCACTGTTAGAAGCTCCTAATAATAAGATCGTGCTCTGTGATAATCTGATCACTTTAAACTAGATTGGAGAAAAGAGTAGCGCACTGTTAGAAGCTCCTAATAATAAGATCGTGCTCTGTGATAATCTGATCACTTTAAACTAGATTGGAGAAAAGAGTAGCTCACTGTTACAAACTCCTAATAATAAGATCGTGCTCTGTGATAATCTGATCACTTTAAACTAGACTGGAGAGACAAGAGTAGCTCACTGTTACAAGCTCCTAATAATAAGATCGTGCTCTGTGATAATATGATCACTTTAAACTAGATTGGAGAGACAAGAGTAGCTCACTGTTACAAGCTCCTAATAATAAGATCGTGCTCTGTGATAATATGATCACTTTAAACTAGATTGGAGAAAAGAGTAGCGCACTGTTACAAGCTCCTAATAATAAGATCGTGCTCTGTGATAATTTGATCACTTTAAACTAGACTGGAGAGACAAGAGTAGCTCACTGTTACAAGCTCCTAATAATAAGATCGTGCTCTGTGATAATCTGATCACTTTAAACTAGATTGGAGAAAAGAGTAGCGCACTGTTAGAAGCTCCTAATAATAAGATCGTGCTCTGTGATAATATGATGACTTTAAACTAGATTGGAGAAAAGAGTAGCGCACTGTTAGAAGCTCCTAATAATAAGAACATGCTCTGTGATAATCTGATCACTTTAAACTAGATTGGAGAAAAGAGTAGCGCACTGTTAGAAGCTCCTAATAATAAGAACATGCTCTGTGATAATATGATGACTTTAAACTAGATTGGAGAAAAGAGTAGCGCACTGTTAGAAGCTCCTAATAATAAGAACATGCTCTGTGATAATATGATGACTTTAAACTAGATTGGAGAAAAGAGTAGCGCACTGTTAGAAGCTCCTAATAATAAGAACATGCTCTGTGATAATATGATGACTTTAAACTAGATTGGATAAAAGAGTAGCGCACTGTTACAAGCTCCTAATAATAAGAACATGCTCTGTGATAATATGATGACTTTAAACTAGGTTGGAGAAAAGAGTAGCGCACTGTTACAAGCTCCTAATAATAAGAACATGCTCTGTGATGATATGATCACTTTAAACTAGATTGGAGAAAAGAGTAGCTCACTGTTACAAGCTCCTAATAATAAGAACATGCTCTGTGATGATATGATCACTTTAAACTAGATTGGAGAAAAGAGTAGCGCACTGTTACAAGCTCCTAATAATAAGATCGTGCTCTGTGATAATCTGATCACTTTAAACTAGACTGGAGAGACAAGAGTAGCTCACTGTTACAAGCTCCTAATAATAAGATCGTGCTCTGTGATAATATGATCACTTTAAACTAGATTGGAGAAAAGAGTAGCGCACTGTTAGAAGCTCCTAATAATAAGAACATGCTCTGTGATGATATGATCACTTTAAACTAGATTGGAGAAAAGAGTAGCGCACTGTTACAAGCTCCTAATAATAAGATCGTGCTCTGTGATAATATGATCACTTTAAACTAGATTGGAGAAAAGAGTAGCTCACTGTTACAAGCTCCTAATAATAAGATCGTGCTCTGTGATAATATGATCACTTTAAACTAGATTGGAGAAAAGAGTAGCCCACTGTTACAAGCTCCTAATAATAAGATCGTGCTCTGTGATAATCTGATCACTTTTAACTAGATTGGAGAAAAGAGTAGCGCACTGTTAGAAGCTCCTAATAATAAGAACATGCTCTGTGATGATATGATCACTTTAAACTAGATTGGAGAAAAGAGTAGCGCACTGTTACAAGCTCTTTAATAATAAGATCGTGCTCTGTGATAATATGATCACTTTAAACTAGATTGGAGAAAAGAGTAGCGCACTGTTAGAAGCTCCTAATAATAAGAACATGCTCTGTGATAATCTGATCACTTTAAACTAGATTGGAGAAAAGAGTAGCGCACTGTTAGAAGCTCCTAATAATAAGATCGTGCTCTGTGATGATATGATCACTTTAAACTAGATTGGAGAAAAGAGTAGCGCACTGTTACAAGCTCCTAATAATAAGATCGTGCTCTGTGATAATCTGATCACTTTAAATTAGATTGGAGAAAAGAGTAGCGCACTGTTACAAGCTCCTAATAATAAGATCGTGCTCTGTGATAATCTGATCACTTTAAACTAGATTGGAGAAAAGAGTAGCGCACTGTTAGAAGCTCCTAATAATAAGATCGTGCTCTGTGATAATCTGATCACTTTAAACTAGATTGGAGAAAAGAGTAGCTCACTGTTACAAACTCCTAATAATAAGATCGTGCTCTGTGATAATCTGATCACTTTAAACTAGACTGGAGAGACAAGAGTAGCTCACTGTTACAAGCTCCTAATAATAAGATCGTGCTCTGTGATAATCTGATCACTTTAAACTAGACTGGAGAGACAAGAGTAGCTCACTGTTACAAGCTCCTAATAATAAGATCGTGCTCTGTGATAATCTGATCACTTTAAACTAGATTGGAGAAAAGAGTAGCGCACTGTTAGAAGCTCCTAATAATAAGATCGTGCTCTGTGATAATATGATGACTTTAAACTAGATTGGAGAAAAGAGTAGCGCACTGTTAGAAGCTCCTAATAATAAGAACATGCTCTGTGATAATCTAATCACTTTAAACTAGATTGGAGAAAAGAGTAGCGCACTGTTAGAAGCTCCTAATAATAAGAACATGCTCTGTGATAATATGATGACTTTAAACTAGATTGGAGAAAAGAGTAGCGCACTGTTAGAAGCTCCTAATAATAAGAACATGCTCTGTGATAATATGATCACTTTAAACTAGATTGGAGAAAAGAGTAGCTCACTGTTACAAGCTCCTAATAATAAGATCGTGCTCTGTGATAATATGATCACTTTAAACTAGATTGGAGAAAAGAGTAGCGCACTGTTACAAGCTCCTAATAATAAGAACATGCTCTGTGATGATATGATCACTTTAAACTAGATTGGAGAAAAGAGTAGCGCACTGTTACAAGCTCCTAATAATAAGAACATGCTCTGTGATAATATGATCACTTTAAACTAGATTGGAGAAAAGAGTAGCTCACTGTTACAAGCTCCTAATAATAAGAACATGCTCTGTGATAATATGATCACTTTAAACTAGATTGGAGAAAAGAGTAGCGCACTGTTACAAGCTCCTAATAATAAGAACATGCTCTGTGAAGATATGATCACTTTAAACTAGATTGGAGAAAAGAGTAGCGCACTGTTACAAGCTCCTAATAATAAGAACATGCTCTGTGATAATATGATCACTTTAAACTAGATTGGAGAAAAGAGTAGCTCACTGTTACAAGCTCCTAATAATAAGAACATGCTCTGTGATAATATGATCACTTTAAACTAGATTGGAGAAAAGAGTAGCGCACTGTTACAAGCTCCTAATAATAAGAACATGCTCTGTGATGATATGATGACTTTAAACTAGATTGGAGAAAAGAGTAGCGCACTGTTACAAGCTCCTAATAATAAGAACATGCTCTGTGATAATATGATGACTTTAAACTAGGTTGGAGAAAAGAGTAGCACACTGTTACAAGCTCCTAATAATAAGAACATGCTCTGTGATGATATGATCACTTTAAACTAGATTGGAGAAAAGAGTAGCTCACTGTTACAAGCTCCTAATAATAAGAACATGCTCTGTGATGATATGATCACTTGAAACTAGATTGGAGAAAAGAGTAGCGCACTGTTACAAGCTCCTAATAATAAGATCGTGCTCTGTGATAATCTGATCACTTTAACCTAGACTGGAGAGACAAGAGTAGCTCACTGTTACAAGCTCCTAATAATAAGATCGTGCTCTGTGATAATCTGATCACTTTAAACTAGATTGGAGAAAAGAGTAGCGCACTGTTAGAAGCTCCTAATAATAAGAACATGCTCTGTGATGATATGATCACTTTAAACTAGATTGGAGAAAAGAGTAGCGCACTGTTACAAGCTCCTAATAATAAGATCGTGCTCTGTGATAATATGATCACTTTAAACTAGATTGGAGAAAAGAGTAGCTCACTGTTACAAGCTCCTAATAATAAGATCGTGCTCTGTGATAATCTGATCACTTTAAACTAGACTGGAGAGACAAGAGTAGCTCACTGTTACGAGCTCCTAATAATAAGATCGTGCTCTGTGATAATCTGATCACTTTTAACTAGATTGGAGAAAAGAGTAGCGCACTGTTAGAAGCTCCTAATAATAAGAACATGCTCTGTGATAATATGATGACTTTAAACTAGATTGGAGAAAAGAGTAGCGCACTGTTAGAAGCTCCTAATAATAAGAACATGCTCTGTGATAATATGATCACTTTAAACTAGATTGGAGAAAAGAGTAGCGCACTGTTACAAGCTCCTAATAATAAGATCGTGCTCTGTGATAATATGATCACTTTAAACTAGGTTGGAGAAAAGAGTAGCGCACTGTTACAAGCTCCTAATAATAAGATCGTGCTCTGTGATGATATGATCACTTTAAACTAGGTTGGAGAAAAGGGTAGCTCACTGTTACAAGCTCCTAATAATAAGAACATGCTCTGTGATAATATGATCACTTTAAACTAGATTGGAGAAAAGAGTAGCGCACTGTTACAAGCTCCTAATAATAAGAACATGCTCTGTGATAATATGATCACTTTAAACTAGGTTGGAGAAAAGAGTAGCGCACTGTTACAAGCTCCTAATAATAAGATCGTGCTCTGTGATAATCTGATCACTTTAAACTAGACTGGAGAGACAAGAGTAGCTCACTGTTACAAGCTCCTAATAATAAGATCGTGCTCTGTGATAATCTGATCACTTTAAACTAGATTGGAGAAAAGAGTAGCGCACTGTTAGAAGCTCCTAATAATAAGAACATGCTCTGTGATGATATGATCACTTTAAACTAGATTGGAGAAAAGAGTAGCGCACTGTTACAAGCTCCTAATAATAAGATCGTGTTCTGTGATAATATGATCACTTTAAACTAGATTGGAGAAAAGAGTAGCTCACTGTTACAAGCTCCTAATAATAAGATCGTGCTCTGTGATAATCTGATCACTTTAAACTAGACTGGAGAGACAAGAGTAGCTCACTGTTACAAGCTCCTAATAATAAGATCGTGCTCTGTGATAATCTGATCACTTTTAACTAGATTGGAGAAAAGAGTAGCGCACTGTTAGAAGCTCCTAATAATAAGAACATGCTCTGTGATGATATGATCACTTTAAACTAGATTGGAGAAAAGAGTAGCGCACTGTTACAAGCTCTTTAATAATAAGATCGTGCTCTGTGATAATATGATCACTTTAAACTAGACTGGAGAAAAGAGTAGCGCACTGTTAGAAGCTCCTAATAATAAGAACATGCTCTGTGATAATCTGATCACTTTAAACTAGATTGGATAAAAGAGTAGCGCACTGTTACAAGCTCCTAATAATAAGATCGTGCACTGTGGTAATTTGATCACTTTAAGCTAGATTGGAGAAAAGAGTAGCGCACTGTTAGAAGCTCCTAATAATAAGATCGTGCTCTGTGATGATATGATCACTTTAAACTAGATTGGAGAAAAGAGTAGCTCACTGTTACAAACTCCTAATAATAAGATCGTGCTCTGTGATAATCTGATCACTTTAAACTAGATTGGAGAAAAGAGTAGCGCACTGTTAGAAGCTCCTAATAATAAGATCGTGCTCTGTGATAATCTGATCACTTTAAACTAGATTGGAGAAAAGAGTAGCTCACTGTTACAAACTCCTAATAATAAGATCGTGCTCTGTGATAATCTGATCACTTTAAACTAGACTGGAGAGACAAGAGTAGCTCACTGTTACAAGCTCCTAATAATAAGATCGTGCTCTGTGATAATATGATGACTTTAAACTAGATTGGAGAAAAGAGTAGCTCACTGTTACAAGCTCCTAATAATAAGATCGTGCTCTGTGATGATATGATCACTTTAAACTAGATTGGAGAAAAGAGTAGCGCACTGTTACAAGCTCCTAATAATAAGAACATGCTCTGTGATAATATGATCACTTTAAACTAGGTTGGAGAAAAGAGTAGCGCACTGTTACAAGCTCCTAATAATAAGAACATGCTCTGTGATGATATGATCACTTTAAACTAGATTGGAGAAAAGGGTAGCTCACTGTTACAAGCTCCTAATAATAAGAACATGCTCTGTGATGATATGATCACTTTAAACTAGATTGGAGAAAAGAGTAGCGCACTGTTACAAGCTCCTAATAATAAGATCGTGCTCTGTGATAATCTGATCACTTTAAACTAGACTGGAGAGACAAGAGTAGCTCACTGTTACAAGCTCCTAATAATAAGATCGTGCTCTGTGATAATCTGATCACTTTAAACTAGATTGGAGAAAAGAGTAGCGCACTGTTAGAAGCTCCTAATAATAAGAACATGCTCTGTGATGATATGATCACTTTAAACTAGATTGGAGAAAAGAGTAGCGCACTGTTACAAGCTCCTAATAATAAGATCGTGCTCTGTGATAATATGATCACTTTAAACTAGATTGGAGAAAAGAGTAGCTCACTGTTACAAGCTCCTAATAATAAGATCGTGCTCTGTGATAATCTGATCACTTTAAACTAGACTGGAGAGACAAGAGTAGCTCACTGTTACAAGCTCCTAATAATAAGATTGTGCTCTGTGATAATCTGATCACTTTTAACTAGATTGGAGAAAAGAGTAGCGCACTGTTAGAAGCTCCTAATAATAAGAACATGCTCTGTGATGATATGATCACTTTAAACTAGATTGGAGAAAAGAGTAGCGCACTGTTACAAGCTCTTTAATAATAAGATCGTGCTCTGTGATAATATGATCACTTTAAACTAGACTGGAGAAAAGAGTAGCGCACTGTTAGAAGCTCCTAATAATAAGAACATGCTCTGTGATAATCTGATCACTTTAAACTAGATTGGATAAAAGAGTAGCGCACTGTTACAAGCTCCTAATAATAAGATCGTGCACTGTGGTAATTTGATCACTTTAAGCTAGATTGGAGAAAAGAGTAGCGCACTGTTAGAAGCTCCTAATAATAAGATCGTGCTCTGTGATGATATGATCACTTTAAACTAGATTGGAGAAAAGAGTAGCTCACTGTTACAAACTCCTAATAATAAGATCGTGCTCTGTGATAATCTGATCACTTTAAACTAGATTGGAGAAAAGAGTAGCGCACTGTTAGAAGCTCCTAATAATAAGATCGTGCTCTGTGATAATCTGATCACTTTAAACTAGATTGGAGAAAAGAGTAGCTCACTGTTACAAACTCCTAATAATAAGATCGTGCTCTGTGATAATCTGATCACTTTAAACTAGACTGGAGAGACAAGAGTAGCTCACTGTTACAAGCTCCTAATAATAAGATCGTGCTCTGTGATAATATGATCACTTTAAACTAGATTGGAGAAAAGAGTAGCGCACTGTTACAAGCTCCTAATAATAAGATCGTGCTCTGTGATAATCTGATCACTTTAAACTAGACTGGAGAGACAAGAGTAGCTCACTGTTACAAGCTCCTAATAATAAGATCGTGCTCTGTGATAATCTGATCACTTTAAACTAGATTGGAGAAAAGAGTAGCGCACTGTTAGAAGCTCCTAATAATAAGAACATGCTCTGTGATAATCTGATCACTTTAAACTAGATTGGAGAAAAGAGTAGCGCACTGTTAGAAGCTCCTAATAATAAGAACATGCTCTGTGATAATATGATGACTTTAAACTAGATTGGAGAAAAGAGTAGCGCAC
Source organism: Bathymodiolus septemdierum (assembly GCA_963383655.1). Lineage (NCBI taxonomy): Eukaryota > Metazoa > Mollusca > Bivalvia > Mytilida > Modiolidae > Bathymodiolus > Bathymodiolus septemdierum. The sequence goes on from OY726519.1 coordinate 27,319,567, forward strand.
TGTTAGAAGCTCCTAATAATAAGAACATGCTCTGTGATAATATGATCACTTTAAACTAGATTGGAGAAAAGAGTAGCGCACTGTTACAAGCTCCTAATAATAAGAACATGCTCTGTGATAATCTGATCACTTTAAACTAGATTGGAGAAAAGAGTAGCGCACTGTTAGAAGCTCCTATTAATAAGATCGTGCTCTGTGATGATATGATGACTTTAAACTAGCTTGGAGAAAAGAGTAGCGCACTGTTACAAGCTCCTAATAATAAGATCGTGCTCTGTGATAATATGATCACTTTAAACTAGATTGGAGAAAAGAGTAGCGCACTATTACAAGCTCCTAATAATAAGAACATGCTCTGTGATAATATGATCACTTTAAACTAGATTGGAGAAAAGAGTAGCGCACTGTTAGAAGCTCCTAATAATAAGATCGTGCTCTGTGATAATATGATGACTTTAAACTAGGTTGGAGAAAAGAGTAGCGCACTGTTACAAGCTCCTAATAATAAGAACATGCTCTGTGATGATATGATCACTTTAAACTAGATTGGAGAAAAGAGTAGCGCACTGTTAGAAGCTCCTAATAATAAGAACATGCTCTGTGATAATATGATGACTTTAAACTAGGTTGGAGAAAAGAGTAGCGCACTGTTACAAGCTCCTAATAATAAGAACATGCTCTGTGATGATATGATCACTTTAAACTAGATTGGAGAAAAGAGTAGCGCACTGTTAGAAGCTCCTAATAATAAGAACATGCTCTGTGATAATATGATGACTTTAAACTAGGTTGGAGAAAAGAGTAGCGCACTGTTACAAGCTCCTAATAATAAGAACATGCTCTGTGATAATATGATGACTTTAAACTAGGTTGGAGAAAAGAGTAGCTCACTGTTACAAGCTCCTAATAATAAGATCGTGCTCTGTGATAATCTGATCACTTTAAACTAGATTGGAGAAAAGAGTAGCGCACTGTTAGAAGCTCCTAATAATAAGAACATGCTCTGTGATAATCTGATCACTTTAAACTAGATTGGAGAAAAGAGTAGCGCACTGTTAGAAGCTCCTAATAATAAGAACATGCTCTGTGATAATATGATGACTTTAAACTAGGTTGGAGAAAAGAGTAGCGCACTGTTACAAGCTCCTAATAATAAGAACATGCTCTGTGATGATATGATCACTTTAAACTAGATTGGAGAAAAGAGTAGCTCACTGTTACAAGCTCCTAATAATAAGAACATGCTCTGTGATGATATGATCACTTTAAACTAGATTGGAGAAAAGAGTAGCGCACTGTTACAAGCTCCTAATAATAAGATCGTGCTCTGTGATAATCTGATCACTTTAAACTAGACTGGAGAGACAAGAGTAGCTCACTGTTACAAGCTCCTAATAATAAGATCGTGCTCTGTGATAATCTGATCACTTTAAACTAGATTGGAGAAAAGAGTAGCGCACTGTTAGAAGCTCCTAATAATAAGAACATGCTCTGTGATGATATGATCACTTTAAACTAGATTGGAGAAAAGAGTAGCGCACTGTTACAAGCTCCTAATAATAAGATCGTGCTCTGTGATAATATGATCACTTTAAACTAGATTGGAGAAAAGAGTAGCTCACTGTTACAAGCTCCTAATAATAAGATCGTGCTCTGTGATAATCTGATCACTTTAAACTAGACTGGAGAGACAAGAGTAGCTCACTGTTACAAGCTCCTAATAATAAGATCGTGCTCTGTGATAATCTGATCACTTTTAACTAGATTGGAGAAAAGAGTAGCGCACTGTTAGAAGCTCCTAATAATAAGAACATGCTCTGTGATGATATGATCACTTTAAACTAGATTGGAGAAAAGAGTAGCGCACTGTTACAAGCTCCTAATAATAAGATCGTGCTCTGTGATAATATGATCACTTTAAACTAGATTGGAGAAAAGAGTAGCGCACTGTTAGAAGCTCCTAATAATAAGAACATGCTCTGTGATAATATGATGACTTTAAACTAGATTGGAGAAAAGAGTAGCGCACTGTTAGAAGCTCCTAATAATAAGAACATGCTCTGTGATAATATGATCACTTTAAACTAGATTGGAGAAAAGAGTAGCGCACTGTTACAAGCTCCTAATAATAAGATCGTGCTCTGTGATGATATGATGACTTTAAACTAGATTGGAGAAAAGAGTAGCGCACTGTTACAAGCTCCTAATAATAAGAACATGCTCTGTGATAATATTATGACTTTAAACTAGGTTGGAGAAAAGAGTAGCGCACTGTTACAAGCTCCTAATAATAAGAACATGCTCTGTGATGATATGATCACTTTAAACTAGATTGGAGAAAAGGGTAGCTCACTGTTACAAGCTCCTAATAATAAGAACATGCTCTGTGATGATATGATCACTTTAAACTAGATTGGAGAAAAGAGTAGCGCACTGTTACAAGCTCCTAATAATAAGATCGTGCTCTGTGATAATCTGATCACTTTAAACTAGACTGGAGAGACAAGAGTAGCTCACTGTTACAAGCTCCTAATAATAAGATCGTGCTCTGTGATAATCTGATCACTTTAAACTAGATTGGAGAAAAGAGTAGCGCACTGTTAGAAGCTCCTAATAATAAGAACATGCTCTGTGATGATATGATCACTTTAAACTAGGTTGGAGAAAAGAGTAGCGCACTGTTACAAGCTCCTAATAATAAGATCGTGCTCTGTGATAATATGATGACTTCAAACTAGATTGGAGAAAAGAGTAGCGCACTGTTACAAGCTCCTAATAATAAGAACATGCTCTGTGATAATATGATCATTTTAAACTAGATTGGAGAAAAGAGTAGCGCACTGTTACAAGCTCCTAATAATAAGATCGTGCTCTGTGATAATATGATCACTTTAAACTAGATTGGAGAAAAGAGTAGCTCACTGTTACAAGCTCCTAATAATAAGATCGTGCTCTGTGATAATCTGATCACTTTAAACTAGACTGGAGAGACAAGAGTAGCTCACTGTTACAAGCTCCTAATAATAAGATCGTGCTCTGTGATAATCTGATCACTTTTAACTAGATTGGAGAAAAGAGTAGCGCACTGTTAGAAGCTCCTAATAATAAGAACATGCTCTGTGATGATATGATCACTTTAAACTAGATTGGAGAAAAGAGTAGCGCACTGTTGCAAGCTCTTTAATAATAAGATCGTGCTCTGTGATAATATGATCACTTTAAACTAGACTGGAGAAAAGAGTAGCGCACTGTTAGAAGCTCCTAATAATAAGAACATGCTCTGTGATAATCTGATCACTTTAAACTAGATTGGAGAAAAGAGTAGCGCACTGTTACAAGCTCCTAATAATAAGATCGTGCACTGTGGTAATTTGATCACTTTAAGCTAGATTGGAGAAAAGAGTAGCGCACTGTTAGAAGCTCCTAATAATAAGATCGTGCTCTGTGATGATATGATCACTTTAAACTAGATTGGAGAAAAGAGTAGCTCACTGTTACAAACTCCTAATAATAAGATCGTGCTCTGTGATAATCTGATCACTTTAAACTAGATTGGAGAAAAGAGTAGCGCACTGTTAGAAGCTCCTAATAATAAGATCGTGCTCTGTGATAATATGATGACTTTAAACTAGATTGGAGAAAAGAGTAGCGCACTGTTACAAGCTCCTAATAATAAGATCGTGCTCTGTGATGATACGATGACTTTAAACTAGATTGGAGAAAAGAGTAGCGCACTGTTACAAGCTCCTAATAATAAGAACATGCTCTGTGATAATATTATGACTTTAAACTAGGTTGGAGAAAAGAGTAGCGCACTGTTACAAGCTCCTAATAATAAGAACATGCTCTGTGATGATATGATCACTTTAAACTAGATTGGAGAAAAGGGTAGCTCACTGTTACAAGCTCCTAATAATAAGAACATGCTCTGTGATGATATGATCACTTTAAACTAGATTGGAGAAAAGAGTAGCGCACTGTTACAAGCTCCTAATAATAAGATCGTGCTCTGTGATAATCTGATCACTTTAAACTAGACTGGAGAGACAAGAGTAGCTCACTGTTACAAGCTCCTAATAATAAGATCGTGCTCTGTGATAATCTGATCACTTTAAACTAGATTGGAGAAAAGAGTAGCGCACTGTTAGAAGCTCCTAATAATAAGAACATGCTCTGTGATGATATGATGACTTTAAACTAGATTGGAGAAAAGAGTAGCGCACTGTTACAAGCTCCTAATAATAAGATCGTGCTCTGTGATAATCTGATCACTTTAAACTAGACTGGAGAGACAAGAGTAGCTCACTGTTACAAGCTCCTAATAATAAGATCGTGCTCTGTGATAATCTGATCACTTTAAACTAGATTGGAGAAAAGAGTAGCGCACTGTTAGAAGCTCCTAATAATAAGAACATGCTCTGTGATGATATGATGACTTTAAACTAGATTGGAGAAAAGAGTAGCGCACTGTTACAAGCTCCTAATAATAAGATCGTGCTCTGTGATAATATGATCACTTTAAACTAGATTGGAGAAAAGAGTAGCTCACTGTTACAAGCTCCTAATAATAAGATCGTGCTCTGTGATAATCTGATCACTTTAACCTAGACTGGAGAGACAAGAGTAGCTCACTGTTACAAGCTCCTAATAATAAGATCGTGCTCTGTGATAATCTGATCACTTTTAACTAGATTGGAGAAAAGAGTAGCGCACTGTTAGAAGCTCCTAATAATAAGAACATGCTCTGTGATGATATGATCACTTTAAACTAGATTGGAGAAAAGAGTAGCGCACTGTTGCAAGCTCTTTAATAATAAGATCGTGCTCTGTGATAATATGATCACTTTAAACTAGACTGGAGAAAAGAGTAGCGCACTGTTAGAAGCTCCTAATAATAAGAACATGCTCTGTGATAATCTGATCACTTTAAACTAGATTGGAGAAAAGAGTAGCGCACTGTTACAAGCTCCTAATAATAAGATCGTGCACTGTGGTAATTTGATCACTTTAAGCTAGATTGGAGAAAAGAGTAGCGCACTGTTAGAAGCTCCTAATAATAAGATCGTGCTCTGTGATGATATGATCACTTTAAACTAGATTGGAGAAAAGAGTAGCTCACTGTTACAAACTCCTAATAATAAGATCGTGCTCTGTGATAATCTGATCACTTTAAACTAGACTGGAGAGATAAGAGTAGCTCACTGTTACAAGCTCCTAATAATAAGATCGTGCTCTGTGATAATATGATCACTTTAAACTAGATTGGAGAAAAGAGTAGCGCACTGTTAGAAGCTCCTAATAATAAGATCGTGCTCTGTGAAAATCTGATCACTTTAAACTAGATTGGAGAAAAGAGTAGCGCACTGTTACAAGCTCCTAATAATAAGATCGTGCTCTGTGATAATCTGATCACTTTAAACTAGATTGGAGAAAAGAGTAGCGCACTGTTAGAAGCTCCTAATAATAAGATCGTGCTCTGTGATAATCTGATCACTTTAAACTAGATTGGAGAAAAGAGTAGCGCACTGTTAGAAGCTCCTAATAATAAGATCGTGCTCTGTGATAATCTGATCACTTTAAACTAGATTGGAGAAAAGAGTAGCGCACTGTTACAAGCTCCCAATAATAAGATCGTGCTCTGTGATAATATGATCACTTTAAACTAGATTGGAGAAAAGAGTAGCTCACTGTTACAAGCTCCTAATAATAAGATCGTGCTCTGTGATAATCTGATCACTTTAAACTAGACTGGAGAGACAAGAGTAGCTCACTGTTACAAGCTCCTAATAATAAGATCGTGCTCTGTGATAATCTGATCACTTTTAACTAGATTGGAGAAAAGAGTAGCGCACTGTTAGAAGCTCCTAATAATAAGAACATGCTCTGTGATGATATGATCACTTTAAACTAGATTGGAGAAAAGAGTAGCGCACTGTTACAAGCTCCTAATAATAAGATCGTGCTCTGTGATGATATGATGACTTTAAACTAGATTGGAGAAAAGAGTAGCGCACTGTTACAAGCTCCTAATAATAAGAACATGCTCTGTGATAATATTATGACTTTAAACTAGGTTGGAGAAAAGAGTAGCGCACTGTTACAAGCTCCTAATAATAAGAACATGCTCTGTGATGATATGATCACTTTAAACTAGATTGGAGAAAAGGGTAGCTCACTGTTACAAGCTCCTAATAATAAGAATATGCTCTGTGATGATATGATCACTTTAAACTAGATTGGAGAAAAGAGTAGCGCACTGTTACAAGCTCCTAATAATAAGATCGTGCTCTGTGATAATATGATCACTTTAAACTAGATTGGAGAAAAGAGTAGCGCACTGTTACAAGCTCCTAATAATAAGAATATGCTCTGTGATAATATGATCACTTTAAGCTAGATTGAAGAAAAGAGTAGCGCACTGTTAGAAGCTCCTAATAATAAGATCGTGCTCTGTGATAATCTGATCACTTTAAACTAGATTGGAGAAAAGAGTAGCGCACTGTTAGAAGCTCCTAATAATAAGATCGTGCTCTGTGATAATCTGATCACTTTAAACTAGATTGGAGAAAAGAGTAGCGCACTGTTAGAAGCTCCTAATAATAAGATCGTGCTCTGTGATAATCTGATCACTTTAAACTAGATTGGAGAAAAGAGTAGCGCACTGTTACAAGCTCCTAATAATAAGATCGTGCTCTGTGATAATATGATCACTTTAAACTAGATTGGAGAAAAGAGTAGCTCACTGTTACAAGCTCCTAATAATAAGATGGTGCTCTGTGATAATCTGATCACTTTAAACTAGACTGGAGAGACAAGAGTAGCTCACTGTTACAAGCTCCTAATAATAAGATCGTGCTCTGTGATAATCTGATCACTTTAAACTAGATTGGAGAAAAGAGTAGCGCACTGTTAGAAGCTCCTAATAATAAGAACATGCTCTGTGATGATATGATCACTTTAAACTAGATTGGAGAAAAGAGTAGCGCACTGTTAGAAGCTCCTAATAATAAGAACATGCTCTGTGATGATATGATCACTTTAAACTAGATTGGAGAAAAGAGTAGCGCACTGTTACAAGCTCCTAATAATAAGATCGTGCTCTGTGATAATATGATCACTTTAAACTAGATTGGAGAAAAGAGTAGCGCACTGTTAGAAGCTCCTAATAATAAGAACATGCTCTGTGATGATATGATCACTTTAAACTAGATTGGAGAAAAGAGTAGCGCACTGTTACAAGCTCCTAATAATAAGATCGTGCTCTGTGATGATATGATGACTTTAAACTAGATTGGAGAAAAGAGTAGCGCACTGTTACAAGCTCCTAATAATAAGAACATGCTCTGTGATAATATTATGACTTTAAACTAGGTTGGAGAAAAGAGTAGCGCACTGTTACAAGCTCCTAATAATAAGAACATGCTCTGTGATGATATGATCACTTTAAACTAGATTGGAGAAAAGGGTAGCTCACTGTTACAAGCTCCTAATAATAAGAATATGCTCTGTGATGATATGATCACTTTAAACTAGATTGGAGAAAAGAGTAGCGCACTGTTACAAGCTCCTAATAATAAGATCGTGCTCTGTGATAATATGATCACTTTAAACTAGATTGGAGAAAAGAGTAGCGCACTGTTACAAGCTCCTAATAATAAGAATATGCTCTGTGATAATATGATCACTTTAAGCTAGATTGAAGAAAAGAGTAGCGCACTGTTAGAAGCTCCTAATAATAAGATCGTGCTCTGTGATAATCTGATCACTTTAAACTAGATTGGAGAAAAGAGTAGCGCACTGTTAGAAGCTCCTAATAATAAGATCGTGCTCTGTGATAATCTGATCACTTTAAACTAGATTGGAGAAAAGAGTAGCGCACTGTTAGAAGCTCCTAATAATAAGATCGTGCTCTGTGATAATCTGATCACTTTAAACTAGATTGGAGAAAAGAGTAGCGCACTGTTACAAGCTCCTAATAATAAGATCGTGCTCTGTGATAATATGATCACTTTAAACTAGATTGGAGAAAAGAGTAGCTCACTGTTACAAGCTCCTAATAATAAGATGGTGCTCTGTGATAATCTGATCACTTTAAACTAGACTGGAGAGACAAGAGTAGCTCACTGTTACAAGCTCCTAATAATAAGATCGTGCTCTGTGATAATCTGATCACTTTAAACTAGATTGGAGAAAAGAGTAGCGCACTGTTAGAAGCTCCTAATAATAAGAACATGCTCTGTGATGATATGATCACTTTAAACTAGATTGGAGAAAAGAGTAGCGCACTGTTGCAAGCTCTTTAATAATAAGATCGTGCTCTGTGATAATATGATCACTTTAAACTAGACTGGAGAAAAGAGTAGCGCACTGTTAGAAGCTCCTAATAATAAGAACATGCTCTGTGATAATCTGATCACTTTAAACTAGATTGGAGAAAAGAGTAGCGCACTGTTACAAGCTCCTAATAATAAGATCGTGCACTGTGGTAATTTGATCACTTTAAGCTAGATTGGAGAAAAGAGTAGCGCACTGTTAGAAGCTCCTAATAATAAGATCGTGCTCTGTGATGATATGATCACTTTAAACTAGATTGGAGAAAAGAGTAGCGCACTGTTAGAAGCTCCTAATAATAAGATCGTGCTCTGTGATAATCTGATCACTTTAAACTAGATTGGAGAAAAGAGTAGCGCACTGTTAGAAGCTCCTAATAATAAGATCGTGCTCTGTGATAATCTGATCACTTTAAACTAGATTGGAGAAAAGAGTAGCGCACTGTTACAAGCTCCTAATAATAAGATCGTGCTCTGTGATAATATGATCACTTTAAACTAGATTGGAGAAAAGAGTAGCTCACTGTTACAAGCTCCTAATAATAAGATGGTGCTCTGTGATAATCTGATCACTTTAAACTAGACTGGAGAGACAAGAGTAGCTCACTGTTACAAGCTCCTAATAATAAGATCGTGCTCTGTGATAATCTGATCACTTTAAACTAGATTGGAGAAAAGAGTAGCGCACTGTTAGAAGCTCCTAATAATAAGAACATGCTCTGTGATGATATGATCACTTTAAACTAGATTGGAGAAAAGAGTAGCGCACTGTTAGAAGCTCCTAATAATAAGAACATGCTCTGTGATGATATGATCACTTTAAACTAGATTGGAGAAAAGAGTAGCGCACTGTTACAAGCTCCTAATAATAAGATCGTGCTCTGTGATAATATGATCACTTTAAACTAGATTGGAGAAAAGAGTAGCGCACTGTTAGAAGCTCCTAATAATAAGAACATGCTCTGTGATGATATGATCACTTTAAACTAGATTGGAGAAAAGAGTAGCGCACTGTTACAAGCTCCTAATAATAAGATCGTGCTCTGTGATGATATGATGACTTTAAACTAGATTGGAGAAAAGAGTAGCGCACTGTTACAAGCTCCTAATAATAAGAACATGCTCTGTGATAATATTATGACTTTAAACTAGGTTGGAGAAAAGAGTAGCGCACTGTTACAAGCTCCTAATAATAAGAACATGCTCTGTGATGATATGATCACTTTAAACTAGATTGGAGAAAAGGGTAGCTCACTGTTACAAGCTCCTAATAATAAGAATATGCTCTGTGATGATATGATCACTTTAAACTAGATTGGAGAAAAGAGTAGCGCACTGTTACAAGCTCCTAATAATAAGATCGTGCTCTGTGATAATATGATCACTTTAAACTAGATTGGAGAAAAGAGTAGCGCACTGTTACAAGCTCCTAATAATAAGAATATGCTCTGTGATAATATGATCACTTTAAGCTAGATTGAAGAAAAGAGTAGCGCACTGTTAGAAGCTCCTAATAATAAGATCGTGCTCTGTGATAATCTGATCACTTTAAACTAGATTGGAGAAAAGAGTAGCGCACTGTTAGAAGCTCCTAATAATAAGATCGTGCTCTGTGATAATCTGATCACTTTAAACTAGATTGGAGAAAAGAGTAGCGCACTGTTAGAAGCTCCTAATAATAAGATCGTGCTCTGTGATAATCTGATCACTTTAAACTAGATTGGAGAAAAGAGTAGCGCACTGTTACAAGCTCCTAATAATAAGATCGTGCTCTGTGATAATATGATCACTTTAAACTAGATTGGAGAAAAGAGTAGCTCACTGTTACAAGCTCCTAATAATAAGATGGTGCTCTGTGATAATCTGATCACTTTAAACTAGACTGGAGAGACAAGAGTAGCTCACTGTTACAAGCTCCTAATAATAAGATCGTGCTCTGTGATAATCTGATCACTTTAAACTAGATTGGAGAAAAGAGTAGCGCACTGTTAGAAGCTCCTAATAATAAGAACATGCTCTGTGATGATATGATCACTTTAAACTAGATTGGAGAAAAGAGTAGCGCACTGTTAGAAGCTCCTAATAATAAGAACATGCTCTGTGATGATATGATCACTTTAAACTAGATTGGAGAAAAGAGTAGCGCACTGTTACAAGCTCCTAATAATAAGATCGTGCTCTGTGATAATATGATCACTTTAAACTAGATTGGAGAAAAGAGTAGCGCACTGTTAGAAGCTCCTAATAATAAGAACATGCTCTGTGATGATATGATCACTTTAAACTAGATTGGAGAAAAGAGTAGCGCACTGTTACAAGCTCCTAATAATAAGATCGTGCTCTGTGATGATATGATGACTTTAAACTAGATTGGAGAAAAGAGTAGCGCACTGTTACAAGCTCCTAATAATAAGAACATGCTCTGTGATAATATTATGACTTTAAACTAGGTTGGAGAAAAGAGTAGCGCACTGTTACAAGCTCCTAATAATAAGAACATGCTCTGTGATGATATGATCACTTTAAACTAGATTGGAGAAAAGGGTAGCTCACTGTTACAAGCTCCTAATAATAAGAACATGCTCTGTGATGATATGATCACTTTAAACTAGATTGGAGAAAAGAGTAGCGCACTGTTACAAGCTCCTAATAATAAGATCGTGCTCTGTGATAATCTGATCACTTTAAACTAGACTGGAGAGACAAGAGTAGCTCACTGTTACAAGCTCCTAATAATAAGATCGTGCTCTGTGATAATCTGATCACTTTAAACTAGATTGGAGAAAAGAGTAGCGCACTGTTAGAAGCTCCTAATAATAAGAACATGCTCTGTGATGATATGATGACTTTAAACTAGATTGGAGAAAAGAGTAGCGCACTGTTACAAGCTCCTAATAATAAGATCGTGCTCTGTGATAATATGATCACTTTAAACTAGATTGGAGAAAAGAGTAGCTCACTGTTACAAGCTCCTAATAATAAGATCGTGCTCTGTGATAATCTGATCACTTTAACCTAGACTGGAGAGACAAGAGTAGCTCACTGTTACAAGCTCCTAATAATAAGATCGTGCTCTGTGATAATCTGATCACTTTTAACTAGATTGGAGAAAAGAGTAGCGCACTGTTAGAAGCTCCTAATAATAAGAACATGCTCTGTGATGATATGATCACTTTAAACTAGATTGGAGAAAAGAGTAGCGCACTGTTGCAAGCTCTTTAATAATAAGATCGTGCTCTGTGATAATATGATCACTTTAAACTAGACTGGAGAAAAGAGTAGCGCACTGTTAGAAGCTCCTAATAATAAGAACATGCTCTGTGATAATCTGATCACTTTAAACTAGATTGGAGAAAAGAGTAGCGCACTGTTACAAGCTCCTAATAATAAGATCGTGCACTGTGGTAATTTGATCACTTTAAGCTAGATTGGAGAAAAGAGTAGCGCACTGTTAGAAGCTCCTAATAATAAGATCGTGCTCTGTGATGATATGATCACTTTAAACTAGATTGGAGAAAAGAGTAGCTCACTGTTACAAACTCCTAATAATAAGATCGTGCTCTGTGATAATCTGATCACTTTAAACTAGACTGGAGAGATAAGAGTAGCTCACTGTTACAAGCTCCTAATAATAAGATCGTGCTCTGTGATAATATGATCACTTTAAACTAGATTGGAGAAAAGAGTAGCGCACTGTTAGAAGCTCCTAATAATAAGATCGTGCTCTGTGATAATCTGATCACTTTAAACTAGATTGGAGAAAAGAGTAGCGCACTGTTAGAAGCTCCTAATAATAAGATCGTGCTCTGTGATAATCTGATCACTTTAAACTAGATTGGAAAAAAGAGTAGCGCACTGTTACAAGCTCCTAATAATAAGATCGTGCTCTGTGATAATCTGATCACTTTAAACTAGATTGGAGAAAAGAGTAGCGCACTGTTAGAAGCTCCTAATAATAAGAACATGCTCTGTGATGATATGATCACTTTAAACTAGATTGGAGAAAAGAGTAGCGCACTGTTACAAGCTCCTAATAATAAGATCGTGCTCTGTGATGATATGATGACTTTAAACTAGATTGGAGAAAAGAGTAGCGCACTGTTACAAGCTCCTAATAATAAGAACATGCTCTGTGATAATATTATGACTTTAAACTAGGTTGGAGAAAAGAGTAGCGCACTGTTACAAGCTCCTAATAATAAGAACATGCTCTGTGATGATATGATCACTTTAAACTAGATTGGAGAAAAGGGTAGCTCACTGTTACAAGCTCCTAATAATAAGAATATGCTCTGTGATGATATGATCACTTTAAACTAGATTGGAGAAAAGAGTAGCGCACTGTTACAAGCTCCTAATAATAAGATCGTGCTCTGTGATAATATGATCACTTTAAACTAGATTGGAGAAAAGAGTAGCGCACTGTTACAAGCTCCTAATAATAAGAATATGCTCTGTGATAATATGATCACTTTAAGCTAGATTGAAGAAAAGAGTAGCGCACTGTTAGAAGCTCCTAATAATAAGATCGTGCTCTGTGATAATCTGATCACTTTAAACTAGATTGGAGAAAAGAGTAGCGCACTGTTAGAAGCTCCTAATAATAAGATCGTGCTCTGTGATAATCTGATCACTTTAAACTAGATTGGAGAAAAGAGTAGCGCACTGTTAGAAGCTCCTAATAATAAGATCGTGCTCTGTGATAATCTGATCACTTTAAACTAGATTGGAGAAAAGAGTAGCGCACTGTTACAAGCTCCTAATAATAAGATCGTGCTCTGTGATAATATGATCACTTTAAACTAGATTGGAGAAAAGAGTAGCTCACTGTTACAAGCTCCTAATAATAAGATGGTGCTCTGTGATAATCTGATCACTTTAAACTAGACTGGAGAGACAAGAGTAGCTCACTGTTACAAGCTCCTAATAATAAGATCGTGCTCTGTGATAATCTGATCACTTTAAACTAGATTGGAGAAAAGAGTAGCGCACTGTTAGAAGCTCCTAATAATAAGAACATGCTCTGTGATGATATGATCACTTTAAACTAGATTGGAGAAAAGAGTAGCGCACTGTTAGAAGCTCCTAATAATAAGAACATGCTCTGTGATGATATGATCACTTTAAACTAGATTGGAGAAAAGAGTAGCGCACTGTTACAAGCTCCTAATAATAAGATCGTGCTCTGTGATAATATGATCACTTTAAACTAGATTGGAGAAAAGAGTAGCGCACTGTTAGAAGCTCCTAATAATAAGAACATGCTCTGTGATGATATGATCACTTTAAACTAGATTGGAGAAAAGAGTAGCGCACTGTTACAAGCTCCTAATAATAAGATCGTGCTCTGTGATGATATGATGACTTTAAACTAGATTGGAGAAAAGAGTAGCGCACTGTTACAAGCTCCTAATAATAAGAACATGCTCTGTGATAATATTATGACTTTAAACTAGGTTGGAGAAAAGAGTAGCGCACTGTTACAAGCTCCTAATAATAAGAACATGCTCTGTGATGATATGATCACTTTAAACTAGATTGGAGAAAAGGGTAGCTCACTGTTACAAGCTCCTAATAATAAGAACATGCTCTGTGATGATATGATCACTTTAAACTAGATTGGAGAAAAGAGTAGCGCACTGTTACAAGCTCCTAATAATAAGATCGTGCTCTGTGATAATCTGATCACTTTAAACTAGACTGGAGAGACAAGAGTAGCTCACTGTTACAAGCTCCTAATAATAAGATCGTGCTCTGTGATAATCTGATCACTTTAAACTAGATTGGAGAAAAGAGTAGCGCACTGTTAGAAGCTCCTAATAATAAGAACATGCTCTGTGATGATATGATGACTTTAAACTAGATTGGAGAAAAGAGTAGCGCACTGTTACAAGCTCCTAATAATAAGATCGTGCTCTGTGATAATATGATCACTTTAAACTAGATTGGAGAAAAGAGTAGCTCACTGTTACAAGCTCCTAATAATAAGATCGTGCTCTGTGATAATCTGATCACTTTAACCTAGACTGGAGAGACAAGAGTAGCTCACTGTTACAAGCTCCTAATAATAAGATCGTGCTCTGTGATAATCTGATCACTTTTAACTAGATTGGAGAAAAGAGTAGCGCACTGTTAGAAGCTCCTAATAATAAGAACATGCTCTGTGATGATATGATCACTTTAAACTAGATTGGAGAAAAGAGTAGCGCACTGTTGCAAGCTCTTTAATAATAAGATCGTGCTCTGTGATAATATGATCACTTTAAACTAGACTGGAGAAAAGAGTAGCGCACTGTTAGAAGCTCCTAATAATAAGAACATGCTCTGTGATAATCTGATCACTTTAAACTAGATTGGAGAAAAGAGTAGCGCACTGTTACAAGCTCCTAATAATAAGATCGTGCACTGTGGTAATTTGATCACTTTAAGCTAGATTGGAGAAAAGAGTAGCGCACTGTTAGAAGCTCCTAATAATAAGATCGTGCTCTGTGATGATATGATCACTTTAAACTAGATTGGAGAAAAGAGTAGCTCACTGTTACAAACTCCTAATAATAAGATCGTGCTCTGTGATAATCTGATCACTTTAAACTAGACTGGAGAGATAAGAGTAGCTCACTGTTACAAGCTCCTAATAATAAGATCGTGCTCTGTGATAATATGATCACTTTAAACTAGATTGGAGAAAAGAGTAGCGCACTGTTAGAAGCTCCTAATAATAAGATCGTGCTCTGTGATAATCTGATCACTTTAAACTAGATTGGAGAAAAGAGTAGCGCACTGTTAGAAGCTCCTAATAATAAGATCGTGCTCTGTGATAATCTGATCACTTTAAACTAGATTGGAGAAAAGAGTAGCGCACTGTTACAAGCTCCTAATAATAAGATCGTGCTCTGTGATAATATGATCACTTTAAACTAGATTGGAGAAAAGAGTAGCTCACTGTTACAAGCTCCTAATAATAAGATGGTGCTCTGTGATAATCTGATCACTTTAAACTAGACTGGAGAGACAAGAGTAGCTCACTGTTACAAGCTCCTAATAATAAGATCGTGCTCTGTGATAATCTGATCACTTTAAACTAGATTGGAGAAAAGAGTAGCGCACTGTTAGAAGCTCCTAATAATAAGAACATGCTCTGTGATGATATGATCACTTTAAACTAGATTGGAGAAAAGAGTAGCGCACTGTTAGAAGCTCCTAATAATAAGAACATGCTCTGGAATGATATGATCACTTTAAACTAGATTGGAGAAAAGAGTAGCGCACTGTTACAAGCTCCTAATAATAAGATCGTGCTCTGTGATAATATGATCACTTTAAACTAGATTGGAGAAAAGAGTAGCGCACTGTTAGAAGCTCCTAATAATAAGAACATGCTCTGTGATGATATGATCACTTTAAACTAGATTGGAGAAAAGAGTAGCGCACTGTTACAAGCTCCTAATAATAAGATCGTGCTCTGTGATGATATGATGACTTTAAACTAGATTGGAGAAAAGAGTAGCGCACTGTTACAAGCTCCTAATAATAAGAACATGCTCTGTGATAATATTATGACTTTAAACTAGGTTGGAGAAAAGAGTAGCGCACTGTTACAAGCTCCTAATAATAAGAACATGCTCTGTGATGATATGATCACTTTAAACTAGATTGGAGAAAAGGGTAGCTCACTGTTACAAGCTCCTAATAATAAGAATATGCTCTGTGATGATATGATCACTTTAAACTAGATTGGAGAAAAGAGTAGCGCACTGTTACAAGCTCCTAATAATAAGATCGTGCTCTGTGATAATATGATCACTTTAAACTAGATTGGAGAAAAGAGTAGCGCACTGTTACAAGCTCCTAATAATAAGAATATGCTCTGTGATAATATGATCACTTTAAGCTAGATTGAAGAAAAGAGTAGCGCACTGTTAGAAGCTCCTAATAATAAGATCGTGCTCTGTGATAATCTGATCACTTTAAACTAGATTGGAGAAAAGAGTAGCGCACTGTTAGAAGCTCCTAATAATAAGATCGTGCTCTGTGATAATCTGATCACTTTAAACTAGATTGGAGAAAAGAGTAGCGCACTGTTAGAAGCTCCTAATAATAAGATCGTGCTCTGTGATAATCTGATCACTTTAAACTAGATTGGAGAAAAGAGTAGCGCACTGTTACAAGCTCCTAATAATAAGATCGTGCTCTGTGATAATATGATCACTTTAAACTAGATTGGAGAAAAGAGTAGCTCACTGTTACAAGCTCCTAATAATAAGATGGTGCTCTGTGATAATCTGATCACTTTAAACTAGACTGGAGAGACAAGAGTAGCTCACTGTTACAAGCTCCTAATAATAAGATCGTGCTCTGTGATAATCTGATCACTTTAAACTAGATTGGAGAAAAGAGTAGCGCACTGTTAGAAGCTCCTAATAATAAGAACATGCTCTGTGATGATATGATCACTTTAAACTAGATTGGAGAAAAGAGTAGCGCACTGTTAGAAGCTCCTAATAATAAGAACATGCTCTGTGATGATATGATCACTTTAAACTAGATTGGAGAAAAGAGTAGCGCACTGTTACAAGCTCCTAATAATAAGATCGTGCTCTGTGATAATATGATCACTTTAAACTAGATTGGAGAAAAGAGTAGCGCACTGTTAGAAGCTCCTAATAATAAGAACATGCTCTGTGATGATATGATCACTTTAAACTAGATTGGAGAAAAGAGTAGCGCACTGTTACAAGCTCCTAATAATAAGATCGTGCTCTGTGATGATATGATGACTTTAAACTAGATTGGAGAAAAGAGTAGCGCACTGTTACAAGCTCCTAATAATAAGAACATGCTCTGTGATAATATTATGACTTTAAACTAGGTTGGAGAAAAGAGTAGCGCACTGTTACAAGCTCCTAATAATAAGAACATGCTCTGTGATGATATGATCACTTTAAACTAGATTGGAGAAAAGGGTAGCTCACTGTTACAAGCTCCTAATAATAAGAACATGCTCTGTGATGATATGATCACTTTAAACTAGATTGGAGAAAAGAGTAGCGCACTGTTACAAGCTCCTAATAATAAGATCGTGCTCTGTGATAATCTGATCACTTTAAACTAGACTGGAGAGACAAGAGTAGCTCACTGTTACAAGCTCCTAATAATAAGATCGTGCTCTGTGATAATCTGATCACTTTAAACTAGATTGGAGAAAAGAGTAGCGCACTGTTAGAAGCTCCTAATAATAAGAACATGCTCTGTGATGATATGATGACTTTAAACTAGATTGGAGAAAAGAGTAGCGCACTGTTACAAGCTCCTAATAATAAGATCGTGCTCTGTGATAATATGATCACTTTAAACTAGATTGGAGAAAAGAGTAGCTCACTGTTACAAGCTCCTAATAATAAGATCGTGCTCTGTGATAATCTGATCACTTTAACCTAGACTGGAGAGACAAGAGTAGCTCACTGTTACAAGCTCCTAATAATAAGATCGTGCTCTGTGATAATCTGATCACTTTTAACTAGATTGGAGAAAAGAGTAGCGCACTGTTAGAAGCTCCTAATAATAAGAACATGCTCTGTGATGATATGATCACTTTAAACTAGATTGGAGAAAAGAGTAGCGCACTGTTGCAAGCTCTTTAATAATAAGATCGTGCTCTGTGATAATATGATCACTTTAAACTAGACTGGAGAAAAGAGTAGCGCACTGTTAGAAGCTCCTAATAATAAGAACATGCTCTGTGATAATCTGATCACTTTAAACTAGATTGGAGAAAAGAGTAGCGCACTGTTACAAGCTCCTAATAATAAGATCGTGCACTGTGGTAATTTGATCACTTTAAGCTAGATTGGAGAAAAGAGTAGCGCACTGTTAGAAGCTCCTAATAATAAGATCGTGCTCTGTGATGATATGATCACTTTAAACTAGATTGGAGAAAAGAGTAGCTCACTGTTACAAACTCCTAATAATAAGATCGTGCTCTGTGATAATCTGATCACTTTAAACTAGACTGGAGAGATAAGAGTAGCTCACTGTTACAAGCTCCTAATAATAAGATCGTGCTCTGTGATAATATGATCACTTTAAACTAGATTGGAGAAAAGAGTAGCGCACTGTTAGAAGCTCCTAATAATAAGATCGTGCTCTGTGATAATCTGATCACTTTAAACTAGATTGGAGAAAAGAGTAGCGCACTGTTACAAGCTCCTAATAATAAGATCGTGCTCTGTGATGATATGATGACTTTAAACTAGATTGGAGAAAAGAGTAGCGCACTGTTACAAGCTCCTAATAATAAGATCGTGCTCTGTGATAATCTGATCACTTTAAACTAGATTGGAGAAAAGAGTAGCTCACTGTTACAAGCTCCTAATAATAAGATCGTGCTCTGTGATAATCTGATCACTTTAAACTAGATTGGAGAAAAGAGTAGCGCACTGTTAGAAGCTCCTAATAATAAGAACATGCTCTGTGATAATCTGATCACTTTAAACTAGATTGGAAAAAAGAGTAGCGCACTGTTACAAGCTCCTAATAATAAGAACATGCTCTGTGATAATCTGATCACTTTAAACTAGATTGGAGAAAAGAGTAGCGCACTGTTGGAAGCTCCTAATAATAAGATCGTGCTCTGTGATAATCTGATCACTTTAAACTAGATTGGAGAAAAGAGTAGCTCACTGTTACAAGCTCCTAATAATAAGATCGTGCTCTGTGATAATCTGATCACTTTAAACTAGATTGGAGAAAAGAGTAGCTCACTGTTACAAGCTCCTAATAATAAGATCGTGCTCTGTGATAATCTGATCACTTTAAACTAGATTGGAGAAAAGAGTAGCTCACTGTTACAAGCTCCTAATAATAAGATCGTGCTCTGTGATAATCTGATCACTTTAAACTAGATTGGAGAAAAGAGTAGCTCACTGTTACAAGCTCCTAATAATAAGATCGTGCTCTGTGATAATCTGATCACTTTAAACTAGATTGGAGAAAAGAGTAGCGCACTGTTAGAAGCTCCTAATAATAAGAACATGCTCTGTGATAATCTGATCACTTTAAACTAGATTGGAGAAAAGAGTAGCGCACTGTTGGAAGCTCCTAATAATAAGATCGTGCTCTGTGATAATATGATCACTTTAAACTAGATTGGAGAAAAGAGTAGCGCACTGTTAGAAGCTCCTAATAATAAGATCGTGCTCTGTGATAATCTGATCACTTTAAACTAGATTGGAGAAAAGAGTAGCGCACTGTTACAAGCTCCTAATAATAAGATCGTGCTCTGTGATAATATGATCACTTTAAACTAGATTGGAGAAAAGAGTAGCGCACTGTTACAAGCTCCTAATAATAAGAATATGCTCTGTGATAATATGATCACTTTAAGCTAGATTGAAGAAAAGAGTAGCGCACTGTTAGAAGCTCCTAATAATAAGATCGTGCTCTGTGATAATCTGATCACTTTAAACTAGATTGGAGAAAAGAGTAGCGCACTGTTAGAAGCTCCTAATAATAAGATCGTGCTCTGTGATAATCTGATCACTTTAAACTAGATTGGAGAAAAGAGTAGCGCACTGTTAGAAGCTCCTAATAATAAGATCGTGCTCTGTGATAATCTGATCACTTTAAACTAGATTGGAGAAAAGAGTAGCGCACTGTTACAAGCTCCTAATAATAAGAACATGCTCTGTGATAATATGATCACTTTAAACTAGATTGAAGAAAAGAGTAGCGCACTGTTAGAAGCTCCTAATAATAAGATCGTGCTCTGTGATAATCTGATCACTTTAAACTAGATTGGAGAAAAGAGTAGCGCACTGTTAGAAGCTCCTAATAATAAGATCGTGCTCTGTGATAATCTGATCACTTTAAACTAGATTGGAGAAAAGAGTAGCGCACTGTTAGAAGCTCCTAATAATAAGATCGTGCTCTGTGATAATCTGATCACTTTAAACTAGATTGGAGAAAAGAGTAGCGCACTGTTACAAGCTCCTAATAATAAGAACATGCACTGTGATAATCTGATCACTTTAAACTAGATTGGAGAAAAGAGTAGCGCACTGTTACAAGCTCTTTAATAATAAGAACATGCTCTGTGATAACCTGATCACTTTAAACTAGATTGGAGAAAAGAGTAGCGCACTGTTAGAAGCTCCTAATAATAAGATCGTGCTCTGTGATAATATGATCACTTTAAACTAGATTGGAGAAAAGAGTAGCGCACTGTTACAAGCTCCTAATAATAAGATCGTGCTCTGTGATAATCTGATCACTTTAAACTAGCTTGGAGAAAAGAGTAGCGCACTGTTAGAAGCTCCTAATAATAAGATCGTGCTCTGTGATAATCTGATCACTTTAAACTAGTTTGGAGAAAAGAGTAGCGCACTGTTAGAAGCTCGTAATAACAAGATCGTGCTCTGTGATAATTTGATTACTTCAAACTAGATTGGAGAAAAGAGTAGCGCACTGTTACAAGCTCCTAATAATAAGAACATGCTCTGTGATAATATGATCATTTTAAACTAGATTGGAGAAAAGAGTAGCGCACTGTTAGAAGCTCCTAATAATAAGATCGTGCTCTGTGATGATATGATCACTTTAAACTAGATTGGAGAAAAGAGTAGCGCACTGTTAGAAGCTCCTAATAATAAGAACATGCTCTGTGATGATATGATCACTTTAAACTAGATTGGAGAAAAGAGTAGCGCACTGTTACAAGCTCCTAATAATAAGAACATGCTCTGTGATAATATGATGACTTTAAACTAGATTGGAGAAAAGAGTAGCGCACTGTTAGAAGCTCCTAATAATAAGATCGTGCTCTGTGATAATCTGATCACTTTAAACTAGATTGGAGAAAAGAGTAGCGCACTGTTACAAGCTCCTAATAATAAGATCGTGCTCTGTGATAATCTGATCACTTTAAACTAGATTGGAGAAAAGAGTAGCGCACTGTTACAAGCTCCTAATAATAAGATCATGCTCTGTGATAATATGATCACTTTAAACTAGATTGGAGAAAAGAGTAGCGCACTGTTACAAGCTCCTAATAATAAGATCGTGCTCTGTGATAATCTGATCACTTTAAACTAGATTGGAGAAAAGAGTAGCGCACTGTTAGAAGCTCCTAATAATAAGATCGTGCTCTATGATGATATGATCACTTTAAACTAGATTGGAGAAAAGAGTAGCGCACTGTTACAAGCTCCTAATAATAAGATCGTGCTCTGTGATAATCTGATCACTTTAAACTAGATTGGAGAAAAGAGTAGCGCACTGTTAGAAGCTCCTAATAATAAGATCGTGCTCTATGATGATATGATCACTTTAAACTAGATTGGAGAAAAGAGTAGCGCACTGTTAGAAGCTCCTAATAATAAGATCGTGCTCTGTGATAATCTGATCACTTTAAACTAGATTGGAGAAAAGAGTAGCGCACTGTTAGAAGCTCCTAATAATAAGATCGTGCTCTGTGATAATCTGATCACTTTAAACTAGATTGGAGAAAAGAGTAGCGCACTGTTAGAAGCTCCTAATAATAAGATCGTGCTCTGTGATAATATGATCACTTTAAACTAGATTGGAGAAAAGAGTAGCGCACTGTTACAAGCTCCTAATAATAAGATCGTGCTCTGTGATAATCTGATCACTTTAAACTAGCTTGGAGAAAAGAGTAGCGCACTGTTAGAAGCTCCTAATAATAAGATCGTGCTCTGTGATAATCTGATCACTTTAAACTAGATTGGAGAAAAGAGTAGCGCACTGTTAGAAGCTCGTAATAACAAGATCGTGCTCTGTGATAATTTGATTACTTCAAACTAGATTGGAGAAAAGAGTAGCGCACTGTTACAAGCTCCTAATAATAAGAACATGCTCTGTGATAATATGATCATTTTAAACTAGATTGGAGAAAAGAGTAGCGCACTGTTAGAAGCTCCTAATAATAAGATCGTGCTCTGTGATGATATGATCACTTTAAACTAGATTGGAGAAAAGAGTAGCGCACTGTTACAAGCTCCTAATAATAAGATCGTGCTCTGTGATAATCTGATCACTTTAAACTAGACTGGAGAGACAAGAGTAGCTCACTGTTACAAGCTCCTAATAATAAGATCGTGCTCTGTGATAATCTGATCACTTTAAACTAGATTGGAGAAAAGAGTAGCGCACTGTTAGAAGCTCCTAATAATAAGATCGTGCTCTATGATGATATGATCACTTTAAACTAGATTGGAGAAAAGAGTAGCGCACTGTTACAAGCTCCTAATAATAAGATCATGCTCTGTGATAATCTGATCACTTTAAACTAGATTGGAGAAAAGAGTAGCGCACTGTTACAAGCTCCTAATAATAAGAACATGCTCTCTGATAATATGATCACTTTAAACTAAATTGGAGAAAAGAGTAGCGCACTGTTACAAGCTCTTTAATAATAAGAACATGCTCTGTGATAATATGATGACTTTAAACTAGATTGGAGAAAAGAGTAGCGCACTGTTACAAGCTCTTTAATAATAAGAACATGCTCTGTGATAATATGATGACTTTAAACTAGATTGGAGAAAAGAGTAGCGCACTGTTACAAGCTCCTAATAATAAGAACATGCTCTCTGATAATATGATCACTTTAAACTAAATTGGAGAAAAGAGTAGCGCACTGTTACAAGCTCCTAATAATAAGATCATGCTCTGTGATAATCTGATCACTTTAAACTAGATTGGAGAAAAGAGTAGCGCACTGTTACAAGCTCCTAATAATAAGAACATGCTCTGTGATAATATGATCACTTTAAACTAGATTGAAGAAAAGAGTAGCGCACTGTTAGAAGCTCCTAATAATAAGATCGTGCTCTGTGATAATCTGATCACTTTAAACTAGATTGGAGAAAAGAGTAGCGCACTGTTAGAAGCTCCTAATAATAAGATCGTGCTCTGTGATAATCTGATCACTTTAAACTAGATTGGAGAAAAGAGTAGCGCACTGTTAGAAGCTCCTAATAATAAGATCGTGCTCTGTGATAATCTGATCACTTTAAACTAGATTGGAGAAAAGAGTAGCGCACTGTTACAAGCTCCTAATAATAAGAACATGCACTGTGATAATCTGATCACTTTAAACTAGATTGGAGAAAAGAGTAGCGCACTGTTACAAGCTCTTTAATAATAAGAACATGCTCTGTGATAACCTGATCACTTTAAACTAGATTGGAGAAAAGAGTAGCGCACTGTTAGAAGCTCCTAATAATAAGATCGTGCTCTGTGATAATATGATCACTTTAAACTAGATTGGAGAAAAGAGTAGCGCACTGTTAGAAGCTCCTAATAATAAGATCGTGCTCTGTGATAATCTGATCACTTTAAACTAGCTTGGAGAAAAGAGTAGCGCACTGTTAGAAGCTCCTAATAATAAGATCGTGCTCTGTGATAATCTGATCACTTTAAACTAGATTGGAGAAAAGAGTAGCGCACTGTTAGAAGCTCGTAATAACAAGATCGTGCTCTGTGATAATTTGATTACTTCAAACTAGATTGGAGAAAAGAGTAGCGCACTGTTACAAGCTCCTAATAATAAGAACATGCTCTGTGATAATATGATCATTTTAAACTAGATTGGAGAAAAGAGTAGCGCACTGTTACAAGCTCCTAATAATAAGATCGTGCTCTGTGATGATATGATCACTTTAAACTAGATTGGAGAAAAGAGTAGCGCACTGTTAGAAGCTCCTAATAATAAGATCGTGCTCTGTGATAATCTGATCACTTTAAACTAGATTGGAGAAAAGAGTAGCGCACTGTTACAAGCTCCTAATAATAAGATCATGCTCTGTGATAATATGATCACTTTAAACTAGATTGGAGAAAAGAGTAGCGCACTGTTACAAGCTCCTAATAATAAGATCGTGCTCTGTGATAATCTGATCACTTTAAACTAGATTGGAGAAAAGAGTAGCGCACTGTTAGAAGCTCCTAATAATAAGATCGTGCTCTATGATGATATGATCACTTTAAACTAGGTTGGAGAAAAGAGTAGCGCACTGTTACAAGCTCCTAATAATAAGATCGTGCTCTGTGATAATCTGATCACTTTAAACTAGATTGGAGAAAAGAGTAGCGCACTGTTAGAAGCTCCTAATAATAAGAACATGCTCTGTGATAATATGATCACTTTAAACTAGATTGGAGAAAAGAGTAGCGCACTGTTAGAAGCTCCTAATAATAAGATCGTGCTCTGTGATGATATGATCACTTTAAACTAGATTGGAGAAAAGAGTAGCGCACTGTTAGAAGCTCCTAATAATAAGAACATGCTCTGTGATAATCTGATCACTTTAAACTAGATTGGAGAAAAGAGTAGCGCACTGTTAGAAGCTCCTAATAATAAGATCGTGCTCTGTGATAATCTGATCACTTTAAACTAGATTGGAGAAAAGAGTAGCGCACTGTTAGAAGCTCGTAATAACAAGATCGTGCTCTGTGATAATTTGATTACTTCAAACTAGATTGGAGAAAAGAGTAGCGCACTGTTACAAGCTCCTAATAATAAGAACATGCTCTGTGATAATATGATCATTTTAAACTAGATTGGAGAAAAGAGTAGCGCACTGTTACAAGCTCCTAATAATAAGATCGTGCTCTGTGATGATATGATCACTTTAAACTAGATTGGAGAAAAGAGTAGCGCACTGTTAGAAGCTCCTAATAATAAGATCGTGCTCTGTGATAATCTGATCACTTTAAACTAGATTGGAGAAAAGAGTAGCGCACTGTTACAAGCTCCTAATAATAAGATCATGCTCTGTGATAATATGATCACTTTAAACTAGATTGGAGAAAAGAGTAGCGCACTGTTACAAGCTCCTAATAATAAGATCGTGCTCTGTGATAATCTGATCACTTTAAACTAGATTGGAGAAAAGAGTAGCGCACTGTTAGAAGCTCCTAATAATAAGATCGTGCTCTATGATGATATGATCACTTTAAACTAGGTTGGAGAAAAGAGTAGCGCACTGTTACAAGCTCCTAATAATAAGATCGTGCTCTGTGATAATCTGATCACTTTAAACTAGATTGGAGAAAAGAGTAGCGCACTGTTAGAAGCTCCTAATAATAAGAACATGCTCTGTGATAATATGATCACTTTAAACTAGATTGGAGAAAAGAGTAGCGCACTGTTAGAAGCTCCTAATAATAAGATCGTGCTCTGTGATGATATGATCACTTTAAACTAGATTGGAGAAAAGAGTAGCGCACTGTTAGAAGCTCCTAATAATAAGAACATGCTCTGTGATAATCTGATCACTTTAAACTAGATTGGAGAAAAGAGTAGCGCACTGTTAGAAGCTCCTAATAATAAGAACATGCTCTGTGATAATATGATCACTTTAAACTAGATTGGAGAAAAGAGTAGCGCACTGTTAGAAGCTCCTAATAATAAGATCGTGCTCTGTGATGATATGATCACTTTAAACTAGATTGGAGAAAAGAGTAGCGCACTGTTACAAGCTCCTAATAATAAGATCGTGCTCTGTGATAATATGATGACTTTAAACTAGATTGGAGAAAAGAGTAGCGCACTGTTACAAGCTCCTAATAATAAGAACATGCTCTGTGATAATATGATCACTTTAAACTAGATTGGAGAAAAGAGTAGCGCACTGTTACAAGCTCCTAATAATAAGAACATGCTCTCTGATAATATGATCACTTTAAACTAAATTGGAGAAAAGAGTAGCGCACTGTTACAAGCTCCTAATAATAAGATCATGCTCTGTGATAATCTGATCACTTTAAACTAGATTGGAGAAAAGAGTAGCGCACTGTTAGAAGCTCCTAATAATAAGATCGTGCTCTGTGATAATATGATCACTTTAAACTAGATTGGAGAAAAGAGTAGCGCACTGTTAGAAGCTCCTAATAATAAGAACATGCTCTGTGATAATATGATCACTTTAAACTAGATTGGAGAAAAGAGTAGCGCACTGTTACAAGCTCCTAATAATAAGATCGTGTTCTGTGATAATATGATCACTTTAAACTAGATTGGAGAAAAGAGTAGCGCACTGTTAGAAGCTCCTAATAATAAGAACATGCTCTGTGATAATATGATCACTTTAAACTAGATTGGAGAAAAGAGTAGCGCACTGTTACAAGCTCTTTAATAATAAGATCGTGCTCTGTGATAATATGATCACTTTAAACTAGATTGGAGAAAAGAGTAGCGCACTGTTAGAAGCTCCTAATAATAAGATCGTGCTCTGTGATAATCTGATCACTTTAAACTAGATTGGAGAAAAGAGTAGCGCACTGTTAGAAGCTCCTAATAATAAGAACATGCTCTGTGATAATTTGATCACTTTAAACTAGATTGGAGAAAAGAGTAGCGCACTGTTACAAGCTCCTAATAATAAGATCGTGCTCTGTGATGATATGATGACTTTAAACTAGATTGGAGAAAAGAGTAGCGCACTGTTACAAGCTCCTAATAATAAGAACATGCTCTGTGATCATATGATCACTTTAAACTAGATTGGAGAAAAGAGTAGCGCACTGTTACAAGCTCCTAATAATAAGATCATGCTCTGTGATAATCTGATCACTTTAAACTAGATTGGAGAAAAGAGTAGCGCACTGTTAGAAGCTCCTAATAATAAGATCGTGCTCTGTGATAATATGATCACTTTAAACTAGATTGGAGAAAAGAGTAGCGCACTGTTAGAAGCTCCTAATAATAAGAACATGCTCTGTGATAATATGATCACTTTAAACTAGATTGGAGAAAAGAGTAGCGCACTGTTACAAGCTCTTTAATAATAAGATCGTGCTCTGTGATAATATGATCACTTTAAACTAGATTGGAGAAAAGAGTAGCGCACTGTTAGAAGCTCCTAATAATAAGATCGTGCTCTGTGATAATCTGATCACTTTAAACTAGATTGGAGAAAAGAGTAGCGCACTGTTAGAAGCTCCTAATAATAAGAACATGCTCTGTGATAATTTGATCACTTTAAACTAGATTGGAGAAAAGAGTAGCGCACTGTTAGAAGCTCCTAATAATAAGATCGTGCTCTGTGATGATATGATCACTTTAAACTAGATTGGAGAAAAGAGTAGCGCACTGTTACAAGCTCTTTAATAATAAGATCGTGCTCTGTGATAATATGATCACTTTAAACTAGATTGGAGAAAAGAGTAGCGCACTGTTAGAAGCTCCTAATAATAAGATCGTGCTCTGTGATAATATGATGACTTTAAACTAGATTGGAGAAAAGAGTAGCGCACTGTTAGAAGCTCCTAATAATAAGAACATGCTCTGTGATAATCTGATCACTTTAAACTAGATTGGAGAAAAGAGTAGCGCACTGTTAGAAGCTCCTAATAATAAGAACATGCTCTGTGATAATATGATGACTTTAAACTAGATTGGAGAAAAGAGTAGCGCACTGTTAGAAGCTCCTAATAATAAGAACATGCTCTGTGATAATATGATCACTTTAAACTAGATTGGAGAAAAGAGTAGCGCACTGTTACAAGCTCCTAATAATAAGAACATGCTCTGTGATAATATGATCACTTTAAACTAGATTGGAGAAAAGAGTAGCGCACTGTTACAAGCTCCTAATAATAAGAACATGCTCTGTGATAATCTGATCACTTTAAACTAGATTGGAGAAAAGAGTAGCGCACTGTTAGAAGCTCCTAATAATAAGAACATGCTCTGTGATAATATGATGACTTTAAACTAGATTGGAGAAAAGAGTAGCGCACTGTTAGAAGCTCCTAATAATAAGAACATGCTCTGTGATAATATGATCACTTTAAACTAGATTGGAGAAAAGAGTAGCGCACTGTTACAAGCTCCTAATAATAAGATCGTGCTCTGTGATAATATGATGACTTTAAACTAGACTGGAGAGACAAGAGTAGCGCACTGTTACAAGCTCCTAATAATAAGATCGTGCTCTGTGATAATATGATCACTTTAAACTAGATTGGAGAAAAGAGTAGCGCACTGTTACAAGCTCCTAATAATAAGAACATGCTCTGTGATGATATGATCACTTTAAACTAGATTGGAGAAAAGAGTAGCGCACTGTTACAAGCTCCTAATAATAAGATCGTGCTCTGTGATAATATGATCACTTTAAACTAGATTGGAGAAAAGAGTAGCTCACTGTTACAAGCTCCTAATAATAAGATCGTGCTCTGTGATAATATGATGACTTTAAACTAGATTGGAGAAAAGAGTAGCGCACTGTTACAAGCTCCTAATAATAAGAACATGCTCTGTGATAATATGATGACTTTAAACTAGGTTGGAGAAAAGAGTAGCGCACTGTTACAAGCTCCTAATAATAAGAACATGCTCTGTGATGATATGATCACTTTAAACTAGATTGGAGAAAAGAGTAGCTCACTGTTACAAGATCCTAATAATAAGAACATGCTCTGTGATGATATGATCACTTTAAACTAGATTGGAGAAAAGAGTAGCGCACTGTTACAAGCTCCTAATAATAAGATCGTGCTCTGTGATAATCTGATCACTTTAAACTAGACTGGAGAGACAAGAGTAGCTCACTGTTACAAGCTCCTAATAATAAGATCGTGCTCTGTGATAATCTGATCACTTTAAACTAGATTGGAGAAAAGAGTAGCGCACTGTTAGAAGCTCCTAATAATAAGAACATGCTCTGTGATGATATGATCACTTTAAACTAGATTGGAGAAAAGAGTAGCGCACTGTTAGAAGCTCCTAATAATAAGAACATGCTCTGTGATAATTTGATCACTTTAAACTAGATTGGAGAAAAGAGTAGCGCACTGTTAGAAGCTCCTAATAATAAGATCGTGCTCTGTGATGATATGATCACTTTAAACTAGATTGGAGAAAAGAGTAGCGCACTGTTAAAAGCTCCTAATAATAAGAACATGCTCTGTGATAATATGATCACTTTAAACTAGATTGGAGAAAAGAGTAGCGCACTGTTACAAGCTCCTAATAATAAGATCATGCTCTGTGCTAATCTGATCACTTTAAACTAGATTGGAGAAAAGAGTAGCGCACTGTTAGAAGCTCCTAATAATAAGATCGTGCTCTGTGATAATATGATCACTTTAAACTAGATTGGAGAAAAGAGTAGCGCACTGTTAGAAGCTCCTAATAATAAGAACATGCTCTGTGATGATATGATCACTTTAAACTAGATTGGAGAAAAGAGTAGCGCACTGTTACAAGCTCTTTAATAATAAGATCGTGCTCTGTGATAATATGATCACTTTAAACTAGATTGGAGAAAAGAGTAGCGCACTGTTAGAGGCTCCTAATAATAAGATCGTGCTCTGTGATAATCTGATCACTTTAAACTAGATTGGAGAAAAGAGTAGCGCACTGTTAGAAGCTCCTAATAATAAGAACATGCTCTGTGATAATTTGATCACTTTAAACTAGATTGGAGAAAAGAGTAGCGCACTGTTAGAAGCTCCTAATAATAAGATCGTGCTCTGTGATGATATGATCACTTTAAACTAGATTGGAGAAAAGAGTAGCGCACTGTTACAAGCTCTTTAATAATAAGATCGTGCTCTGTGATAATATGATCACTTTAAACTAGATTGGAGAAAAGAGTAGCGCACTGTTAGAAGCTCCTAATAATAAGATCGTGCTCTGTGATAATATGATGACTTTAAACTAGATTGGAGAAAAGAGTAGCGCACTGTTAGAAGCTCCTAATAATAAGAACATGCTCTGTGATAATCTGATCACTTTAAACTAGATTGGAGAAAAGAGTAGCGCACTGTTAGAAGCTCCTAATAATAAGAACATGCTCTGTGATAATATGATGACTTTAAACTAGATTGGAGAAAAGAGTAGCGCACTGTTAGAAGCTCCTAATAATAAGAACATGCTCTGTGATAATATGATCACTTTAAACTAGATTGGAGAAAAGAGTAGCGCACTGTTACAAGCTCCTAATAATAAGAACATGCTCTGTGATGATATGATCACTTTAAACTAGATTGGAGAAAAGAGTAGCGCACTGTTACAAGCTCCTAATAATAAGATCGTGCTCTGTGATGATATGATGACTTTAAACTAGATTGGAGAAAAGAGTAGCGCACTGTTACAAGCTCCTAATAATAAGAACATGCTCTGTGATAATATGATCACTTTAAACTAGGTTGGAGAAAAGAGTAGCTCACTGTTACAAGCTCCTAATAATAAGAACATGCTCTGTGATGATATGATCACTTTAAACTAGATTGGAGAAAAGAGTAGCGCACTGTTACAAGCTCCTAATAATAAGATCGTGCTCTGTGATAATCTGATCACTTTAAACTAGACTGGAGAGAGAAGAGTAGCTCACTGTTACAAGCTCCTAATAATAAGATCGTGCTCTGTGATAATCTGATCACTTTAAACTAGATTGGAGAAAAGAGTAGCGCACTGTTAGAAGCTCCTAATAATAAGAACATGCTCTGTGATGATATGATCACTTTAAACTAGATTGGAGAAAAGAGTAGCGCACTGTTAGAAGCTCCTAATAATAAGATCGTGCTCTGTGATAATATGATCACTTTAAACTAGATTGGAGAAAAGAGTAGCTCACTGTTACAAGCTCCTAATAATAAGATCGTGCTCTGTGATAATCTGATCACTTTAAACTAGACTGGAGAGACAAGAGTAGCTCACTGTTACGAGCTCCTAATAATAAGATCGTGCTCTGTGATAATCTGATCACTTTTAACTAGATTGGAGAAAAGAGTAGCGCACTGTTAGAAGCTCCTAATAATAAGAACATGCTCTGTGATGATATGATCACTTTAAACTAGATTGGAGAAAAGAGTAGCGCACTGTTACAAGCTCCTAATAATAAGATCGTGCTCTGTGATAATATGATCACTTTAAACTAGATTGGAGAAAAGAGTAGCGCACTGTTAGAAGCTCCTAATAATAAGAACATGCTCTGTGATAATATGATCACTTTAAACTAGATTGGAGAAAAGAGTAGCGCACTGTTACAAGCTCCTAATAATAAGAACATGCTCTGTGATGATATGATCACTTTAAACTAGATTGGAGAAAAGGGTAGCTCACTGTTACAAGCTCCTAATAATAAGAACATGCTCTGTGATGATATGATCACTTTAAACTAGATTGGAGAAAAGAGTAGCGCACTGTTACAAGCTCCTAATAATAAGATCGTGCTCTGTGATAATCTGATCACTTTAAACTAGACTGGAGAGACAAGAGTAGCTCACTGTTACAAGCTCCTAATAATAAGATCGTGCTCTGTGATAATCTGATCACTTTAAACTAGATTGGAGAAAAGAGTAGCGCACTGTTAGAAGCTCCTAATAATAAGAACATGCTCTGTGATGATATGATCACTTTAAACTAGATTGGAGAAAAGAGTAGCGCACTGTTACAAGCTCCTAATAATAAGATCGTGCTCTGTGATAATATGATCACTTTAAACTAGATTGGAGAAAAGAGTAGCTCACTGTTACAAGCTCCTAATAATAAGATCGTGCTCTGTGATAATCTGATCACTTTAAACTAGACTGGAGAGACAAGAGTAGCTCACTGTTACAAGCTCCTAATAATAAGATCGTGCTCTGTGATAATCTGATCACTTTAAACTAGATTGGAGAAAAGAGTAGCGCACTGTTAGAAGCTCCTAATAATAAGAACATGCTCTGTGATGATATGATCACTTTAAACTAGATTGGAGAAAAGAGTAGCGCACTGTTACAAGCTCTTTAATAATAAGATCGTGCTCTGTGATAATATGATCACTTTAAACTAGACTGGAGAAAAGAGTAGCGCACTGTTAGAAGCTCCTAATAATAAGAACATGCTCTGTGATAATCTGATCACTTTAAACTAGATTGGATAAAAGAGTAGCGCACTGTTACAAGCTCCTAATAATAAGATCGTGCACTGTGGTAATTTGATCACTTTAAGCTAGATTGGAGAAAAGAGTAGCGCACTGTTAGAAGCTCCTAATAATAAGATCGTGCTCTGTGATGATATGATCACTTTAAACTAGATTGGAGAAAAGAGTAGCTCAATGTTACAAACTCCTAATAATAAGATCGTGCTCTGTGATAATCTGATCATTTTAAACTAGATTGGAGAAAAGAGTAGCGCACTGTTAGAAGCTCCTAATAATAAGATCGTGCTCTGTGATAATCTGATCACTTTAAACTAGATTGGAGAAAAGAGTAGCTCACTGTTACAAACTCCTAATAATAAGATCGTGCTCTGTGATAATCTGATCACTTTAAACTAGACTGGAGAGACAAGAGTAGCTCACTGTTACAAGCTCCTAATAATAAGATCGTGCTCTGTGATAATATGATCACTTTAAACTAGATTGGAGAAAAGAGTAGCGCACTGTTACAAGCTCCTAATAATAAGATCGTGCTCTGTGATAATCTGATCACTTTAAACTAGACTGGAGAGACAAGAGTAGCTCACTGTTACAAGCTCCTAATAATAAGATCGTGCTCTGTGATAATCTGATCACTTTAAACTAGATTGGAGAAAAGAGTAGCGCACTGTTAGAAGCTCCTAATAATAAGAACATGCCCTGTGATAATCTGATCACTTTAAACTAGATTGGAGAAAAGAGTAGCGCACTGTTAGAAGCTCCTAATAATAAGAACATGCTCTGTGATAATATGATGACTTTAAACTAGATTGGAGAAAAGAGTAGCGCACTGTTAGAAGCTCCTAATAATAAGAACATGCTCTGTGATAATATGATCACTTTAAACTAGATTGGAGAAAAGAGTAGCGCACTGTTACAAGCTCCTAATAATAAGAACATGCTCTGTGATAATATGATGACTTTAAACTAGGTTGGAGAAAAGAGTAGCGCACTGTTACAAGCTCCTAATAATAAGAACATGCTTTGTGATGATATGATCACTTTAAACTAGATTGGAGAAAAGAGTAGCTCACTGTTACAAGCTCCTAATAATAAGAACATGCTCTGTGATGATATGATCACTTTAAACTAGATTGGAGAAAAGAGTAGCGCACTGTTACAAGCTCCTAATAATAAGATCGTGCTCTGTGATAATCTGATCACTTTAAACTAGACTGGAGAGACAAGAGTAGCTCACTGTTACAAGCTCCTAATAATAAGATCGTGCTCTGTGATAATCTGATCACTTTAAACTAGATTGGAGAAAAGAGTAGCGCACTGTTAGAAGCTCCTAATAATAAGAACATGCTCTGTGATGATATGATCACTTTAAACTAGATTGGAGAAAAGAGTAGCGCACTGTTACAAGCTCCTAATAATAAGATCGTGCTCTGTGATAATATGATCACTTTAAACTAGATTGGAGAAAAGAGTAGCTCACTGTTACAAGCTCCTAATAATAAGATCGTGCTCTGTGATAATCTGATCACTTTAAACTAGACTGGAGAGACAAGAGTAGCTCACTGTTACAAGCTCCTAATAATAAGATCGTGCTCTGTGATAATCTGATCACTTTTAACTAGATTGGAGAAAAGAGTAGCGCACTGTTAGAAGCTCCTAATAATAAGAACATGCTCTGTGATGATATGATGACTTTAAACTAGATTGGAGAAAAGAGTAGCGCACTGTTACAAGCTCCTAATAATAAGATCGTGCTCTGTGATAATATGATCACTTTAAACTAGATTGGAGAAAAGAGTAGCGCACTGTTACAAGCTCCTAATAATAAGATCGTGCTCTGTGATGATATGATGACTTTAAACTAGATTGGAGAAAAGAGTAGCGCACTGTTACAAGCTCCTAATAATAAGAACATGCTCTGTGATAATATTATGACTTTAAACTAGATTGGAGAAAAGAGTAGCGCACTGTTACAAGCTCCTAATAATAAGATCGTGCTCTGTGATGATATGATGACTTTAAACTAGATTGGAGAAAAGAGTAGCGCACTGTTACAAGCTCCTAATAATAAGAACATGCTCTGTGATAATATGATGACTTTAAACTAGATTGGAGAAAAGAGTAGCGCACTGTTACAAGCTCCTAATAATAAGAACATGCTCTGTGATAATATTATGACTTTAAACTAGATTGGAGAAAAGAGTAGCTCACTGTTACAAGCTCCTAATAATAAGATCGTGCTCTGTGATGATATGATCACTTTAAACTAGGTTGGAGAAAAGAGTAGCGCACTGTTACAAGCTCCTAATAATAAGATCGTGCTCTGTGATAATCTGATCACTTTAAACTAGATTGGAGAAAAGAGTAGCGCACTGTTACAAGCTCCTAATAATAAGATCGTGCTCTGTGATAATCTGATCACTTTAAACTAGATTGGAGAAAAGAGTAGCGCACTGTTACAAGCTCCTAATAATAAGAACATGCTCTGTGATAATATTATGACTTTAAACTAGGTTGGAGAAAAGAGTAGCGCACTGTTACAAGCTCCTAATAATAAGAACATGCTCTGTGATAATCTGATCACTTTAAACTAGACTGTAGAGAGAAGAGTAGCTCACTGTTACAAGCTCCTAATAATAAGATCGTGCTCTGTGATAATCTGATCACTTTAAACTAGATTGGAGAAAAGAGTAGCGCACTGTTAGAAGCTCCTAATAATAAGAACATGCTCTGTGATGATATGATCACTTTAAACTAGATTGGAGAAAAGAGTAGCGCACTGTTACAAGCTCCTAATAATAAGATCGTGCTCTGTGATAATATGATCACTTTAAACTAGATTGGAGAAAAGGGTAGCTCACTGTTACAAGCTCCTAATAATAAGATCGTGCTCTGTGATAATCTGATCACTTTAAACTAGACTGGAGAGACAAGAGTAGCTCACTGTTACAAGCTCCTAATAATAAGATCGTGCTCTGTGATAATCTGATCACTTTTAACTAGATTGGAGAAAAGAGTAGCGCACTGTTAGAAGCTCCTAATAATAAGAACATGCTCTGTGATGATATGATCACTTTAAACTAGATTGGAGAAAAGAGTAGCGCACTGTTGCAAGCTCTTTAATAATAAGATCGTGCTCTGTGATAATATGATCACTTTAAACTAGACTGGAGAAAAGAGTAGCGCACTGTTAGAAGCTCCTAATAATAAGAACATGCTCTGTGATAATCTGATCACTTTAAACTAGATTGGAGAAAAGAGTAGCGCACTGTTACAAGCTCCTAATAATAAGATCGTGCACTGTGGTAATTTGATCACTTTAAGCTAGATTGGAGAAAAGAGTAGCGCACTGTTAGAAGCTCCTAATAATAAGATCGTGCTCTGTGATGATATGATCACTTTAAACTAGATTGGAGAAAAGAGTAGCTCACTGTTACAAACTCCTAATAATAAGATCGTGCTCTGTGATAATCTGATCACTTTAAACTAGATTGGAATAAAGAGTAGCGCACTGTTAGAAGCTCCTAATAATAAGATCGTGCTCTGTGATAATATGATCACTTTAAACTAGATTGGAGAAAAGAGTAGCGCACTGTTAGAAGCTCCTAATAATAAGATCGTGCTCTGTGATAATATGATCACTTTAAACTAGATTGGAGAAAAGAGTAGCGCACTGTTAGAAGCTCCTAATAATAAGATCGTGCTCTGTGATAATCTGATCACTTTAAACTAGATTGGAGAAAAGAGTAGCGCACTGTTACAAGCTCCTAATAATAAGATCGTGCTCTGTGATAATCTGATCACTTTAAACTAGATTGGAGAAAAGAGTAGCGCACTGTTACAAGCTCCTAATAATAAGATCGTGCTCTGTGATAATCTGATCACTTTAAACTAGATTGGAGAAAAGAGTAGCGCACTGTTACAAGCTCCTAATAATAAGATCGTGCTCTGTGATAATCTGATCACTTTAAACTAGATTGGAAAAAAGAGTAGCGCACTGTTACAAGCTCCTAATAATAAGAACATGCTCTGTGATGATATGATCACTTTAAACTAGATTGGAGAAAAGAGTAGCGCACTGTTACAAGCTCCTAATAATAAGATCGTGCTCTGTGATAATCTGATCACTTTAAACTAGATTGGAGAAAAGAGTAGCGCACTGTTAGAAGCTCCTAATAATAAGATCGTGCTCTGTGATAATATGATCACTTTAAACTAGATTGGAGAAAAGAGTAGCGCACTGTTAGAAGCTCCTAATAATAAGATCGTGCTCTGTGATAATATGATCACTTTAAACTAGATTGGAGAAAAGAGTAGCGCACTGTTAGAAGCTCCTAATAATAAGATCGTGCTCTGTGATAATCTGATCACTTTAAACTAGATTGGAGAAAAGAGTAGCGCACTGTTACAAGCTCCTAATAATAAGATCGTGCTCTGTGATAATCTGATCACTTTAAACTAGATTGGAGAAAAGAGTAGCGCACTGTTACAAGCTCCTAATAATAAGATCGTGCTCTGTGATAATCTGATCACTTTAAACTAGATTGGAGAAAAGAGTAGCGCACTGTTACAAGCTCCTAATAATAAGATCGTGCTCTGTGATAATCTGATCACTTTAAACTAGATTGGAAAAAAGAGTAGCGCACTGTTACAAGCTCCTAATAATAAGAACATGCTCTGTGATGATATGATCACTTTAAACTAGATTGGAGAAAAGAGTAGCGCACTGTTACAAGCTCCTAATAATAAGATCGTGCTCTGTGATAATCTGATCACTTTAAACTAGACTGGAGAGACAAGAGTAGCTCACTGTTACAAGCTCCTAATAATAAGATCGTGCTCTGTGATAATCTGATCACTTTAAACTAGATTGGAGAAAAGAGTAGCGCACTGTTAGAAGCTCCTAATAATAAGAACATGCTCTGTGATGATATGATCACTTTAAACTAGATTGGAGAAAAGAGTAGCGCACTGTTACAAGCTCCTAATAATAAGATCGTGCTCTGTGATAATATGATCACTTTAAACTAGATTGGAGAAAAGAGTAGCTCACTGTTACAAGCTCCTAATAATAAGATCGTGCTCTGTGATAATCTGATCACTTTAAACTAGACTGGAGAGACAAGAGTAGCTCACTGTTACAAGCTCCTAATAATAAGATCGTGCTCTGTGATAATCTGATCACTTTTAACTAGATTGGAGAAAAGAGTAGCGCACTGTTAGAAGCTCCTAATAATAAGAACATGCTCTGTGATGATATGATCACTTTAAACTAGATTGGAGAAAAGAGTAGCGCACTGTTACAAGCTCCTAATAATAAGATCGTGCTCTGTGATAATATGATCACTTTAAACTAGATTGGAGAAAAGAGTAGCGCACTGTTAGAAGCTCCTAATAATAAGAACATGCTCTGTGATAATATGATGACTTTAAACTAGATTGGAGAAAAGAGTAGCGCACTGTTACAAGCTCCTAATAATAAGATCGTGCTCTGTGATAATATGATCACTTTAAACTAGATTGGAGAAAAGAGTAGCGCACTGTTACAAGCTCCTAATAATAAGATCGTGCTCTGTGATGATATGATGACTTTAAACTAGGTTGGAGAAAAGAGTAGCGCACTGTTACAAGCTCCTAATAATAAGAACATGCTCTGTGATGATATGATGACTTTAAACTAGATTGGAGAAAAGAGTAGCGCACTGTTACAAGCTCCTAATAATAAGAACATGCTCTGTGATAATATTATGACTTTAAACTAGATTGGAGAAAAGAGTAGCGCACTGTTACAAGCTCCTAATAATAAGAACATGCTCTGTGATGATATGATCACTTTAAACTAGATTGGAGAAAAGGGTAGCTCACTGTTACAAGCTCCTAATAATAAGAACATGCTCTGTGATGATATGATCACTTTAAACTAGATTGGAGAAAAGAGTAGCGCACTGTTACAAGCTCCTAATAATAAGAACATGCTCTGTGATGATATGATCACTTTAAACTAGGTTGGAGAAAAGAGTAGCGCACTGTTACAAGCTCCTAATAATAAGAACATGCTCTGTGATGATATGATCACTTTAAACTAGATTGGAGAAAAGGGTAGCTCACTGTTACAAGCTCCTAATAATAAGAACATGCTCTGTGATAATATGATGACTTTAAACTAGATTGGAGAAAAGAGTAGCGCACTGTTACAAGCTCCTAATAATAAGATCGTGCTCTGTGATAATCTGATCACTTTAAACTAGACTGGAGACACAAGAGTAGCTCACTGTTACAAGCTCCTAATAATAAGATCGTGCTCTGTGATAATCTGATCACTTTAAACTAGATTGGAGAAAAGAGTAGCGCACTGTTAGAAGCTCCTAATAATAAGAACATGCTCTGTGATGATATGATCACTTTAAACTAGATTGGAGAAAAGAGTAGCGCACTGTTACAAGCTCCTAATAATAAGATCGTGCTCTGTGATAATATGATCACTTTAAACTAGATTGGAGAAAAGAGTAGCTCACTGTTACAAGCTCCTAATAATAAGATCGTGCTCTGTGATAATCTGATCACTTTAACCTAGACTGGAGAGACAAGAGTAGCTCACTGTTACAAGCTCCTAATAATAAGATCGTGCTCTGTGATAATCTGATCACTTTTAACTAGATTGGAGAAAAGAGTAGCGCACTGTTAGAAGCTCCTAATAATAAGAACATGCTCTGTGATGATATGATCACTTTAAACTAGATTGGAGAAAAGAGTAGCGCACTGTTGCAAGCTCTTTAATAATAAGATCGTGCTCTGTGATAATATGATCACTTTAAACTAGACTGGAGAAAAGAGTAGCGCACTGTTAGAAGCTCCTAATAATAAGAACATGCTCTGTGATAATCTGATCACTTTAAACTAGATTGGAGAAAAGAGTAGCGCACTGTTACAAGCTCCTAATAATAAGATCGTGCACTGTGGTAATTTGATCACTTTAAGCTAGATTGGAGAAAAGAGTAGCGCACTGTTAGAAGCTCCTAATAATAAGATCGTGCTCTGTGATGATATGATCACTTTAAACTAGATTGGAGAAAAGAGTAGCTCACTGTTACAAACTCCTAATAATAAGATCGTGCTCTGTGATAATCTGATCACTTTAAACTAGACTGGAGAGATAAGAGTAGCTCACTGTTACAAGCTCCTAATAATAAGATCGTGCTCTGTGATAATATGATCACTTTAAACTAGATTGGAGAAAAGAGTAGCGCACTGTTAGAAGCTCCTAATAATAAGATCGTGCTCTGTGATAATCTGATCACTTTAAACTAGATTGGAGAAAAGAGTAGCGCACTGTTACAAGCTCCTAATAATAAGAACATGCTCTGTGATAATCTGATCACTTTAAACTAGATTGGAGAAAAGAGTAGCGCACTGTTACAAGCTCCTAATAATAAGATCGTGCACTGTGGTAATTTGATCACTTTAAGCTAGATTGGAGAAAAGAGTAGCGCACTGTTAGAAGCTCCTAATAATAAGATCGTGCTCTGTGATGATATGATCACTTTAAACTAGATTGGAGAAAAGAGTAGCTCACTGTTACAAACTCCTAATAATAAGATCGTGCTCTGTGATAATCTGATCACTTTAAACTAGACTGGAGAGATAAGAGTAGCTCACTGTTACAAGCTCCTAATAATAAGATCGTGCTCTGTGATAATATGATCACTTTAAACTAGATTGGAGAAAAGAGTAGCGCACTGTTAGAAGCTCCTAATAATAAGATCGTGCTCTGTGATAATCTGATCACTTTAAACTAGATTGGAGAAAAGAGTAGCGCACTGTTACAAGCTCCTAATAATAAGAACATGCTCTGTGATAATCTGATCACTTTAAACTAGATTGGAGAAAAGAGTAGCGCACTGTTACAAGCTCCTAATAATAAGATCGTGCTCTGTGATAATCTGATCACTTTAAACTAGATTGGAGAAAAGAGTAGCGCACTGTTAGAAGCTCCTAATAATAAGATCGTGCTCTGTGATAATCTGATCACTTTAAACTAGATTGGAGAAAAGAGTAGCGCACTGTTACAAGCTCCTAATAATAAGAACATGCTCTGTGATAATATGATCACTTTAAACTAGATTGAAGAAAAGAGTAGCGCACTGTTAGAAGCTCCTAATAATAAGATCGTGCTCTGTGATAATCTGATCACTTTAAACTAGATTGGAGAAAAGAGTAGCGCACTGTTAGAAGCTCCTAATAATAAGATCGTGCTCTGTGATAATCTGATCACTTTAAACTAGATTGGAGAAAAGAGTAGCGCACTGTTAGAAGCTCCTAATAATAAGATCGTGCTCTGTGATAATCTGATCACTTTAAACTAGATTGGAGAAAAGAGTAGCGCACTGTTACAAGCTCCTAATAATAAGAACATGCACTGTGATAATCTGATCACTTTAAACTAGATTGGAGAAAAGAGTAGCGCACTGTTACAAGCTCTTTAATAATAAGAACATGCTCTGTGATAACCTGATCACTTTAAACTAGATTGGAGAAAAGAGTAGCGCACTGTTAGAAGCTCCTAATAATAAGATCGTGCTCTGTGATAATATGATCACTTTAAACTAGATTGGAGAAAAGAGTAGCGCACTGTTAGAAGCTCCTAATAATAAGATCGTGCTCTGTGATAATCTGATCACTTTAAACTAGCTTGGAGAAAAGAGTAGCGCACTGTTAGAAGCTCCTAATAATAAGATCGTGCTCTGTGATAATCTGATCACTTTAAACTAGATTGGAGAAAAGAGTAGCGCACTGTTAGAAGCTCGTAATAACAAGATCGTGCTCTGTGATAATTTGATTACTTCAAACTAGATTGGAGAAAAGAGTAGCGCACTGTTACAAGCTCCTAATAATAAGAACATGCTCTGTGATAATATGATCATTTTAAACTAGATTGGAGAAAAGAGTAGCGCACTGTTAGAAGCTCCTAATAATAAGATCGTGCTCTGTGATGATATGATCACTTTAAACTAGATTGGAGAAAAGAGTAGCGCACTGTTACAAGCTCCTAATAATAAGATCGTGCTCTGTGATAATCTGATCACTTTAAACTAGATTGGAGAAAAGAGTAGCGCACTGTTAGAAGCTCCTAATAATAAGAACATGCTCTGTGATAATATGATCACTTTAAACTAGATTGGAGAAAAGAGTAGCGCACTGTTAGAAGCTCCTAATAATAAGATCGTGCTCTATGATGATATGATCACTTTAAACTAGACTGGAGAAAAGAGTAGCGCACTGTTACAAGCTCCTAATAATAAGATCGTGCTCTGTGATAATCTGATCACTTTAAACTAGATTGGAGAAAAGAGTAGCGCACTGTTACAAGCTCCTAATAATAAGAACATGCTCTCTGATAATATGATCACTTTAAACTAAATTGGAGAAAAGAGTAGCGCACTGTTACAAGCTCCTAATAATAAGATCATGCTCTGTGATAATCTGATCACTTTAAACTAGATTGGAGAAAAGAGTAGCGCACTGTTAGAAGCTCCTAATAATAAGATCGTGCTCTGTGATAATATGATCACTTTAAACTAGCTTGGAGAAAAGAGTAGCGCACTGTTAGAAGCTCCTAATAATAAGAACATGCTCTGTGATAATATGATCACTTTAAACTAGATTGGAGAAAAGAGTAGCGCACTGTTACAAGCTCCTAATAATAAGATCGTGCTCTGTGATAATATGATCACTTTAAACTAGATTGGAGAAAAGAGTAGCGCACTGTTAGAAGCTCCTAATAATAAGAACATGCTCTGTGATAATATGATCACTTTAAACTAGATTGGAGAAAAGAGTAGCGCACTGTTACAAGCTCTTTAATAATAAGATCGTGCTCTGTGATAATATGATCACTTTAAACTAGATTGGAGAAAAGAGTAGCGCACTGTTAGAAGCTCCTAATAATAAGATCGTGCTCTGTGATAATCTGATCACTTTAAACTAGATTGGAGAAAAGAGTAGCGTACTGTTAGAAGCTCCTAATAATAAGAACATGCTCTGTGATAATTTGATCACTTTAAACTAGATTGGAGAAAAGAGTAGCGCACTGTTAGAAGCTCCTAATAATAAGATCGTGCTCTGTGATGATATGATCACTTTAAACTAGATTGGAGAAAAGAGTAGCGCACTGTTACAAGCTCCTAATAATAAGAACATGCTCTGTGATAATATGATCACTTTAAACTAGATTGGAGAAAAGAGTAGCGCACTGCTACAAGCTCCTAATAATAAGATCATGCTCTGTGATAATCTGATCACTTTAAACTAGATTGGAGAAAAGAGTAGCGCACTGTTAGAAGCTCCTAATAATAAGAACATGCTCTGTGATGATATGATCACTTTAAACTAGATTGGAGAAAAGAGTAGCGCACTGTTACAAGCTCCTAATAATAAGATCGTGCTCTGTGATAATATGATCACTTTAAACTAGATTGGAGAAAAGAGTAGCTCACTGTTACAAGCTCCTAATAATAAGATCGTGCTCTGTGATAATCTGATCACTTTAACCTAGACTGGAGAGACAAGAGTAGCTCACTGTTACAAGCTCCTAATAATAAGATCGTGCTCTGTGATAATCTGATCACTTTTAACTAGATTGGAGAAAAGAGTAGCGCACTGTTAGAAGCTCCTAATAATAAGAACATGCTCTGTGATGATATGATCACTTTAAACTAGATTGGAGAAAAGAGTAGCGCACTGTTGCAAGCTCTTTAATAATAAGATCGTGCTCTGTGATAATATGATCACTTTAAACTAGACTGGAGAAAAGAGTAGCGCACTGTTAGAAGCTCCTAATAATAAGAACATGCTCTGTGATAATCTGATCACTTTAAACTAGATTGGAGAAAAGAGTAGCGCACTGTTACAAGCTCCTAATAATAAGATCGTGCACTGTGGTAATTTGATCACTTTAAGCTAGATTGGAGAAAAGAGTAGCGCACTGTTAGAAGCTCCTAATAATAAGATCGTGCTCTGTGATGATATGATCACTTTAAACTAGATTGGAGAAAAGAGTAGCTCACTGTTACAAACTCCTAATAATAAGATCGTGCTCTGTGATAATCTGATCACTTTAAACTAGACTGGAGAGATAAGAGTAGCTCACTGTTACAAGCTCCTAATAATAAGATCGTGCTCTGTGATAATATGATCACTTTAAACTAGATTGGAGAAAAGAGTAGCGCACTGTTAGAAGCTCCTAATAATAAGATCGTGCTCTGTGATAATCTGATCACTTTAAACTAGATTGGAGAAAAGAGTAGCGCACTGTTACAAGCTCCTAATAATAAGAACATGCTCTGTGATAATCTGATCACTTTAAACTAGATTGGAGAAAAGAGTAGCGCACTGTTACAAGCTCCTAATAATAAGATCGTGCACTGTGGTAATTTGATCACTTTAAGCTAGATTGGAGAAAAGAGTAGCGCACTGTTAGAAGCTCCTAATAATAAGATCGTGCTCTGTGATGATATGATCACTTTAAACTAGATTGGAGAAAAGAGTAGCTCACTGTTACAAACTCCTAATAATAAGATCGTGCTCTGTGATAATCTGATCACTTTAAACTAGACTGGAGAGATAAGAGTAGCTCACTGTTACAAGCTCCTAATAATAAGATCGTGCTCTGTGATAATATGATCACTTTAAACTAGATTGGAGAAAAGAGTAGCGCACTGTTAGAAGCTCCTAATAATAAGATCGTGCTCTGTGATAATCTGATCACTTTAAACTCGATTGGAGAAAAGAGTAGCGCACTGTTACAAGCTCCTAATAATAAGAACATGCTCTGTGATAATCTGATCACTTTAAACTAGATTGGAGAAAAGAGTAGCGCACTGTTACAAGCTCCTAATAATAAGATCGTGCTCT
Source organism: Bathymodiolus septemdierum (assembly GCA_963383655.1). Lineage (NCBI taxonomy): Eukaryota > Metazoa > Mollusca > Bivalvia > Mytilida > Modiolidae > Bathymodiolus > Bathymodiolus septemdierum. Next base: position 27,363,698 of record OY726519.1, read on the forward strand.
GTGATAATCTGATCACTTTAAACTAGATTGGAGAAAAGAGTAGCGCACTGTTAGAAGCTCCTAATAATAAGATCGTGCTCTGTGATAATCTGATCACTTTAAACTAGATTGGAGAAAAGAGTAGCGCACTGTTACAAGCTCCTAATAATAAGAACATGCTCTGTGATAATATGATCACTTTAAACTAGATTGAAGAAAAGAGTAGCGCACTGTTAGAAGCTCCTAATAATAAGATCGTGCTCTGTGATAATCTGATCACTTTAAACTAGATTGGAGAAAAGAGTAGCGCACTGTTAGAAGCTCCTAATAATAAGATCGTGCTCTGTGATAATCTGATCACTTTAAACTAGATTGGAGAAAAGAGTAGCGCACTGTTAGAAGCTCCTAATAATAAGATCGTGCTCTGTGATAATCTGATCACTTTAAACTAGATTGGAGAAAAGAGTAGCGCACTGTTACAAGCTCCTAATAATAAGAACATGCACTGTGATAATCTGATCACTTTAAACTAGATTGGAGAAAAGAGTAGCGCACTGTTACAAGCTCTTTAATAATAAGAACATGCTCTGTGATAACCTGATCACTTTAAACTAGATTGGAGAAAAGAGTAGCGCACTGTTAGAAGCTCCTAATAATAAGATCGTGCTCTGTGATAATATGATCACTTTAAACTAGATTGGAGAAAAGAGTAGCGCACTGTTAGAAGCTCCTAATAATAAGATCGTGCTCTGTGATAATCTGATCACTTTAAACTAGATTGGAGAAAAGAGTAGCGCACTGTTAGAAGCTCGTAATAACAAGATCGTGCTCTGTGATAATTTGATTACTTCAAACTAGATTGGAGAAAAGAGTAGCGCACTGTTACAAGCTCCTAATAATAAGAACATGCTCTGTGATAATATGATCATTTTAAACTAGATTGGAGAAAAGAGTAGCGCACTGTTAGAAGCTCCTAATAATAAGATCGTGCTCTGTGATGATATGATCACTTTAAACTAGATTGGAGAAAAGAGTAGCGCACTGTTACAAGCTCCTAATAATAAGATCGTGCTCTGTGATAATCTGATCACTTTAAACTAGATTGGAGAAAAGAGTAGCGCACTGTTAGAAGCTCCTAATAATAAGAACATGCTCTGTGATAATATGATCACTTTAAACTAGATTGGAGAAAAGAGTAGCGCACTGTTAGAAGCTCCTAATAATAAGATCGTGCTCTATGATGATATGATCACTTTAAACTAGACTGGAGAAAAGAGTAGCGCACTGTTACAAGCTCCTAATAATAAGATCGTGCTCTGTGATAATCTGATCACTTTAAACTAGATTGGAGAAAAGAGTAGCGCACTGTTACAAGCTCCTAATAATAAGAACATGCTCTCTGATAATATGATCACTTTAAACTAAATTGGAGAAAAGAGTAGCGCACTGTTACAAGCTCCTAATAATAAGATCATGCTCTGTGATAATCTGATCACTTTAAACTAGATTGGAGAAAAGAGTAGCGCACTGTTAGAAGCTCCTAATAATAAGATCGTGCTCTGTGATAATATGATCACTTTAAACAAGCTTGGAGAAAAGAGTAGCGCACTGTTAGAAGCTCCTAATAATAAGAACATGCTCTGTGATAATATGATCACTTTAAACTAGATTGGAGAAAAGAGTAGCGCACTGTTACAAGCTCCTAATAATAAGATCGTGCTCTGTGATAATATGATCACTTTAAACTAGATTGGAGAAAAGAGTAGCGCACTGTTAGAAGCTCCTAATAATAAGAACATGCTCTGTGATAATATGATCACTTTAAACTAGATTGGAGAAAAGAGTAGCGCACTGTTACAAGCTCTTTAATAATAAGATCGTGCTCTGTGATAATATGATCACTTTAAACTAGATTGGAGAAAAGAGTAGCGCACTGTTAGAAGCTCCTAATAATAAGATCGTGCTCTGTGATAATCTGATCACTTTAAACTAGATTGGAGAAAAGAGTAGCGTACTGTTAGAAGCTCCTAATAATAAGAACATGCTCTGTGATAATTTGATCACTTTAAACTAGATTGGAGAAAAGAGTAGCGCACTGTTAGAAGCTCCTAATAATAAGATCGTGCTCTGTGATGATATGATCACTTTAAACTAGATTGGAGAAAAGAGTAGCGCACTGTTACAAGCTCCTAATAATAAGAACATGCTCTGTGATAATATGATCACTTTAAACTAGATTGGAGAAAAGAGTAGCGCACTGCTACAAGCTCCTAATAATAAGATCATGCTCTGTGATAATCTGATCACTTTAAACTAGATTGGAGAAAAGAGTAGCGCACTGTTAGAAGCTCCTAATAATAAGATCGTGCTCTGTGATAATATGATCACTTTAAACTAGATTGGAGAAAAGAGTAGCGCACTGTTAGAATCTCCTAATAATAAGAACATGCTCTGTGATAATATGATCACTTTAAACTAGATTGGAGAAAAGAGTAGCGCACTGTTACAAGCTCCTAATAATAAGATCGTGCTCTGTGATAATCTGATCACTTTAAACTAGATTGGAGAAAAGAGTAGCGCACTGTTACAAGCTGCTAATAATAAGATCGTGCTCTGTGATAATCTGATCACTTTAAACTAGATTGGAGAAAAGAGTAGCTCACTGTTACAAGCTCCTAATAATAAGATCGTGCTCTGTGATAATCTGATCACTTTAAACTAGACTGGAGAGACAAGAGTAGCTCACTGTTACAAGCTCCTAATAAAAAGAACATGCTCTGTGATGATATGATCACTTTAAACTAGATTGGAGAAAAGAGTAGCGCACTGTTAGAAGCTCCTAATAATAAGATTGTGCTCTGTGATAATCTGATCACTTTAAACTAATTTGGAGTGACAACAGTAGCACACTGTTGAAAGTTAAAAAAGGAACTATTTGCATTGTAATAGTCGGATTACTTTAAGCTTGATTTGTCATCAACTTTTGGTTTGACCGCTTTGTAACTTTGAAGGCCAATAAGGATGTGGTCCAAAATTGATACGGTTGAACATGCTTCGTAGACGTCACAGCAGGACAGCAGTTACCTGACTTATATGTTCTTACATGTCATTAAAAGAAAGCATAAACAATGATGGTCAACAGTTCCTACAATATAAAAAAAAAATAACAGTCATTATTCACTTCAACTCACTGAACATGAAAAAGACCCCCACACACGTAGTTGGAAATCTAGGTCCTGGCTTGGCACCGGCGCAAACATATGATGGATTAAACTGGCTAATGGGATCCCAGACCCCACTTCTTGATAATTGGATCTCCAACCACAATACAGATATAAACAAACGATAAAAAAAAAACATCCGCAAATTCGCTTGCACTCAAAAAGATCACATACTATCACGCATGTCATAATTGTCTGTCAGCATTACAGGTACAATGTAATATAGACAAAGATATATGTGTATGTCTTCAACGCATGAATAATGTTAGGAATGTAGCCTTTATACCATTTCCCAAAATTATTATATTTACACGCAAGACTTTGGAATGGACTTTGTTTTGGTGTATTTTGAGCATTCTCTGCCAAGTTCGTTTTGATATATAATTATGTCAGAGAAATATTTGCTTGACAGAGTATATTGGGTAATAAGTTTCATTTTGGATGCATCGTAAGTACCAATGTTCGTTATGACTAAGACAATATAATGACATTCACGCACAAATATACAATATACAAAGCCATATCTCATTATCTAAACACCCGAAACATGATAACTATTTCCGATCATGATCGAGAGCTATTTTTAGAAGCCACGATTTATTGAATATTTTATCACTCGGTTTTACAATATATTGACTAAGAAAAGTTTGAAGATAACAAAGGTGCAATCAGAAGCCATAAAGAGAAGAAGGACAGACAACACAATAAATAAAAGAAAAAGAACAAAAGGGCAAATAATGATCTACAACGCACTACACAGAAAGCTAATATGATACATTGTTTAATCATCCAACAATATGATACACAGTTTAATCGTCCAACAATATGATACATTGTTTAATCGTCCAACAATATGATAAACTGTTTAATCGTCCAACAATATGATACACTGTTTAATCGTCCAACAATATGATACACTGTTTAATCGTCCAACAATATGATACACTGTCTAATCGTCCAACAATATGATACATTGTTTAATCGTCCAACAATATGATACATTGTTTAATCGTCCAACAATATGAACCATTGTTTAATCGTCCAACAATATGACCCATTGTTTAATCGTCCAACAATATGATACACTGTCTAATCGTCCAACAATATGATACATTGTTTAATCGTCCAACAATATGATACACTGTCTAATCGTCCAACAATATGACACATTGTTTAATCGTTCAACAATGTGATACACTGTCTAATCGTCCAACAATATGATACATTGTTTAATCGTCCAACAATATGATACATTGTTTAATCGTCCAACAATATGAACCATTGTTTAATCGTCCAACAATATGATACATTGCTTAATCGTCCAACAATATGATACATTGTTTAATCGTCCAACAATATGATACATTTGTTAATCGTCCAACAATATGATACATTGCTTAATCGTCCAACAATATGATACATTTGTTAATCGTCCAACAATATGATACATTGCTTAATCGTCCAAAAATATGAACCATTGTTTAATCGTCCAACAATATGATACATTGTTTAAACGTCCAACAATATGATACATTGTTTAAACGTCCAACAATATGATACATTGTTTAATCGTCCAACAATATGATACACTGTTTAAGCGTCCAACAATATGATACATTGTTTAATCGTCCAACAATATGAACCATTGTTTAATCGTCCAACAACATTTTCTTCCTCTTTAATATATAATAAAAAATCATTTCAGTGAAGGACTGTTGACAAATAATACAAATTCTCTCCATTTCGTTATCAAGTCAACTTCACTTTTACAATAATTACATATGATTGATAGATAAAAAATAATACTTCAATATTTCAGATGAGCATTCATGTGGCCAGAGATCGAATTTCATCTATAGAATTCCACCTACCAGACGACAAGATTTCACGTGCTGGAATCAGTCTGCATTCATCGTATGGTAGCCATTTTATTACAGTTGTCAATAAGTCTTGTGGATACTTGAAGAAGCTGTCATTAAAGTAAATAACTTATATTTTAACACTAGGGGTTGTGGTGTATAGCGCCACTTTTAACAATATTCTAATACTAAATTAATGTTTCATTTGTATTGTCTATCACTATTAATTTGAATGATAATTGATTAATATTTTGTGTTGTTATTTTTTTTAATTTTGTTACTTGAAAGTGTGTCTGCATTATTTTTTACAATGAGATTTTCTCTAGATATATGTGACTATTTATCTAATGTCTAATGATAAATATAAATTACTAGTCCTAATACACGACAACTTCAGGAGATTCATGATAGATAATTTATTCACATGTAATAATAGACAAATGACATAATTGAAGTGCCTGTTCCAGATCTAGGAAAGTGAGTGGTCATGTGCATGTATGCTAGGGGTATCGATTTAGCCAATTGGATTTTGGAACTGATTTTTGTGTTCGAAATAATTCTTGAAAGCCATACTGTGTTGTGAGTTTTACAATGGGTTAGTATTTTGTCAATCTGGGAAAGACTTTCGGAAAGGAGATATAGACGAATCCTACAAATACTGTATAACATTCAAAATGAATATAAGTATATAATTGTTTAGTCTAGCACCACACTGGATGCAAAGTACTAATATTCATCAACTCAGAAATGGTGCAGAATTAATAGTCTCCTATCATAGGTTTTTGCTAACCAATGAATCTTTGATATCTGAAACTATAAGAAAATAGAATAAACTAGAATTAACTACATGTAACACGGATTCAATCTTACAAATTTTAAAATGCACTTCGTTTAAAGCCATTTGCTTGATGTGTGTTGTAGCTAATTTTTGTACATGATATATATAAATATATATCTTTGAAAAGTTACCTCCCCTTTCACTGCATTCAATTTATTTGCATTCTGTAATCAGTAGAAGACCTTGTGTACAGTAAGTTCTTGATTTTTCAAACTAAAGCCAGATTGCATCCAAAAAGGTGAAAAAGGGAAATTCGTTTCATACGACTTGCTTATATTATAGCAATAATGTTTTTCTTTTTAGGGACAATGACAAATTATTAGGAATAAACTACAACGCTGTAGAGTGTTTTGAACACGACACAATCTTGGAAATGTTACGGTATTTGTTTCATGAACCAAGAGCAAACCCAATTGTTTTGGTAATTATATTGTAATTAAAGCAGCAAACGCTACCATCTCCCACCCCATTCCCCATAACATCACCATTGATTGTAACAACATATCAAAAGTCCATGAATATGAAGGCACATGTTACATCACAAGAAGAACAGATCGACTTCAACTCTTAAGACCATTTTGTAGAAAGAAATAACAATATCAAACATGGACACTGAACGAGAAGTGTACGCGTGAACTTGATGTTTTCCGTCTGCTGTACTGCAATGAATCCGAACTTAAATGTTTGTAAACATCATTGATATACAAGACGTACAGACCAGTTAACTAAGAGAATAGAAATAAATTCAGACACGATGCTATGAAGCATATCTGTTTGGATTCAGAATACAAAAAAGCAGATGATTTATTACAGGATCAGGTTTATAAAAAAGTAAAATCGAGTGGTTCTTGGATTGTACTATGCATGGAGAAATGAGATCACTGGTTCCTAATTCTGATTACTCTGAATTAATGATGAAACCAAATTTCTGCAAATGTTAAATGTAGATAAATTGTAATTTGAATTTTTTGGAGTAATTCGAACCCGTGGGCATTGGATCTTTTTGAACACGCTATTTGACAAGAATGTGAAGAAAAGATATTAAGCATATACTATATTCACAAACATGCACTATTCATATTTTCAATGCTGACTTACTGTTAGCCAGACAATCGGTGAAAAACATCAAACATGGTTAGCTATAGAACACCCCTAAATCAAAACAGGTGCTCATTTCAGATTGTGGAAAGAGAGGAAGTGAATGGCAAAATGGTGATGTTTGAAATAGAGGTCAATGACAATGAGAAAGGTATGATATATATTATCTAGAATAGAATATGTTATTAGTATGCACGGAAATCTGTAAAGTGCATGAGTCTGTGTCGGTGCACAATTCACAGAAAAACCAGAGAAAATTGCAAAAAGATAAAAAAATAATCCTACATGAAGGACATGTAAGTTGGCTTTGATTACTATTTCAAATAATTACATTTCAATAAGAAATTACCCGAAAATGTAATGTATATCCAATTTCATTCATTGATATTGTAGGTATTGTAACTACATATAGTGTTCATGCAGCTGCAATATCAAAGCAAAAACTTGCATCTATCTATTGATATTTTAACCTTATATTTAAAAAATAACAACCCGGAAACATGTATTTACAAAACAACAGGAGAAAACCTTTAATTGAGTGGAAATAATAAAATGAATGGACAGAGGGAACCGTTTGAATACCAAATTACAGAGCTTGTGCACGTGTTCCTTATTATATATTGTTCTTTGTTATAGTCACAATCACGTCCTTCTTTTCTCGTTAATGAATTATCGCTGAATATGATTCATCACCTGATTTGTAAGGTAAGAACAAAGACGGTGTCACTAGTGGAGCAGGCATTGTTTAGTCTTTTGTACCTGACTAGTGTTCAGTTGGCCATTGTTTTTTGTCCTTTTCTTGTGGCCATTGAATTGTCGGCATTTACTCGATTTACGATTTGAGCTGATCCCTTAGATATTTTTTTTATTTTTTCTTGGTATGATCTAATATTAATTCTTTAAAATGTCACCCTCTCTTTGAGTCAATTTCATTAGAGGTCGTAAGCCGTAGTCGTAGACACGGTAGACGTCAACAACGAAGAAATGTTATGAAAAGAAAGCTTAAGCAGTGATATTCAACAATTCCACAGCAATTTCTCAGATTATCAATTATACTTACATTTTATATACAAGTTATTGTTTCTCTTAAAAGTTTGCTCACAATTTCCAAACATGATTTCAATTTCATCATAGCTGTGCATTTTATTTGTGTAAGTAACCCGAGTTAGGAAACATAGAAATTCGCATCTGGTCTTTGATTCTCGCGTTCGTCTAGTGCACATCACATTCAGACTTTGGTACTCTGTGCTGGTTGAGTGCAACTCGCCGTCAATACTCCACATTCGTCCAGTGCACCCGACCTTCGGAGTCTTGTGCTGTGTGTTCGTGGAGTGCACATCATCTTCAGACTTTGGTACTCTGCTTTCGTAGGGTGGATCTCGCATCAGTGCTGGAATGGAACTCGAAAACGTTAAAAAGGATGTAACTCCTCTTATACGGAATAGATCCAATTCCGAAAATGGTATCTGCTGAATGTGAGGTACCAATCAATTACACAAATCGACCTTGTAATTTGGAGGAGACGATATGCATGCGTCATGCTTGGAAAATTCCAAGCTAGCTCTTTACGCCTAAAATGCAACTTGAAATGAACAATACATTGATAGAAGTAATCGTTGATTGCCTGTCACACAAACAGATATATATATATATATATATATATATATATATATATATATGGGACAGATATATTGTATGGTTGTCACTTGCTTAGATATTTGCAAAATATACTTTATGTCCTGTGACTGTATCATGATTTCTTCATTATCCTATACAATATATTAAACATTCCTGAGTTAGATTGCTGTCAAATTATAATATTAAGTATATATGTACCATCTACACACGTTTAGACACATGTCTTATGTCTATCTCTAGATATTCCTTACGAGACAAGGTAACACTTCGATTATTGAAGCTCCATTTTTATGGAGCTGATGTGGTCGAGTGGTCTAGAACGCTGGACATAAGGCTAAGCGATTGGTGCTGCAGTGTATCAATGGTGTGATTTCAAATCCCGTCGAGGGAAGGACAAAAATTTGACAGCTCAAAAATCTAATTCTAACACTGTTTGGTTTAATTGTCAGACGTATTTAATATTTAGTATTAACTTATTATCACAAGTAACTTTGAGATCCAGTGGGACAGATATATTGTATGGTTGTCACTTGCTTAGATGTTTGTATAATATACTTTATTTCCTGTGACTAGAATGATTTCTTCATTATCCTATACAATATATTAAAAATTGCTGAGTTAGATTGCTGTCAAATTATAATATTAAGTATATTTGTACCATCTACACAGGCTTAGACACATGTCTTATGTCTATATCTAGATTTTCCTTACGAGACAAGGTAACACTTCGATTATTGAAGCTCCATTTTTATGGAGCGGATGTGGTCGAGTGGTTTAGGGCGCTGGACATAAGGCTAAGCGATTGGTGCTGCAGTGTATCAATGGTGTGATTTCAAATCCCGTCGAGGAAAGAACAAACATTTGACAGCTCAAAAATCTAATTCTAACACTGTTTGGTTTAATTTTCAGACGTATTTAATATTTAGCATTAACCTAGTATCACAAGTATCTTTGAGATTCAGTAGGACAGATATATTGTATGGTTGTCACTTGTTTAGATGTTTGTATAATATACTTTATGTCCTGTGACTGTATAATGATTTCTTCATTATCCTATACAATATATTAAAAATTCCTGAGTTAGATTGCTGTCAAATTATAATATTAGGTATATCTGTACCACCTACACACGCTTAGACACATGTCTTATGTCTATCTCTAGATTTTCCTTATGAGACAATCGATTATTGAAGCTCTATTTTTATGGAGCGGATGTGATCGAGTGGTCTAGGGCGCTGGACATAGGGCTAAGCGATTGGTGCTGCGGTGTATCAATGGTGTGAGTTCAAATCCCGTTGAGGGAAGAACAAAAATTTGACAGCTCAAAAATCTAATTCTAACACTGTTTGGTTTAATTGTCAGACGTATTTAATATTTAGTATTAACTTATTATCACAAGTAACTTTGAGATCCAGTGGGACAGATATATTGTATGGTTGTCACTTGCTTAGATGTTTGTATAATATACTTTATTTCCTGTGACTAGAATGATTTCTTCATTATCCTATACAATATATTAAAAATTGCTGAGTTAGATTGCTGTCAAATTATAATATTAAGTATATTTGTACCATCTACACAGGCTTAGACACATGTCTTATGTCTATATCTAGATTTTCCTTACGAGACAAGGTAACACTTCGATTATTGAAGCTCCATTTTTATGGAGCGGATGTGGTCGAGTGGTTTAGGGCGCTGGACATAAGGCTAAGCGATTGGTGCTGCAGTGTATCAATGGTGTGATTTCAAATCCCGTCGAGGAAAGAACAAACATTTGACAGCTCAAAAATCTAATTCTAACACTGTTTGGTTTAATTTTCAGACGTATTTAATATTTAGCATTAACCTAGTATCACAAGTATCTTTGAGATTCAGTAGGACAGATATATTGTATGGTTGTCACTTGTTTAGATGTTTGTATAATATACTTTATGTCCTGTGACTGTATAATGATTTCTTCATTATCCTATACAATATATTAAAAATTCCTGAGTTAGATTGCTGTCAAATTATAATATTAGGTATATCTGTACCACCTACACACGCTTAGACACATGTCTTATGTCTATCTCTAGATTTTCCTTATGAGACAATCGATTATTGAAGCTCTATTTTTATGGAGCGGATGTGATCGAGTGGTCTAGGGCGCTGGACATAGGGCTAAGCGATTGGTGCTGCGGTGTATCAATGGTGTGAGTTCAAATCCCGTTGAGGGAAGAACAAAAATTTGACAGCTCAAAAATCGAATTCTAACACTGATTGGTTTAATGTTCAGACGTATATATATATATGATGTATTGTTGTACTCTTGCTCTCGCCATGATCATTGCTGGAACGGTGTATCCATATACAGAAGACACTATATAACACAAACTAAATCGTATTACAATGTGCTACATATGGTTTCATATATAAATGATTAAGTATTCATTTTACTTTTTACACAGGAGAACCAATACAGTACATATGTAGGATGTTTACATTAAACCTAACGGAACCTAGAATGATCAGCCGGAAAAAAAATTGTAGAATTGCGCTGGCAATGGAGCCCAAATATTATGTGACTTCCGACGAAAGCAAAAGATTATATTTGGAGACGTGGAATAACAACAATGCAAGGAAAAGTAATGTATTAATTTACTATACTATATCATTTTAGCAAATTGACATGGAGAGTGTATTGTTTTATCAAAATATGTAAGCATTGTTTTATCAAAATATGTAAATAATTTTTTTGCTATGAACAACCCCATTTCTCTCCGTCCCATACTTTTGTGAATAATTCATTGGCCATTTGTTATCAGCAACCAAAGATCCCTTCAGCCCATTCTAGTGTAATTTATTCGTTGGCCATTTGCTATAAACAACCCACGATCTCTACATCCCATACTTGTGTGAATTATTCGTGGGTCATTTTCTATAAACAACCCACGATCTCTTTATCCCATACTTGTGTAATTTATTCGTTGGCCATTTTCTATAAACAACACACGATCTCTTCATCCCATACTTGTGTAATTTATTCGTTGGCCATTTGCTATAAACAACCCACGATCTCTACATTCCATACTGGTGTGAATTATTCGTTGGCCTTTTATTTTAAACAACATACGATCTCATCATCCCATACTTGTGTAAATAATTCGTTGCCCAATTGTTATTAACAACCCAAGACCTCTATATCCCGTACATGTGTAATTTATTCGTTGGCCATTTGTTATAAACAACACAATTTTCTTCATTCCATACTTGTGTAATTTATTCGTTGGCCATTTGCTATAAACAACACAATATCTCTACATCCCATACTTGTGTGAATTATTCGTTGGCCTTTTATTTTAAACAACATACGATCTCATCATCCCATACTTGTGTAAATACTTCGTTGCCCAATTGTTATTAACAACCCAAGATCTCTATATCCCGTACATCTGTAATTTATTCGTTCGCCACTTGCTATAAATAACCCAATTTTCTTCATCCCATACTTTGTAATTTATTCCTTGGCCATTTGCTATGAACAACACAATTTTCTTCATCCCATACTTTTGTAATTTATTCCTTGGCCATTTGTTATAAACAACACAATTTTCTTCATTCCATACTTGTGTAATTTATTCGTTGGCCATTTGCTATAAACAACACAATATCTCTACATCCCATACTTGTGTGAATTATTCGTTGGCCATTTATTTTAAACAACATACGATCTCATCATCCCATACTTGTGTAAATAATTCGTTGCCCAATTGTTATTACCAACCCAAGACCTCTATATCCCGTACATTTGTAATTTATTCGTTGGTCATTTGTTATAAACAACACAATTTTCTTCATCCCATACTTTTGTAATTTATTCGTTGGCCATTAGCTATAAACAACACAATTTTCTTTATCCCATACTTTTGTAATTTATTCATTGACCATTTGCTATAAACAACATAAGATCTCTACATCGCATACTTGTGTGAATTATACGTTCCCCATTTGCTATAAAAAAAAACTCCCGTTCTCTTCATCCCATACTTGTGTAAATAATTCGTTGCCCATTTGCTATAAACAACCCATTATCTCTAAATCCCATACTTGTGTGATTTATTCGTTGGCCATTTGCTATAAACAACTCAATTTTCGTCATCCCATACTGGTGTGAATTATTCGTTGGTGATTTGCTATGAATAACTGAAGTTCTCTTCATCCCATACTTGTGTAAATAATTCGTTGCCCATTTGCTATAAACAACCCAAGATCTCTTCATCCCGTACATTTGTAATTTATTCGTTGGCCATTTTCTATAAACAAGCCAAGATCTCTCCGTCCCATATCTGTGTAATTTATTCGTTGGCTATTTGCTATAAACAACCCAATTTTCTTCATCCCATACTTGTGTAAATAATTCGTTGCCCATTTGCTCTAAGCAACCTAAGATCTTTACATCCCATACTTGTGTGAATTATTCGTTGGCCATTTATTATCAACAACCCACGATCTCTTCATCCCATATTTGTGTAATTTATTCGTTGACCATTTGCTATCAACAACCCAAGAACTCTACATCCCATACTTGTGTAATTTATTACTTGTCCATTTGCTATCAACAACCCATGATCTCTTCATCCAATACTTGTGTAATGTATTCGTTGGCCATTTGCTATTAACAACCCAATTTTCGTCATCCCCTACTTGTGTGAATTATTCCTTGCCTATTTGCTATAGACAACTCCAGTTCTCTTCATCCCATACTTGTGTAAATAATTCGTTGCCCATTTGCTATAAACAACCCAAGATCTCTACATCCCATACTTGTGTGAATTATTCGTTGCTCATTTGCTATAGATAACTCAAGTTCTCTCCATCCCATGCTTGTATGAAATATACGTTGCCCATTTGCTATAAACAACTACGATTCTGTTCATCCCATACTTGTGTAATTTATTCGTTGGCCATTTGCTATAAACTGCCCAATTTTCTTCATCCCATACTTGTGTGAATTATTTGTTGGCCATTTGCTATAAATAACTCCAGTTCTCTTTATCCCATACTTGTGTAATTTATTTACTGGCCATTTGCTATACACTGCCCAATTTTCTTCATCCCATACTTGTGTGAATTATTTGTTGGCCATTTGCTATAAATAACTCCTGTTCTCTTCATCTCATACTTGTGTAATTTATTCTCTGGCCATTTGCTATAAACTGCCCTATTTTCTTCATCCCATACTTATGTGAATTATTTGTTGGCCATTTGCTATAAATATCTCCAGTTCTCTTCATCCCATACTTGTGTAATTTATTCGCTGGCCATTTGCCATAAACAGCCCAATTTTCGTCATCCCATACTTGTGTGAATTATTTGTTGGCCATTTGATATAAATAACTCCAGTTCTCTTCATTCCATACTTGTGTGGTTTATTCGTTGGTCATTTGCTATAAACAACCCAATTTTATTCATCCCATACAAGTGTAATTTATTCGTTGCTCATTTGCTATGAACAACTCAAGATCTCTACATCCCATACTTGTGTAATTTATTCGTTGGCATTTTGCCATAAACAGCCCAATTTTCTTCATCTTATACTTGTGTGAATTATTCGTTGGCCATTTGATATAAATAACTCCAGTTCTTTCCATCCCATATTTTTATGAATTATTCGTTGCCCATTCGCTATAAACAACTCCAGTTCTCTTCATCCCATACTTCTATAATTTAGTCGTTGGTCATTTGCTATAAACAACACAAGATCTTCTCATCCAGTACTTGTGTGAATAATTCGTTGCCCATTTGCTATAAACAACCCACGATCTCTTCATCCCATACTTGTGTAATTTATTCGTTGACAATTTTCTATAAACAACCCACGATCTCTTCATCCCATACTTGTGTAATTCATTAGTTGACCATTTGCTATAAACAATCCACGATCTCATAATCCCATACTTGTGTAATTTATTCGTTGACCATTTTCTATAAACAACACACGATCTCTTCATCCCATAGTTGTGTAATTTATTTGTTGACCATTTGCTATAAACAACCCACGATCTCATAATCCCATACTTGTGTAATTTATTCGTTGACCATTTTCTATAAACAACCCACGATCTCTTCATCCCATACTTGTGTAATTTATTCGTTTACCATTTACTATAAACAACACACGATCTCTTCATCCCATACTTGTGTAATTTATTCGTTTACCATTTGCTATAAACAACACACGATCTCTTCATCCCATACTTGTGTAATTTATTCGTTTACCATTTGCTATAAATAACCCACGATCTCTTCATCCCATACTTGTGTAAATTATTCGTTTACCATTTGCTATAAATAACCCACGATCTCTTCATCCCATACTTGTGTAATTTATTCGTTTTCCATTTGCTATAAATAACCCACGATCTCTTCATCCCATACTTGTGTAATTTATTCGTTTACCATTTGCTATAAACAACCCACGATCTCTTCATCCCATACTTGTGTAATTTATTCGTTGGCCATTTACTATAAACAACACACGATCTCTTCATCCCATACTTGTGTAATTTATTCGTTTACCATTTGCTATTAATAACCCACGATCTCTTCATCACATACATGTGTAATTTATTCGTTTACCATTTGCTATCAATAACCCACGATCTCTTCATCCCATACATGTGTAATTTATTCGTTTACCATTTGCTATAAACAATCCACAATCTCATAATCCCATACTTGTGTAATTTATTCGTTGACCATTTTCTATAAACAACCCACGATCTCTTCATCCCATACTTGTGTAATTTATTCGTTGAACATTTACTATAAACAACCCACGATCTCTTCATCCCATATTTGTGTAATTCATTCCTTGACCATTTGCTATAAACAACACACGATCTCTTCATCCCATACTTGTGTAATGCATTCGTTGACCATTTGCTATAAACAACCCACGATCTCTTCATCCCATACTTGTGTAATTCATTCGTTGACCATTTGCTATAAACAACACACGATCTCTTCATCCCATATTTGTGTAATTCATTCGTTGGCCATTTACTATAAACAACCCACGATCTCTTCATCCCATACTTGTGTAATTTATTCGTTTACCATTTGCTATAAATAACCCAGGATCTCTTCATCCCATACTTGTGTAATTTATTCGTTGGCCATTTACTATAAACAACACACGATCTCTTCATCCCATACTTGTGTAATTCATTCGTTTACCATTTGCTATAAATAACCCACGATCTCTTCATCCCATACTTGTGTGATTTATTCGTTGACCATTTGCTATAAACAACACACGATCTCTTCATCCCATACTTGTGTAATTTATTCGTTTCCCATTTGCTATAAATAACCCACGATCTCTTCATCCCATACTTGTGTAATTTATTCGTTTACCATTTGCTATAAATAACCCACGATCTCATAATCCCATGCTTGTGTAATTCATTCGTTGACCATTTGCTATAAACAACACACGATCTTTTCATCCCATACTTGTGTAATTTATTCGTTTCCCATTTGCTATAAATAACCCACGATCTCTTCATCCCATACTTGTGTAATTTATTCGTTTACCATTTGCTATAAATAACCCACGATCTCATAATCCCATGCTTGTGTAATTCATTCGTTGACCATTTGCTATAAACAACACACGATCTCTTCATCCCATACTTGTGTAATTCATTCGTTGACCATTTGCTATAAACAACACAAGATCTCTTCATCTCATCATACTTGTATGAATTATCCGTTGATTATTTGCTATGAACAACCCCAGTTGTTTTCTTCTCTTGTATACACAGCCATCCTTTTGTATGGGAGTTTATAGTGCTTAAGCTTTTCATCTTTTGTTCTACCTTTATGTTTGTACTGTTATTATGTTTTGCATCAAGAGTGTTCCTTTCTTGGAATATGATAATGAACTTTGGTACTGAATAGTGGTGTCAAACACTATATGAGTAACATGACGGGTGTCTTATAACGGGTAAGAACTATTTACCCTTCGTGAACACCTGGGTTCGCCCCACTGCTTACTCTTCGTGAGCAGCTGGGTTCGCCCCACTGCTTACCCTTCGTGAGCACCTGGGCTCGCCCCACTGCTTACCCTTCGAAAGCATCTGGATTCGCCCCACTGCTTACCCTTCGTGAGCACCTAGGTTCGCCCCACTGCTTACCCTTCGTGAGCACCTGGGTTCGCCCCACTGCTTACCATTCGTGAGCACCTGGGTTCGCCCCACTGCTTACCATTCGTGAGCACCTGGGTTCGCCTCACTGCTGACTCTTTGTGAGCACCTGGGTTCTCCCCACTGCCTACTCTTTGTGAGCACCTGGGTTCTCCCCACTGCTTACTCTTTGTGAGCACCTGGGTTCGCCCCACTGTTTACTCTTTGTGAGCACCTGGGTTCGCCCCACTGATTACTCTTTGTGAGTAACTGGGTTTGTCCCACTGCCTACTCTTTGTGAGCACCTGGGTTCGCCCCACTGCCTACCCTTCGTGAGCACCTGGGTTCGCCCCACTGCTTACCCTTCGTCGGCACCTGGGTTCGCCCCACTGCTTACCCTTCGGGAGCACCTGGGTTCGCCCCACTGCTTACCCTTCGTGAGAACCTGGGCTCGCCCCACTGCTTTGTCTTTGTGAGCACCTGGGTTCGCCCCACTGCCGTGTCTTTGTGAGCACCTGGGTTTGTCTCACTGCTTACCCTTCATGAGCACCTGGGTTCGCCCGACTGCTTACCATTCGTGAGCACATGAGTTCGCCCCACTGTTTACCCTTTGTGAGCACCTGGGTCCGCCCCACTACTTACTCTTTGTGAGCACCTGGGTTCGTCCCACTGCTTACTCTTCGTGAGGACCTGGGTTCTCCCCACTTCTTACTCTTTGTGAGCACCTGGGTTCTCCCCACTGCTTACTCTTTGTGAGCACCTGGGTTCGCCCCACTGTTTACTCTTTGTGAGCACCTGGGTTCGCCCCACTGCTTACTCTTTGCGAGCACCTGGGTTCGCCCCATTGCTTACTCTTTGTGAGCACCTGGTTTCGCCCTATTGTTTACTCTTGTGAGCACCTGGGTTCGCCCCACTGCTTACTATTTGTAAGCACCTGGGTTCGCCCCACTGCTTACTCTTTGTGAGCACCTGGGTTCGCCCCACTGTTTACTCTTTGTGAGCACCTGGGTTCGCCCCACTGCTTACTCTTTGTGAGCACCTGGGTTCGCCCCACTGCTTACTCTTTGTGAGCACCTGGGTTCGCCTCACTGCTTACTCTTTGTGAACACCTGGGTTCGCCCCACTGCATACTCTTTGTGAGCACTTGTGTTCATCCCCTGGTTTTGGTGGAGACCGTGTTGCTCATCTTTTTAGGTTTCTGTGTTGTGTTCTTTGTTTTGTTGTCTTCGTCCTATGTTGTATTTCAAATGTCCATTCTTGATAGCCCCTTCGGTGCTCTCTAACGTTTATTTCCTTTCAGAGAAGATGCAAGACTATCCATCAGATGCATGTTACATTGTACTTTGCAAAATTGTTCAGAATGGCATAAATGATGTCATTACCGAAATACTTACAAGCAAATTATTGATTTTCAGATATCTTTGATTATACCGAACACCAGTGTAGGAGTAGGAGGAGAGGACATATGCCAGGAACAATATTTTATGGATCTTTTGAATCGGTTCTACAGCCTGGCTGGTATATAACGGCCCATAGAAATTTAGAATTATCCTTACATGTAAGTATCATACATACAATTTTCGCACATAATTGAATTGAAAGTCATTATTTACATTTTTATGTTTTTAATATAAAAAAAGGTATTCGTAACTTATCTCTAAAAATTTTAAGAATTTGCCAAATTTTACATATATTTTGTTAATGATCTTATAATATTTCAAAGGATAAAATGTATTTGCCTTTTTCACTATGCATTTGTACGTGAGGTTATATTGGTAATATGAATATCATGCTTACCGATGATTGCAATGGCTTTAGACACGTGGCAAAAACTTAAATTAATTGTTAGGGTTGGGATGTTTAACGCCACTTTGAATAATACTTCAGTCATATCGTGCCCGAAGAAAACAATCGACCTGCCGGAAGTCACTGACAAACTTTATCACATAATGTTGTATCGAGTACACCTCGTTTGAGTGGGATTCGAACTCACAACGT
The DNA here is from genome assembly GCA_963383655.1 of Bathymodiolus septemdierum. Classification (NCBI taxonomy): domain Eukaryota; kingdom Metazoa; phylum Mollusca; class Bivalvia; order Mytilida; family Modiolidae; genus Bathymodiolus; species Bathymodiolus septemdierum. The sequence continues at coordinate 27,382,497 of OY726519.1, forward strand.
TAGTGGTGATATATTGCATAGGTAGTTGTAAATCAAACTACCATACGATCACGATCACCACGACCCCGACTAATTGTGACATACAGATAAAACATTTGACTTTTCACACTCTTGTAAAAGGAGTAATGCCATAGTCTTGAAAATCTGTATGTATTTAATATCAGCTTATCATATATTTAGTGGTAAATACAGTAGTTTTGAATATTTGATAAAGTGCCAGATGCCTACCCTTTATCATACCCCTACCCTTTATCATACCCCTACCCTTTATCGTACCCCTACCCTGTATACTCTCCTGTTTAAGTATCTGATAAAGTGTATAAAACACGGTAACAAATTTCTAAATTTCGAAATTTTCCCCAAAAAATTCAAAATTTCAAAATTTCAAAAATTTCAAAAATTTCAAAAAAATTTCAAATTTTAAAAAATTTCAAATTCCCCAAAAAATTCAAAATTTTCATAAATTTTAAAAGATAAAAATAATATTTAAAAATTCAAAAATTTTAAAAATTTAAATTTGTTTTCAAAATCTTCATAAAATACATGTATTATCAAAGGCATGGTTGAAATATATGATATAATTCCACCTTATATCAGAATGCTGTCTTCTGATTGGTTGATGAAAGGGGTATTTTTTACCAATTCTTCGTTTTTTCAGCTTTTCCACCATTGCCTAAAAATATCCCGGTACTATAGGAAAATATTCCGCTCGAGACGAAATCCCTTCTTTAAATAGTTTATGACGTCACGGATGTTATTCGAATTACTCGGGTTTCTTCTTCCAACCAACGCTAAAGTATAGAAAATGACGACAGTGTCAGTCGTTATGTTTGAAATCGTTGAAATGTATATATTTCATAATCATTTGCATTATTTATTTTTAGCGTGTTGTATGTTAAAGAAAAACCGTGATTTATTTTATTTTTGAATTTGTTCCAGAATTTATACACTAGTCACTTCTTTGAAAAGATTTTTCCTGTTTTCGTAGATTGATTTTAAGTCTCAGTTGAAAATCAAATGATCGAGGTGGTCTGAAGTTCTGAACCTGCTTGCATGCCACTGTTTTACTTGCTGTTAAATATTCGGCGGAATTAAACAAATATATCCTGTTAGTGAGGGTTATTTGCGAAAAATACCGGTTTCGAGAACAGTCAAATTTGCCTCTCCTCTCAACTGGTATTTTTCGCAAATAACCCTCACTAACAGGATATATTTGTATATAATGCATACCCTGTATACTCTCCTGTTTCAATATATGATAAAATGTATAAAACATAGCAAAATCCGTATCATATGCCGTATCACCCGCGACCAATATCATCCCTCGGGCCTACAGGCCCTCTGGATGATATTGGTTTCTCGGATTGATACGGCATATGATACGGATTTTGCCATGTATTATTCTCTATATATCACTACTACTATTCTTCATGCTGTATAGCATATATCATAAGGCGACTGTTAAATGACCATAGTGTGCATATGCATTGTCAATAAATAGTGGATTTTGGCATCAGTATGATTAAAATGATAACCCTCACATTTACCCGGGCAAACAGCAGTATTATAAAAGAACGCTATAATCTTATAGCGAAAAGAAAAAATGAAACAATCTAGCACATCCAAGCACATTTTAACCTTTTTGAAAATACAGAAGATACTTTTCAGTCAAGGGAAAATTTTGTACAAAATTGACAGTTCATGCACTTTAGTGTGCTATTGTCATGCTTTGATGTGCTAGTTCAACCTATTTTCATCCCGAGTTGGGAAATTTAATAGCATCATTCTCAGCCTACTTTCAAATATGTCCTTTTGTGATGACATATTCTTCTTTCAACATGACGGTTTTTGCTTCATTTACCAGTTTTTGAGAATTAGGACTCGCAGTATTATAATGGAAATCTGGACTTTAGGATAAATCTCCTTCACACTTAGATAACCTGAACCGATAATATCTATACTGTTTATGCCATTACGATTTTGATTGAGTTCGTTTTCCAATTGTTTGACTTTGAGCATGCCTGGTGAAGGTTAATGCAGAAACGTATCGTGCTCATTGAATTCGATATCTTCGTTTTTACTAAGTTTTGCTCGCCTTAGTATCTGTAATGAATAACAAAGGATATCACATTGTCGGAAATAAACGTTGGAGAATACCGAAGGGGCAACCAAAGAGGAACATCCAGAGAAACTGACAACATAGGGTACACGACGAAGAAAAACAAAACAAAAACACAACACAATGTGTGTTGGACACCCGTATACGCAAACAAACACAAATAACATAAATAAGACATCTCCCCTGCAAACAACTGGTGGTTGGAACAATACCTAAATTAAAATCGTAGCAAGAAGCAAAACTGATACCACTAACACCCAAATACACAACCGCTCCATTTGCTGGCTTGTTACAGGCTCTTCAATACTGGGGTTTTCTTTTAGTGTTCCATTTCTGTTTTCATCTATTAATTGTGAATTTCATGTTTTCGTCCCAATCACTGACTGCTGTGTATTATTATTTTCAGAGGGCCGACTCGCCTTTCGAATACAAAGACAGATGTCCAAGAGATTCACGATTTTTCATTCTTATTAAAACAAGCGATGGGAGCTTGTGCTTTGAATCCATGAAGTATCGTGGTAAGACAAATGTGATAAGGTTAGAGAATACTGAGGGGGCAATAAAAAAATGACGATTCAGAGAAACTGGAAACATATGATACACAAGACGAAGAAAAACACAACAAAAACACAACACAATATGTGTTGGACACCACTATGCTCAAACAAACACAAATAACGTAAATAAGACATGTGATACACAACTATAAGCAACTGGAGGTAAAGACGAACTGAACATCCATTTTATGCGGAAATCGTACAGAACATCACAACACGGAACTCAGAACGTAAAGACACATAATAGGACAGCACAAAAAACTAAAAAGGTGAGCAACACAGACCCCATCAAAATATTATTGAAATAAATATGGAAAAAAACATTAAAAAGGTGTACCAAATACGTATTTCTGTATTTATCTTCTTTAGTGATGCCCGATCATTAACAGTCAGTGGCGGCGTAGCACCTATCATTGTTACTTTGATTTGCATCTAATTACACAATCAAAGCTTAACACTGTTGCAGTTTGTGCGTCAGATTGAACTGTATGTTTTTTTTACTTATTCTTCCATAATGTGTTTATTTGATATCCCATCTGTATGAAATGAAAAAAGAAAATATACCACATTGTCAGATCTAGGTTTAACCCCAATTTTTTTAGTGAAACGATGTGGTCTTGCTTTTCTACATGTGAGTCATCCAATATAAATGTAGTAAAATACAGTCAAAATCGAACTCTTAACATACAACATGGATTCATTCCTTATTTTTATTTTGAATGTAGGTAGATATTGGATATGTGAGGATGGCTTAAAACAGCTGAAACTGAAACGTATTAGAAGAAATAGACTTGATGATACAGCCGACGCAAAGTTCAACATTATAATGAGGCAAAATTCAACATTATAATGCCGGATTGAGGGTGACCTATAAATACAAAAGGATCACATATACAACAAATTAGATACACTATTTATTTTACTATTTATCACAAAATTATTATTATTATTAGTGTAATATTATTCAATAAGCACTATTATTGTACCTCAGTATATGAACATCACTACAAAATTTTCTACATTAAAATGGCTATTTTTCTCCTTTTCCAGTTGTTTGACAATTGAGCGGTCCATAGTTTTTAAGACTATGGACCGGCAATGTGAATCGTTTTCGCGGATATTTAGTTCCGCGACCGCATTGGATAACAGTTTTATATTTATTCGGAACACTCGGACTTCATCGTCTATTAACGAAAACTCTGAAATTAAAAAAAATTAAGTTTTCATAAAATTTCATAAAGTTTCAAAATCAAAATTTTCTAAAAATTTCCAAATTCTAAGATTTCAAAAAAAAAAAATATTTCAAAATGTTCACAAAATTTTAAAATTTCAAAAACTTCGAAAAAATTCAAAATTTTCATAAGACTTGTAGTCACCATATACATTTATGTTGAAGGCTACTTTCTCAAAAGAATCAAACTCTTATGAATGACTGGGGAAATAGCATAACAATGTCCATGAGACAATATTCAGATTTATTACGCAAAGTTTCAGGCAAAAGATGCGTGATTTTATTGGTCTTTATCATTTTGAGGTGATCATTCAAATATGAGTCTACTGTTTATCAGTATAATAAAATACTCATAGACTGTGTATTCGGGAATAACAAGTTTGTTGTCCCCTCGATCCTGACTATTGACCTCGGCTTCGCCTCGGTCAATAGTCAGTCTCTCGAGGACAACAAACTAGCTATTCCTCATACCCAGTCAATAAGTATATAATAACTTATAAGTAGGTTATATTATGAATACTACAGACTGGTTTGTATTTATTCAGCAAGAACATTATTATGCTCCAAAATGCTTTGCCGGTCTATTAATGGCTTTAAAGGCCATAATAGACCGGTAAAAGCCATAATGGACCGGTCCATTAAAGCTTTTTTTTTTAAAAGAATGAAGATTAGCTAAAAATTTCAAAATGTTCATAAGATTTCAAAATGATAACATTTTCAAAAAGTTTCAAAAAATTCAGTTTTCATAAAATTTCAAAATTTTAATATTTAAATAATAATATTGAAAAATGATAAAACAATTATAGCCTACCATTTCGGTAAATACTATGGCCTTCTTCAAAAAGAATGAAGATTACCTAAAATTGAAATTGGCTGGTTAATAAAAGTAATAAGAAATGGGTGTTTTCATAATGGACCGGTTATATGTCCTTGGTTAAGTCATAATGGTCCTCGGAAGGTTGTATTGGCCCTCGGCGTTGCCTCGGGCCAATACAACCTTCTTTGGGCCATTATGACTAACCTTGGATATATAACCGATCTATTAAGAAAACACTCATTTATTAATACTATAATATTGTATACTTTATACCTAGATTATGGTATTTCTAACAGAATTAAAATTGTAACTTTTTGGTCAATGCAAAGCAGTAACTTATCATAACATGGCAACAAATACCGACTAACATTTATATTAAAAATAATGGTGTTTGCTTGTACTCTTTGTTTTTTATTGTGGAAAATTCACAAATTATATATATAGATTATAACATGGTCATTTCCATATCGGTCCTGGTATCATCCCGAGACTCCCATTCACAAATTATATAGTGCAATATATTACTTAAAAATGATAAATATAGGAACTAAAAAGTATGCTTGTAATTATGTATTCTAATATGCCGTCATTCATTGGCTATATTAGCAATGCCATGATTAAATTCCGATATATTTTACATTGCACATGCATATAAAAATTATGGACATCATTTCAAAGTGATTTCATGTATTGGTGCAAGACCTTGGTGCATATGTAAGACATACTGTTTTCTGGTTGAAATCTTATCCGGTGGAAAGAATTTAATACTAAATTTTATGTTATGGTAAATATTCTATAATAAAATACTTTCCATTGCTATAAAAAAGTATCCTAATGTACAATAAACAGGTACATAATATTATTTCCGACGCTGATTATTAAATCATGAGACTCGTCTGTAATATTAATTGATGACTCGTTTATGGCGAAAGAAAGATTGCAGTAAATAAGTAGAATAAACGGCCACAGTCGAAAAAGGATTACGATACCTGGCAAGATAAACAGATCACCGAAAAATTTAAGAGCAAGTCTGCGCCCCATTGGTAACAATGGAGGCTATAAAATTCCTCTTGTTGCGACCGCCAAGAGAGAACAGGGTCACGCTTTCCCCATACGACGGCTCATATCCCAGCGCTCCCTGGTGCAACTATATTCAGGGAAGGGCAGCAGTTTAGCGATTTATAAGCAGCAAATATTAAATACATGAAGTATAGCTGGTAAGCTCAAACTGGTATCAGTTCAGAACCGGCCACTCATGGTGACATGAGATGGTCATGACCAAACTTCCAGCGGTAACGCAGGAAAGTAAGCAGTGATATGATCCGATGTAGAATACCGGAAAGGATCAGAACCCTTATCTTGCCAGCTCCCGCCATATGAGTGAGTCTAGGGAACGACAGATTATGAATCATTCGAAATTCGTTACTCGTTTTCTTTGGGATAACAGCAATCGGTGAAACTCGCATTGTTGGAAAAGGGGGAGACACAAAGGGGCCCACCACTCTACCTAATGTTACTTCTTTATTAATTGTTTTCCGAGCGATTAAAGCCATCTCCCCAACAAGGCCCCTAGACTTAAATTATATAGATAACCTAGGGCCTGAATATTGTAGTTTAAACCCATACTGAAGTCCTTGAATAAGATCGCTTGCCAATTCTGGATTTGGATATCTTTGTAAAGATTTCTTAACATTTTCCACATTGATCGGGGATCTGCCTAATTGATACAGTAGTGACAACCCTGTAAACAAATAGTTGTATAGTAAAACGTTTTTCAAGAAATCAGTTAATTTAAGAATATGCAACAAATTCAAGTCATACTTTGCACATTGAAGTAAGATGGTTACCATTGCACTTCTGACATTTATGTAAAAACTTGCAGTTTTTACCAAAAGTACAAACTAACCCTCTGTTATATAATTTACAAGCAATTCTCTGTTTTTGAGTAGACGTCATATTTATGTTCCCATTATTTTGAGAATTGCTGCTATAACTCAAATTGTTACGTACAAGTGATGGGCTTGAGTTTACAGGATTGTTTACTGGAATGTTATTTGGAGTCATAACACAAAACATCCACAACTCGCTATCAACTACTCCCCATAAGGATGCCGGAAAGCGTGCCTTCCGTAGACGGTACTGTTCATCATACAAAACCCAACCACCCGGGCATCCTCTAGATGCCGCAGTTCTAACTGTTTGCATATACTTTAAAAATTCAAGCCCCTTTTTTGGCCATTTTTCTAGCATGACACTAGCATAAACCATAAAGGCTGATGTCCATACATGTATATTTCTAATGGGTGAGCTTTTTTTGTGAACAACTGATAAAATACCCTCTTTTATGGCCAGGTTGCCAACTGTGCTTAGCTCATTTAATAAAGTTTGGTTCGATTTCAACATAAGATTTAAATCTACAAATTCACCATTCCATATTTTTTCTTTTAGTTTAAGTGGAATGTTGGATGAAATGGGATCAAATATGCTTGTCATCATATCAGGTGGTTGTGGGCCTAAAAACTGTGAATTTAAATTTACATTTGATTGTTCTATTGCCATCTCTCCTGTTTGAGTAAGCATACCTAAAATATTACTGGTGGCCGCCGGGGCTCCAACAGAAAGGTCATTGTTTGTGGACTCATTCACAGGCATCGGGACTCTCTGCACTAATGTTGATGGGGGCCGTTGTATGTTGCCTGTTTGTCGTTGATTGGGAACAACTTGTGAACGTTGGTGCTGATCGACTTGTGAACGTTGGTGCTGATCGACTAATGAACTTTGGTGCTGAGTGGCTTCTGAAACTATGTTGATAATAGGGCCGTGCGAAACAGTCAAGCTTGCCGTTGTCAAAGTTTGTTGTCGTGTGGAAATATGCCGTCTTGGGGCAGATTCATCATCTTCAGACGCCACACCAACCGGCGAAGTGCAGGTGCGGGTAAGGACAGAAAACGCTCGGATGTTAAAAGAAAACCGTCAATCCATCGATTTCAGGCCGGATGACACCAGGCAGAGATTGGATGTTTATCAAGGTGAACGTCCAGACGTGGCTGCTTGTTCTATTGAAAATAGAAACGAGCCAGCATATGTTGAGTCAGCGACAGCTAGACATCAACGGTCAGTCCATGGAAGGGGAGATACAGCCACATATACACGTCCAGATTTTACTGAGGGGCTGGAACCCAAGGACATTTGGGAGGCTAGTGAGCCTCAGGGTATCTCCCATGGTTTTAACCCGTATCCGATGCCAATGGGTGCTAGGGCGGGTGAACGATCAGTTTCTATGCCGTCCGGGGGCATGAGGTTTATCCCATGGAAGGTCCACACTGGTACGGAGGTTCCAACTATGTGCAATGGCCATGCACGGGAACCGTCCGGGGAAGTATCAGGGTCAGAGGACGTTTTGGGTCATTGCGATGATCAAGATATCGGCAAATGAGAGATCGGGAAATGGACACCATTTTAGGAATAAGAAGGCTGCAAATTATGATGGCATTAGCAGCTGGCAAGATTTTTTGGTTCATTTCGAAATGGTTTGTGAGATTAATGGTTGGGACGATATTACAAAAGCACTGGAATTAGCGACAAGCCTCAGGGGATCGGCACAAGCAGTTCTTAGTGACCTAAGACCGGATTTGAGAAGGAGCTATGTACACTTGGTAGCTGCACTGACATCGCGCTTTCAACCAAGCAACCAGGCTGAGCTATACAGGGCTCAGATGAAGAACAAATCGCGCGGTAAGACACAGTCGTTACCCGAGTTAGCACAAGATATCAAACGGCTGACAAGGCTTGCATACCCTACTGCTCCAATGGAGGTGAGAGAACAATTATCACGAGACTGTTTTATGGATTGGCTGAATGACCCCTATCTAGAATGGTCGATATTTCAGGGTAAACCTATGACCACAGACGATAGCGTTCGAATTGGACTGGAATATGAGGCATTTACCACCGGTCATAGACGCAAATTCCCGAAACAAACTGCATTACGACGCCAGACGGAATCGCTTGAAGGACTAGACGAGGATGAGAATATGTCTGGTATCATTGACAGGCTAGCGAGGATCGAGAAACAATCCGCAAGGCCAAAACCCAGTTTGACTTGCTATTTTTGCGGAATTAAGGGTCACATTAAGAGGGACTGTAGAATGTTCCAAACGTTACAAGGATAGCAACAGGGACGTTCAAACGGAGTAACACGAGGCACACAACCCACTAAAGAGTCGAGTGTGTCTCCAGGATCGGGAAACTATTAGAGGCTGAAGGTGAGGTCCATCCTTTGGCTAAAACTTGTAATATATATGAGGGACCATCTCAAAGTATTAGTTTGAATAAAATAAAACATGATAGTCTATATTTAAAAATGGACATAAATGGTATTTTTATTAATTTTCTTGTTGATACGGGGTCAACACTGACAGTTTTGCATAGTCGCAAGTATTTTGCGATTTCCCCCGACAAAAGACCGACACTCTTAAGGAGTGGAGTACGGTTAAAAATGGCTAATGGTGAATTGGTCACAACGATGGGGCAAGCATATTTTTTTATAGAAGTAAATGGAAAAAGTTTCAAACAACGTTTTATAGTAGCAGATATTGACGTTCCTGCTGTTCTGGGTTATGATTTTCTACAGTTACGCAATTGTAAGATAGATATGGGGGAAGGCAAATTAACTATTGGTGGTATCGAGTTGATATGCAAGAAAGAGAGTCAGATGACAACAATATTTATATTACAATTCATGAGAATGTCGTCTTACCGGCTTATTCGGTGGTAGTAATAGAAGGTGTGATAGAAGGTGACTGTACACATCTTACAGAGACTGCTGTAGAACCCATTTTCGATGGTGATAAAAATAGTTTAATAGTAGCAAGGGCATTAGTAGACCCGAGTAACTGTACACTGCCATTACGAATTGTAAACACATCGAATACTGAAATGGTAATTTACGCAAACACACGGCTTGCGACATGTCAGGCATACTTCAGTGTTATGAAATTAAACGCTGATTGTGAAACAGAAGAAGGGATTCGCATGATGAGAAAAGTAGATGAAACTGAACACAACTTAGAAAGAAATGATGACGCACTGCCTAATCATCTAATAAATTTATTTGAATCAAGCTGTACAAACTTGTCTGAAGAACAAAGTTCTCAGTTAAAAGGTTTCCTCAAGCGACACAGTGGCGCTTTTGCAAAGTCAAAGAATGATCTAGGATGTTCGGATTTGATTAAGCACAAAATAAACACAGGGGATGCAGTACCAAGTAAGCAGAATCCCAGGAGATTTCCGTTAGCAAAGCGGCAAGAAGCAGACAGTGAAATTCAAAGGATGCTGGATAATGACATTATCGAGCCAAGTAAGAGCCCATGGGCAGCACCCATAGCTTTAGTGCCAAAAGAAAGATGGTACTGTAAGATTTTGTGTCGACTTTCAAAGTTGAACAACGTGACAAAGAAAGATTCATACCCTCTGCCTCGAATCGATGATTGTTTGGATGCACTGAGGGGCGCTAAATGGTTCTCAACAGTGGATCTCCAGAGTGGATATTGGCAGGTACAAATGGATGAATGCGACAAAGAGAAGACCGCTTTTGTCACTATATCAGTTTCGAGTCATGGCATTTGGTCTGTGTAATGCTGGGGCCTGTTTTGAAAGACTAATGGAATGTGTACTGGCAGGTCTGAACTGGCAAATTTGCTTGCTTTATTTGGATGATGTAATAATTTTCGCAGAGACGTTTGATGAGCATCTTAAGCGTCTTGAACAGGTGATTGCAAAAATAAATGAGCACAACTTGAAGATATCTCCCAGCAAATGCTCGTTCTTTCAGGAAAAGGTCAACTTCCTTGGACATGTAGTCTCAGGCGAAGGTATCTCTACTGATCCAGAAAAGATTGCAGCAGTAACCAGATGGCCAATACCAAAATCAGTCCGTGATGTGCGCAGTTTCTTAGGAACATGTTCATACTACAGACGTTTCATTAAGAACTTTTCAGAAATCGCGAGGCCTTTGTATAAATTGACCGAAAAAGGAGAAAATTTTAAGTGGTCGCAAGAGTGTCAAGTCGCCATGACCACATGTAGCAGATTGGTGTTTGACGTCCGCACCAATTTTATGCTACCCTGACACGACGAAAACTTTAATCCTAGACACGGATGCTAGTGGTTTTGGTATGGGTGCAGTGTTGTCTCAGATGCATGACAATCAGGAACACGTTGTGGCATATGACAGTAAGATCCTCAGCAAACCTGAACGCCAATATTGTGTGACTCGCCGTGAGTTACTTGCAATAGTCCAATCTGTCAAACATTTCCATCACTACTTGTATGGAACCCAATTTTTGGTTCGCACAGACCACGGTGCTCTAAATTGGCTGCTGAACTTCAAAAACCCAGAAGGACAGATGGCCAGATGGTTAGAGGTCTTGGCTTCATATCATTTTACAATTCAACACAGGCCGGGTAGGCAACATAACAATGCTGACGGTTTATCCCGTCGCCCATGTGAACCCTGCAATTACTGCAGCCGTCATGAAGAAAAAGACAATCAAGCTACAAATAAAGACGAGATAGAATATTTGAGGATCAACAAGATTACCAAAGAACCAGAAATCATGGACACAGAAGAACAAGACACAGAAGAGAGCGAAGAAAGTCACGACTGGATTAAGAAACGGAGCCTAGAAGAAATCTCTGAACACCAACAAAAAGATGAAGTCTTAGGAATCCTTTGGGCTATGAAAAATGAAGACACAGAGAAACCAAAGTGGGAACAAATTTCGGCGCAAAGCCAGACATTGAAAGGATATTGGGCCCAATGGGAGAAAATACAATTGAGGTGTGGTGTATTGTACCGCATCTGGATTTCGAAAACGAAAGGAGAGATTTGGCAACTGCTTTTACCATCGACCTGGCGAGCTGAGGTACTAAAAATGCTTCATGATGATCCTATTTCGGGGCACTTTGGACTGCACCGCACTGCTGCCAGAGTAGCACATCGATTTTATTGGGCGAATTACAAGTCACATGTAGCAGATTGGTGTCGACAATGTGACGCATGTAGCGCCCGAAGAGGACCCAGCAAGCATCCGAGAGGGCCCATACAACAGTACTTAGTAGGTGCACCTATGGAGCGAGTTGCAATCGACGTTCCTGGTCCCTTACCAAAGACAGTTGACGATAATCGATATCTGTTAGTTTTGACTGATTATTTCAGTAGATGGACAGAAGCCTACCCCCTACCGAACCAAGGAACCGAAGAAGTAGCAAAAGCTTTTGTCAACCAATTTATTATCGATTTGGAGTCCCGCGACAGCTTCACACCGATAAAGGGTCACAGTTCGAGTCAAAGTTGTTTCAAGATCTGGGAAAACGCTTGGGAATTGACAAGACCAGGACAACGGCTATGCATCCACAAAGTGATGGAATGGTAGAACGTCTTAACAGAACGTTGGAAGATGTACTCAGCAAGTTTGTGTCGAATCATCAGCGCGATTGGGATCAAATATTCCTTTGGCTTTAATGGCATATCGATCATCAGTAGACGAGTCAACGGGTTTCTCACCCAGTATGTTGATGTTTGGCAGAGAGATAGAGTTGCCTATTGATCTATTATACGGACTACATTCAGAAAAACAAGGTAATCTGATAGGTAGCGAGGGGAGTTATCTTTGGAATCTAACTCAAACTTTATGGAGTATTCACAATATAGCAAGAGAAAAGATGAAACAGGCCAGTGACAGACAGAAACGACAATACGACCACAAAATATGTGCTCGACAATATCGAGTAGGTGATCCGGTAAGGGTTTTCAATCTGACAAAGACTAAAGGTCGAAGTCCAAAACTTCAGTGCCAATGAATGGGACCATATTATATTGCGGAAGTATATACAGATCTGATCTATAAAATAAAACGTTCTTCAGAATCAAAGGAAAACATCATACATCACGACAGTTTAAAGCCATACTTTGGGAAGTGCAAACATTGGCGCCAAGAAGGAACAAAAGATCTTCCGTCAACGTCGAAATCTCTGGAGCCTGAAAAAGAAAGAGAAAATACATGTAATAAACAGGATAACCGCAGAAGTACAAGACAAAGAAGAGCACCAGAATATTTTGAATCATAATCTAATTATTACTTCCTTTAGTTAAAATTAATTAGTATGTTATAGTTCATTTCATTAGAATTGGGTTTTTTTTAGGACTGAAGAAAGACTATACTCACATTTGGTTGCTCGGTACATGTTCCCCTCTGGTCCAAGCGTATATCTATAACATCTGGTATAATTAGTAATGATTTCTTTTCTGCAGATGCACACATGTATGGAATGCTATCGGTCTTATCCTACTGCAGAAGCATTGAAAAGGCATGTATGATATGCTCACAGTGTAAATAAGATTCGGTGTCGTTGGTGCCCTTATGAGGTGTCGTCCAATGTAAGGTGTCGCATAGTCAGACACGAGAAGACAGTGCATTGGTATAAGTTTCATGTTGAAACAGCAGCACCTCTAAAGGATAGGAGTTTCAAACAAGATCATCGTAATGCAACTAAGAAGGGAGTCAGTAGTGTTAGAAAGTCACACCATGCTGATACATCAGTACCATGGAAAGGGAAAAATGAAACGGGGAGTAAGGTCAAATCTGTAGTAAAGACAGTCAACAAGATTGAAAAAGAGAACATTTCTCCCAGGGTTGAGAAGGTTGCAAAAATATTGTCACCACTTAGAGAGCCGTCACCCTTTGATCTTGAATTCGAGAACATGCTCAATGCACAGATGATTTCGGTAGAAGAAGGAGAGTTGTTCAATGGTATTCGGAAAGTTAAAGAAGATGTCACTGATGCAAATAAATTAGATGATTCGGTAGGAGTTGTAACTGGTGTCGCCATGAATGAATCTAATGAAGGAATTCAAGGAAAAGAGAAAATTTATGAAATAGAAGAAATGAGTCTCGAGGAGGGTGACAATATTGTCGAGTCGTTTGTCACAAGTGAAGTGTTTGAGAAAGGGGATGTAGAACACGATCTAGAGGAATGTGAAAATACTGAGAACAGTGATGAGATGCAAGAAAATAGAGTGGTGGTCGTGGCGGAGATTCACGAAGAAAATGAGCAGGAGGTACCAACTGACGATGATATCAGGCATGTTATTGTAGATGGGGAACATCCCACACCATCGTATTTGCCGCCACGCATCACGATTACCGAAAAGCTTACGGAAAACTGTATGACTTCCGTCATTTCGAGCTACCGACTATCAAAATGGATGAAGATCCAAATAATGTATTACTGGCACCCCCGTCTAATTATTCAGACACAGAGGAAGGGAGGCTGCTAAAGCGATTACGTGAGAAAGCCCGACGTCAAGGGTGCGAAGTGACGAATGTACCCGATGACTATTCAGGGATTATCAAAACAGAGAGGTATGAGCTCCCAGACGGAACTGTATACCCCCTGACTAGTCACTGGGTACCACAACTTCCTATTCGTAAACCACAGCACTTCAGCGCACAGTGGGGTACGAGGTTTGAACTTGATGATTTTAGTGCACAGTGCAACATAACAATGGAGACTGAAGAGGTAGGATCACAAATTGAGGACGTAAGGATTGTGACTCGCACAATTGGGTCGGAGTGTGATATCATCTCATGCAGGATGTATTGAAGTTGCAAATTAAATAATATTGAAAGATTTTTCTGAAATGTACATTACTGTCAACATTTTGTTTTCTACTACTGTTTGCTTTAACATTATTAGTAACTCATCATTGATTTTATACATAATTATATTTCTACTATATATGTTCTGTTTGAGGGCAAACAGTTTTCAAAGAAGGGGGTATTGAAGTGGTCATGGCAGTAGTTGAAAAAAAACAAAATTAATTATAGATACCCTTCGAGACCCTCATTCTCGTACTATGCTTAGAGATTGGTTATATCATTATTGGTTGATGTTATATGTAAATAATTTGTATTACAATTGTGTAAACAGGGAGAGTTATCCTTATAATTGGGATGTTATTTAACTTGTATTTTCCTTTGGACTCTCACCGTGTCGTCACCCCCCTTTTTTTCATGTTTACAGTTACTGTACACACTATTATCGGTGATAATAATAAGCTATTACTTTATTCGTTATATTTGTTGGTACATCACAGTAGCTTTCATGTTATTTCCCCACAAATTAAACAAGTCCTATTTACGTTTTCATCATCCGACACACTTTGCCGTAAGACAGGATCGGACGCCATTGTTGTCATATTCAGACGCAATGCATCATGGTAAATCGCTGCAAATCTTCAGACGTCAATGACGTCACGAGAGTGTCTTAACGTCACGTTATTCTTATGTTAGGAGCGTGTCGTGGACGTGTCGTAAGGCTATAAATTCCGAAGTAAAGAACACTCGGGTTCATTCTTGCCTTAGCTGGGCGCCATTATCGAACACTTAATTATAAGGAGTCTCAGATCAGTAGATCGACACACAGTAGGAATCCAATAGCTCTACTTTCCTGTTGAAGGTTAGCATAGGGTCGCATTTTTATTGGACACACACTGCAGTTTATCCATATAGAAAGTTAATAGAAGTCGGCTTTTACATAAGATATCGACACTTTTTACATCCTATATCAGGCGCGACACACACCGTGTCGTAAACTTTATTGCCGAAAATAGGATTCTATTTATCCGGATACATTTCCATATAGCTTAAACATATTCTAAGAAGAATTGTCTGTACGACAATAATCTTTGGTATCAGGGTCACGAACCTGTGGACTTTTTGTCAGCAGAAAACAGAAGATATATCGTGTCGTCGTCACGACACCATTATAATACTAGTATATTAATTGTATGCACCGTGTCGCCATCAAGACACTATCATAACATATTAATTGTATTCACCGTGTCGCCGTTGAGACACTATAATAATATACTAATTGTGCGCACCGTGTCGCAATAAAGACATCACAACCGTGTCGCCATCAAGACACTATAATAACATATTAATTGTTTCACCGTGTCGCCGTTGAGACACTATAATAATATATTAATTGTGCGCACCGTGTCACAATAAAGACACTATAACCGTGTCGCCTTAAAGACATGTATCTATACAAGGCAATATCTGTGGTTTACTAATGAGTTAATGTAGTGTATATTGATACGTTTGAGGAACTGTATATTATTTAACTAACTGGTGAACTCTCTGAGCTTAGATAATCTACACTTTTACGGCCGAAACCACGACACGCTAGAAAGAGGGACGAACAAGAAGACGGCGCTGACAGTGGAACAGCAAGTAATGATAACCTTGAGGTATTTTGCCAGCGGTTCCTTTATGCAGGTTATCGGAGATACTTTGGGTTATGACAAAATTTATCCATTGGTTAAAATTTAACTACAAGTTGAACAACTGGGCCCTTTTTATGATGACTCCCGTACAAAACAGAAAACCCAGAGTGTGGTGGTAACATATAACGTGACATCAGCTTTACTGCCTTAAGAATCCCTTTAAAATTCTACGAGCACCGTCGCCTCTGAGTGTTCGACTCTAACACCAGGGCCCGGTTGTTCAACTTGTAGCTAAATTGTAACCAGTGGTTAAAAATGATAATCTATGGTTAAAATTTAACCAAAGCATGCAATGCGTTGTTCAACTTATGGTTAAATTTAACTACTGGTTAAAGCATGGTTAAACTGATTAATATTTAACCACGGTATAGGGGCTCTGCTAAAATATTTAACCATTGGTTATCAAAATTCAATATCGACGAAAAGTCAAAGTCAATCAGAAAATACGCTGTTAGTACAATTACGTTGGAAAAACTAAATTATAAAACTTCAAAAATAGCATGAGGTACCTCTATGACATCATGGACATTCCTCATCAATTGGAGAAATTGGACAATTTACACATGAGACACATTTCATACTGAAAAAGGAGTTTATTTTTTCTTAATTGTTATTCACGAAAAACTTTTTGCATGTTAATTGAAATAAAAAGAAATTCACACATTAAAATCAGAGAGAGAAACAGACTTTTGACATACATGTGTATGCATGGACCCAATTTTAATGAGATGTTGAAAATATTCTTAGACTAACTTACATAATGAAAATTAACAGTCCTTGAAATTGTAAGACAATAAGAAGATTTAATTAAAAGTAGTTTAATGAGTTATAAGAAGTTATCGTCACCTATATAAGACACCCTTAGTATATTATGATGCACTAAGCACGTCTTATTAACATTGCTTTTAATGTTATTAAGCAACTAAGACGAGGTCCATAGATGCGTGAAATTATATCCTCAATAGAAACCGTCGATGCATGATGTTCTAGCTTTATTGAAAACGGTCGATGCATGATATTATATCTTTAATGGGAACCGTCGATGCATGATATTATTGTAAGATACAGGATTTCCCCCTACTTTATTCAAAGTTACCAGTGCAGTTCCTCGTATTTTCGGAAATGTCCTACTATTTTCACGTGAATTTACAGACAGCTGATTTTTGTCAATACCGATTTTACTGTAATTTACTTGTGTTCGTAATGATTTCTGCTTCAAATATTTTCTGAGAGCTCAAAATTCTTACGTAAATCGATCCCGTATTTCAACAGAGTTTTCAGTTGTTCAGAACTGCCAGTGTTCATCATGTGTAAAGGCGCACAACATTGTATTAATTTGTAAACAGACATTTGTGTATTGCAGCCGGTTTTGTTATTGTGATAAATCAGTCAAGGATAAATATCCCACAATGCATTGCTCTTTTAGTTTACCTAGCGGGACTATTTGTAATCAATGTAAGAATCCCGTTTTATTGTTGACATTGAAATAAGATTGTGTGTATTAAAATGTAACAAGAAATTTAAGATTATTGTCGACTAAGATATTATCAGTGTGTATATAAAATTCTATCGTTTTAAGAATTGTAGAACAATTTATTTTACTGTTGCCGGGATTTATTTGTAAGGCGAGTGTGTGGCTGGTATTTAGACGGGAGTGAAATATCGTCACCCCGGCGGTTGCCTCGGCGAAATTTACTAGTATAAAAAGGGCTCAGCATCCCTTTCGGGGTTGTTACTATTTTGTTCTTACGCTGTTGCAGGTTGAGAGTACCACGCTGTTGGATAATTTATTCGGATATTCTTACATTTCAATAGGTTAGTTAGGAATTTCTGACAGTTAAAGTTTATTTTCAGATAAGAACATTTTTTTCTTTGGCATTTTTCTTTATGACAGTTTCACAATGTTTTGTTGTGAAGTCGTAGCTAAATTGGATAAATTATAGATCCGGAATTCCCGTAGAGTATTCTTTATGTGTCTGGTCCTATTTTAGTATTTTGATTCACTTTTCTACTGTTTGGCTTATTTAGTTTTTTTCTTTATCCGAACATGTCATTAGTAGTCTAATGAGTTCGGGGGAAAATTAGTTCAGGTTAATTATACATTTCGGATTAAACATTTCTACAAGTTGTTTGCTTGTAGGTTGAGTCCGATTCTTTTATTTTTATTCAATAAGGGAGTTTATTTGGCATTTACTGACATTCAGACTATAGTTGTATAGTTTGGTTAGTTCAAAAATTATTTGTATTTCCTTTGCTGTTGCTGCTGAAATAAAACTTACCATGCTATGCCACCCTACACCCACACTCGCCCATCCATTTATTCTGTTTGTTGGTTAGGTTGATAGGAGATAGGATTTTAATAGGATTTTGCTATTTAAGTTGGACATAGGAGTATTCCTGACATTCCACTTTCATATATTGAAGTGGGTCAGCGTAATATGTTTTTATACTTGCTTCATAGTAGGACCCGCTAACAATTCGGTTAATGTATTCATAAACTGGTTGGCGTAAAATTCATTTCACTAAGCTTTACTTGGTAACGTTCACAATTTGATAAACTGAGATAAATAAGACAACCTGACATTCGACTATGTAAACATAGATCGGTCAGTGTAAATTGAGCATTGAATCTAAGCATTAATAACTTGTTAAATATTACATAAGTTGAACACTGGTTTGTTACTTGATTGACTTTGAATTGTATTGTATTGATGTTGAATAATTTGAATATATATAAAAACTATGCTGAACTGAATTACATTTACTTTATCTATTGCTGCAAAACGGAAATTACAGAGCGGCAGTTGAATTGGACATGCCCAACTTATCCTCTGTCTATTGTTCCAACTCAGACTACAGTGATTATTTAAATTACTTGACGGTAGATTTTAGTCTCCCCAGGATCCATCGATCTGTCATATTGTTCCATTTCCTATCCCGTGAGATAGCTGCACTTCTTGTCTGTCCAGCAAGAGTCAGTTTTGATTGCTGGATAGGCTGACCATTTTAGTTTCTCGTGTTGCCGTTTGGCTGTGTGAATATTTCTCTCTCCTCGATTGATGCCAGTGTGGTATTCACTGACACAAGAGAGGTGAGTGTGCTCTTTTCTCCAAATTGCCACACTAGAAACTACCCCCACAATTTTACTGTATTTCGAATAGATTTGCATTAGCTTGGTAAGATTCGTATGTTGTTTCTGGTTCCACGTCCATTTCCCTACTGCCCTTTATCTGTCACTATATGCTAACAGAAAAAACTATCGAGTATTCAATCAAACGGTGAAACACATAAAGCGTATCACTTGTCTTCACTTTAATAACTAAAAAAAATGTATAAAACCCGAAGCCTGTTAAAACAAAGAATAAACAAAGACAAAACTTTCTGAGACCTGAGTTGGGTTTCAGCACTGCATCCTAGATTTGTTGTTCAAGTCTAGTGTAAAATTCCCGGTGTACTAAACACCGGTGGTGGCAGCAAATTTACCATATAAATCACCATATTACCGCCTGGCCCGTTATATTATAGCTTTATTGGGAGCCATCGATGCATGATATTATATATTTAATGGGAAACATCGATGCATGATGTTATAGGTTTAATGGGAACCATCAATGCATGATATTATACTTTTCATGTGAACTGTCGATGCATGATGCTATATATTTAATGGGAACCGTCGATTCATGATTGTATAGCTTTATTGGGAATCGTCGATGCGTGATCTTATGTCTTTAATGGAAACCGTCGATGCATGATGCTATAGCTTTAATGGCAACCGTCGATCCATGATATTATATATTTAATGGGAACCATAGATGCATGATGTTATAGGTTAAATGGGAACCGTCGATGCATGATATTATATCCTTAATGAGAACCGTCGATGCATGAGATGAGGGTATAGCTTTAATGGGAACTGTCGATGCATGATATTAAAGCTTTATTGGGAACCGTCGATGCATGATGTCATAAATTTTTTGTGAACCGTCGATGTATTATCTTATATCTTTAATGGGAACCATCGATGCATGATATTATATCTTTAATGTGAACCATCGATGCATGATGTCATAGCTTTAATGGGAACCATCGATGCATGATATTATATCCTTAATGAGAACCGTCGATGCATGATGGTATAGCTTTAATGGGAACTGTCGATGCACGATATTAAAGCTTTATTGGGAACCGTCGATGCATGATGTCATAAATTTTTTGTGAACCGTCGATGCATGATCTTATATCTTTAATGGGAACCATCGATGCATGATATTATATCTTTAATGGGAACCATCGATGCATGATCTTATATCTTTAATGGGAACCATCGATGCATGATATTATATCTTTAATATTAACCGTCGATGCATGATATTATATCTTTAATATTAACCGTCGATGCATGATCTTATATCTTTAATGGGAACCATCGATGCATGATCTTATATCTTTAATGGGAACCATCGATGCATGATCTTATATCTTTAATGGGAACCATCGATGCATGATATTATATCTTTAATATTAACCGTCGATGCAAGATGTAATATCTTTAATATTAACCGTCAATGCATGATATTATATCTTTAATATTAACCGTCGATGCATGATATTATATCTTTAATGGGAACCAACGATGCATGATATTATATCTTTAATATTAACTATCGATGCATGATATTATATCTTTAATATTAATCGTCGATGCATGATGTTATATCTTTAATTGGAACCGTCGATGCGTGATATTATAGCATTATTGGAAACTGTCGATGCGTGATAAGGGTAATAACAAAATTACCGAACTCCGAACAATCTTACAAAGGGAAAGTCAAAACTCATAATTATATAAACAGACAAAATCAGTCAACAACCGGAAAACTGTGAAAACCGTAATGACCTTGACTTGGTACAGGCATTTACAAAGAAATGGTGGGTTGAATCAGATTTTAAGGCGCCAAACCTCCCGCTCTCATTACGGTTCAAAGGTCCCGGCTGTCACTATAACAGTATTTAAATACAGGAACAAAATAGGTAAAATGTTATACCTTTAATGGGAACCGTTGATGCATGATATAATAGCTTTATTGGGAATCGTCGATGCATGCTATCATAGCTTTATTGGGAAGCGTCGATGCATGATCTTATATCTTTAATGGGAACCATCGATGCATGATATTATATCTTTAATATTAACCATCGATGCATGATATTATATCTTTAATATTAACCCTCGATGCATGATGTTATATCTTTAATGGGAACCGTCGATGCGTGATATTATAGCATTATTGGAAACTGTCGATGCGTGATAAGGGTAATAACAAAATTACCGAACTCCGAACAATCTTACAAAGGGAAAGTCAAAACTCATAATTATATAAACAGACAAAATCAGTAAACAAGCGGAAAACTGAAAACCGCAATGACCCTGACTTGGTACAGGCATTTCTAAAGAAATGGTAGGTTGAATCAGATTTTAAAGCGCCAAACCTCCCGCACTCATTACGGTTCAAAGGTCCCGGCTGTCACTATAACAGTATTTAAATACAGGAACAAAATAGGTAAAATGTTATACCTTTAATGGGAACCGTTGATGCATGATATAATAGCTTTATTGGGAATCGTCGATGCATGCTATCATAGCTTTATTGGGAAGCGTCGATGCATGATATTATATCTTTAATGGGAACCATCGATGCATGATATTATATCTTTCATGGGAACGGTCGATGCGTGATATTATATCTTTAATGGGAACCATCGATGCATGATATTATAGCTTTATTGGGAACCGTCGATGCGTGATATTATAGCTTTTTTGGAAACCGTCGATGCGTCATGTTATACCTTTAATGGGAACCGTTGATGCAACATAAGGGTAATAATAAAATTACCGAACTCCGAACAATCTTACAAAGGGAAAGTCAAAACTCATAATTATATAAACAGACAAAATCAGTAAACAAGCGGAAAACTGAAAACCGCAATGACCCTGACTTGGTACAGGCATTTCTAAAGAAATGGTAGGTTGAATCAGATTTTAAAGCGCCAAACCTCCCGCACTCATTACGGTTCAAAGGTCCCGGCTGTCACTATAACAGTATTTAAATACAGGAACAAAATAGGTAAAATGTTATACCTTTAATGGGAACCGTTGATGCATGATATAATAGCTTTATTGGGAATCGTCGATGCATGCTATCATAGCTTTATTGGGAAGCGTCGATGCATGATATTATATCTTTAATGGGAACCATCGATGCATGATATTATATCTTTCATGGGAACGGTCGATGCGTGATATTATATCTTTAATGGGAACCATCGATGCATGATATTATAGCTTTATTGGGAACCGTCGATGCGTGATATTATAGCTTTTTTGGAAACCGTCGATGCGTCATGTTATACCTTTAATGGGAACCGTTGATGCAACATAAGGGTAATAATAAAATTACCGAACTCCGAACAATCTTACAAAGGGAAAGTCAAAACTCATAATTATATAAACAGACAAAATCAGTCAACAACCGGAAAACTGAAAACCGCAATGACCCTGACTTGGTACAGGCATTTCTAAAGAAATGGTAGGTTGAATCAGATTTTAAAGCGCCAAACCTCCCGCTCTCATTACGGTTCAAAGGTCCCGGCTGTCACTATAACAGTATTTAAATACAGGAACAAAATAGGTAAAATGTTATACCTTTAATGGGAACCGTTGATGCATGATATAATAGCTTTATTGGGAATCGTCGATGCATGCTATCATAGCTTTATTGGGAAGCGTCGATGCATGATCTTATATCTTTAATGGGAACCATCGATGCATGATATTATATCTTTAATATTAACCATCGATGCATGATATTATATCTTTAATATTAACCCTCGATGCATGATGTTATATCTTTAATGGGAACCGTCGATGCGTGATATTATAGCATTATTGGAAACTGTCGATGCGTGATAAGGGTAATAACAAAATTACCGAACTCCGAACAATCTTACAAAGGGAAAGTCAAAACTCATAATTATATAAACAGACAAAATCAGTCAACAACCGGAAAACTGTGAAAACCGTAATGACCTTGACTTGGTACAGGCATTTCTAAAGAAATGGTGGGTTGAATCAGATTTTAAGGCGCCAAACCTCCCGCTCTCATTACGGTTCAAAGGTCCCGGCTGTCACTATAACAGTATTTAAATACAGGAACAAAATAGGTAAAATGTTATACCTTTAATGGGAACCGTTGATGCATGATATAATAGCTTTATTGGGAATCGTCGATGCATGCTATCATAGCTTTATTGGGAAGCGTCGATGCATGATATTATATCTTTAATGGGAACCATCGATGCATGATATTATATCTTTCATGGGAACGGTCGATGCGTGATATTATATCTTTAATATTAACCATCGATGCATGATATTATATCTTTAATGGGAACCATCGATGCATGATTTTATATCTTTAATGGGAACCAACGATGCATGATCTTATATCTTTAATGGGAACCATCGATGCATGATATTATATCTTTAATATTGACCATCGATGCATGATATTATATCTTTAATATTAACCCTCGATGCATGATGTTATATCTTTAATGGGAACCGTCGATGCGTGATATTATAGCATTATTGGAAACTGTCGATGCGTGATAAGGGTAATAACAAAATTACCGAACTCCGAACAATCTTACAAAGGGAAAGTCAAAACTCATAATTATATAAACAGACAAAATCAGTCAACAACCGGAAAACTGTGAAAACCGTAATGACCTTGACTTGGTACAGGCATTTCTAAAGAAATGGTGGGTTGAATCAGATTTTAAGGCGCCAAACCTCCCGCTCTCATTACGGTTCAAAGGTCCCGGCTGTCACTATAACAGTATTTAAATACAGGAACAAAATAGGTAAAATGTTATACCTTTAATGGGAACCGTTGATGCATGATATAATAGCTTTATTGGGAATCGTCGATGCATGCTATCATAGCTTTATTGGGAAGCGTCGATGCATGATATTATATCTTTAATGGGAACCATCGATGCATGATATTATATCTTTCATGGCAACGGTCGATGCGTGATATTATATCTTTAATGGGAACCATCGATGCATGATATTATAGCTTTATTGGGAACCGTCGATGCGTGATATTATAGCTTTTTTGGAAACCGTCGATGCGTCATGTTATACCTTTAATGGGAACCGTTGATGCAACATAAGGGTAATAACAAAATTACCGAACTCCGAACAATCTTACAAAGGGAAAGTCAAAACTCATAATTATATAAACAGACAAAATCAGTAAACAAGCGGAAAACTGAAAACCGCAATGACCCTGACTTGGTACAGGCATTTCTAAAGAAATGGTAGGTTGAATCAGATTTTAAAGCGCCAAACCTCCCGCTCTCATTACGGTTCAAAGGTTCCGGCTTTCACTATAACAGTATTTAAATACAGGAACAAAATAGGTAAATAAGGGTAATAACAAAATTACCGATCTCCGAACAATTTTACAAAGGGAAAGTCAAAACTCATAATTATATAAACAGACAAGATCAGTCAACAACCGGAAAACTGTGAATAGCTTTATTGGGAACCATCGATGCATGATATTATATATTTAATGGGAACCATCGATGCATGATTTGATAGGTTTAATGGGAACCATCGATGACTGATATTATATCTTTAATGGGAACCGTCGATGCATGATATTATATCTTTAATGGGAACCGTCGATGCATGATGTCGTAGGTTTATTGGGAACCGTCGATGCATGATGTTATAGCTTTATTGGAAACCGTCGATGCATGATGTTATATCTTTAATGGAAACCGTCGATGCGTGATATTATATCTTTAATGGAACCCGTCGATGCGTGATATTATATGTAATGGAAACCGTCTATGCGTCATATTATATCTTTAATGGAAACCGTCGATGCATGATATTATATCTTTAATATGAACCGTCGATGCATGATGTTATAGCTTTATTGAGAACCGTTGATGCATGATGTTATAGCTTTATTGGGAACCGTCGATGCATGATATTATATCTTTCATAAGAACGGTCGATGCGTGATATTATATCTTTAATGGGAACCATCGGTGCATGATATTATAGCTTTATTGGGAACCGTCGATGCGTGATATTATAGCTTTTTTGGAAACCGTCGATGCGTGATGCTATACCTTTAATGTGAACCGTCGATGCATCATAGTATAGCTTTATTGGGAACCATCGATGCATGATACTATATATTTAATGGGAACCATCTATGCATGATTTGATAGGTTTAATGGAAAACATCGATACATGATAGTATAGCTTTTATATTAAATATAGATCTTATATTGTAATGTTGCGTTACATTTCGGAAAATATAAGTATAAGGACTATTTTAAGCAGGATAGACATGTAAGATACAAGATTGTGATTTAACATGAAAATCGAGTGTTAAAAATACTGTAGCTAGAAATGATTAGCAATAATGATATGCACACCGTATACACAGCATATACAACTCCATATGTGAGATTTGCAATTGTTTACATGTGGACTGAGACCTCTGTCCTAATCAATATATAGATACCCTTAGTTAATGAATATTTATTGCTTCAAACTCATATTGGACAATTCACAGACTCCCAAACTGTTGCTCACCTGGGGCCGATGCAAGAGCAGTTTTAGGATACCAAAGCGGTAATGAGAAACCGGAAATTGAAGGACAGCCAACACAATGACAAAAGGACAAGGACAAAAGGACAAACAACGATATACAAAACACTACATAGCAAATTAAATGTCGAGCAACAAGAATACACTAACAATTGGGTGTGAACTCAGGTGTTCCGGAAGTGTAAGCTGTTCCTGTTCCACTAGTGGCACATGTCGTGTCACTCTAGCTACAAATCCAATGCGGAAATGACCGAAAAGTGCTTACGAGAATTGGAACACATCTGTGGCCATTTGTGACACCGATATTCCGTAGCGGTTAGCCAAGTCATGGTGGCGACCATAAAACTTTGGAAGCAATGACTTCAACTTAACCACTATGAACTCTTGGTTCAGTAGCTTCTTTGTTAACAGGAACCTGTCAACGAAATCATGACAGGAACTACAAGATGAACTGTGAGCTAATGCTCACTTATGATACCCCCGCATATATGTTCAATGTGTATAAAAACCAACTAATTCGGCAAACAGGAAGTAGGAATCTGACGGGTCCAAAAACGCTTCCCATAATATGGCATACCTATATGAAGCTTGTGACCAAATATCAAATTTCTGCCATCAATAGTTGTTGAGTAAAATGCGAAGAAAAATATCTTGGATGGACGGAAGGACGATGGATGGAAGGACAGACGGACGGAAGGACGGACAGAGGTAAAACAGTATACTCCCCCTCCGGTGGAGCGGGGGTATAGCAAACTCTGGAATATCGGATCAACGGAGAGATATATATTCAATATGCAGGTACTGCTGAAATGTTGCTACATATAAATGGAAAGTTCACACTGGGAAAATTGAAATAATCTCTTGTGTCGTAAGGTTTCGCTCTTAACCGGCTCTCACTATCAATTTCGGGCTGTAGGTCAATATTGGAAGCATACCTAGTTGTATCTATGGTATCCTTTATTTCAAGCTCAATTTGTTAGATGCGATCAACAAATTCACCAAACATAGAAGTATTTAGGGAAAGGACATCATCTGTATGGCGGAACATGAAATTAAGGAATCGGGATAGCTTCTTTTCGCTTTTCTTTAGAAGTCCCTGTGCAAAATCTGCATCGCATGAATTAAGGAACAAGAAAAAAAGCACAGTTTGTACCCATAGGTATATCAATTGTATGTTCAAAAACACGTTCACCAAACATAACAAATATTTAGTCAATAAAACACTCGATCATTTTGATGATATCAGTCTGAGAGAAAGTTTTGTTAGTTTTTTTTTTGCCAAATAAAATATGTTCCTTCCTAAGACAGGTATTTGTATCTACGTTGGTCACTTGTTTATGTTTCGCTGGTCTCATACTGTTTCCTCACAATTGGACTAAATCTTTTAATCTGTCTTTTAGCTTTGGGTGGGGAATATGTGTGTAGATGGTAGAGAGGTAAATTCACTATTTTAGTAGAAGAGGGACCTTGGTTGTATGTACTGTAGAGTCTTCCGAAGGTCCATCTAATTCACACCAGTTCTTGAGTAACTAGTGTCACAGTAACTCTGAAGCACGGTTTTGGCCGCTGATAGAATGGATGTCAATAATTTGGAAAGAGGTTTAGAGGCGCATTTGGAAGACACAGCGATATAACGCTGCTTAAAGGGACACTTTTTTTTAGGATTCCAGTACAGTGACTGACGGTAGATTCAGCTTGTCATCTTGTTGAAATGCCAAAGGA
The DNA here is from genome assembly GCA_963383655.1 of Bathymodiolus septemdierum. Taxonomy (NCBI): domain Eukaryota; kingdom Metazoa; phylum Mollusca; class Bivalvia; order Mytilida; family Modiolidae; genus Bathymodiolus; species Bathymodiolus septemdierum. The sequence continues at coordinate 27,409,999 of OY726519.1, forward strand.
ACACAAAACAGACTTATGATTGTCAAGGATTTCCTCTTTCTTAAGTGCCGTCGGGGTATATGGAGGATTGACAAGTGAATTGTTAATATCTAATTCCTTTATCAAGCAGTCTGTGTAATGTGATTTACACAGAACAATAATTTTGTTTGGGGCCTTGTCTGCAGGGACAACAAGCTGTTAAACGTACAAATAGCTTGACATTCCTCTTGGTGTAGTGTTTCATATGGTCTTAGAACGATTGTTATATAAGATTCGTCCAGTACATAGAAACAACGCCCAGTTTCAAAGGGGCTGCAGTCCCAGAGGGGCTGCATCCCATATCGGATAAACTATCCTATATATTTCTGACAACCCGGGATTAAAACCGGATGTAAAGCAAATGTATTGTGTCGATAATTCTACCGAACATGAAAAAAGATTTAAACAATAAAATTCACAAAATTAAGATTTATTTCTTCTCAAAAAAATTCCAAAAAATACAAATCACTATTTTTATTCACTACAATTGATAGGCACTACTATCACACGTAAGTAAAGTGGTACTCTTTACTCGGAGTAATATTGTCATCTGTAATATATTCAAATTTCAAATCCACTTCATAAATTACATTTCTGATTAAATATCACTTTCCCCATTCAACCGACAACTGTTAATCCAATAGGTAGTCATTAAACCCTTTCCCTGAAATGAAATTAACATATCTAATGAAATATTAATTCTCGTGTACATGTAGTTGTATAATATTCCTGGTTTGTGATTGGACAATGCTGTAATTTTCACCGTTGAAATAGAATGAGATATTTTTAGAATTTTAGCTGATTACCGCTTACGTCATATTGTCAATAATGTGGCAATACACATCTATGCACATTTCATGGTCGCAAATATCCGTTTACTGGTCCTGTTAACGCGTCGCCAGTAAACTCAATTCGCGACCACCAAATCTCCAATTGATGCCGTGAAATTTTCAAATACGATACAGTTATCTCCTAAATCGTTTGATTGTCTTCATAATATAAATCCTTACCTGAACATATAATCTTCAAAATACAAGATACTACTGACACTCAAAAGTCTGTTTCTTACATTGATTTTAGACAACGGAGGAAGATTAAAATCAATATTCTACGACAACCGTGATGATTTCACTTTTCCAATACTCATCTTCCAATTCATCAGTAGCAATACTCCAACAGTCCCATCGTACAGAGTTTACATTTCACAGCTCGTATGTTATGCCAGGGTTTGTGCCCATTATACAGATGTTCTGGACAGAGCTCAGCTATGGACGCAAAAGCTATTCAAACAAGGCTACTTTGTTCCTATGTTAAAGTAATTGCGACAAAAATTCTACGGTCATCTCACAGAAATGTTTGACAATTGCGAAATATTCATTTCACCAATGACATTGATCTTAATCGTTTTAGGGAGAATTCTTTATTTCCTCCATCATCGATAAGAATTATGTACTTGGGTATGAGTGACACGCAGGCTGTATTATAAGAAACAGAAGATGTTTATATCATGAGCACATAGGATCACCCCGGTTTTTGGTTGGGTCTTTGTTGCTCCTCGATATCTTTGCTCGTCTAAGTTCTGTGTCTTGTGGACAATGGTGCCTGTCTCTGATGTGTCTATTCTCCATGGCCCTTTAGGTTTTCTATAACGTTTATTGACGTCATCATTTAGAAAGTATTACTGTCGCAACCATTACTCAGATCTCAGATGATCACGGATATGTGCCATTTATTGTAATGTCAATCCCGTAATTCTTTCCCCTTTCATGTCATCACCGCATTAGTAATAGGAGTAAAACGATCGGTGCCATTTATGGAACAGAAACTGCCTCCATTCCGGAGCACCCGGGTTCAAGCCCGTTTGTTGGGTTTGTGTTACTCAATCTTAAGTTTTCTGTGTACTGTTTTGTTGATCATTGTTTGTCTTATTATGGCTTTTGATTACCACTTTTGTATCTTCAGACCTTGGTTTAGGAATAAACAACACCACTGAGCAAAAATAAACAAATGAGGGAACACTACAAACCATAACAATCAGATATAATGCAACACCAGTGAAACATAAAACAAAACTAATAAGAGGGAACACAATGAGACCAATGAAGCATAAAAACTAATTAGAGGGAACAGCGTGAGGTCAGTTAAACATATATAAGACTAATTAGACGGAACAGTATGAGACCAATGAAGCATAAAAAAGACTAATTAGAGGGAACAGTATGAGACTAGTGACACATTAAAAAAACTGATTAGAGGGAACAGTATGAGAGTAGTGAAACGTAAAAAAGATTAATTAGAGGGAACAGTATCAAACCAGTGCAGCATAAAAAAACTAATTAGAGGGAGAAGTATGAGACCAGTTACACATAAACAAAATAATTAGAAGGAACAATACGAGACCAGTGAAACATTAAAAACTAATTAGAGGGAGAAGTATGAGACCAGTGACACATAAAAAAATACTAATTAAAGGAACAGTCTGAGACCAGTGAAACATTTAAAAAACTATTAGGGGGAACAATATGAGACCAGTGAAGCATAAAAAAGACGAATTGGAGGGAATCGTATGAAACCAGTTAAACATAAAACAAACTAATTAGAGGAAACAGTATGAGACCAGTGAGACATTAAAAAACTAATTAGAGGAAACAGTATGAGACCAGTGAGACATTAAAAAACTAATTAGAGGAAGCAGTATTTGACCACTGAAACATAAAAAAAACAATTATAGGGAACAATATGAGACCAGTGAAGCATAAAAAACTAATAAGACGGAACAGTACGATACCAGTGACACATACACAACTAATTAGAGGGAACAGTATGAGACCAGTGAAACATTAAAAAAAGCTAATTACAGAGAACATTGCAAACAATCAAATTAAGGACGTTCACAACAACTATTGAAGCATAAGCATAAAATAGAAATAACAAAAAAGATGATGGGCCACTAATTCTGAAAAATAAATCAGTCTTTCGAAAGGTCGGCATCTTCTGACCACGTGATGTTCCTAATCCGAAGTTTTTCATCCTGTAAAAGGTAGTGTCCTGTGGGAAAAAACATTTGAATTTGTACGATGTAAGATGTCGCTCAAATCCTATATACAGCTAAATTTACCTTTATTTGCAAAATACCTCTGCACTCAACTGTAAATTCAATATACCTCTCTAGAAGTTCTTTAGATGCTTCACTTATATGTATTTTCATTGCTACAAAAATAGACGATTGTTCTTTGAGTACAGAGCTTATTGTAGATATTTCAGCAAGTAATTAAAATAATTGTTCACACTTTATACAAATATTAAATAACGACCCAGGTTATAGTCCGTTTGACTTCTATAAAACCTACAGAAGCAAATTCTTAAAAATCCAGTTTTCAAATCAACAATGTTTTTTCTAGATGTATATTAATATATGACATATACGAACTCTGACAATTAATTTCAAAATTTTGGTCCATTATTAAAAAAGTTGTCCATTAGATCTCTATGTTAATTATATTTTCTGAAGTGTAAAAGTCTGGCTGGAGTGAGTACAAATAACAGACTGTACCATGTGACATAGGACATTTAAATATTAATGAACATCAATAACAATTGACTATCACCTTAATGGTCAGTTGATGATTAGCCTTTTAATATTTAAATGTCCTATGTCACATGGTACAATGAAATATACATTGAAAGCACATGTCTGTTATTTTGTTTTGATGGTTAGGCTCTTACACTATTTGTACTCACTCCATACAAATTTTTACACTTCAGAAAATATAATTAACATAGAGACCGAATGGGTATCTTTTTTAATAGTGGACCAAAATTTTGGAAATTAATTGTCAGAGTTCGTATATATCATTTATTAATATACATCTAGAAAAAAATTGTTGATTTGAAAACTGGATTTTTAAGATTTTTTTTCTGTAGGTTTTATAGAAGTCAAACGGACTATAATGTTTTATGGTAAGGATCGTAATACTATCAAGTCATTGCATAATATTTTTTCAAGATAACCACAGTGCATCACAAGAAACCTACACTAGTGGAGCAGGAAGTACCGACCCTCCCGAAGGACAAAGTAGTTCACACCGATGTTTAGTTGGGTGCTTGTTGATCAATCTTTGCTTTGCTGTGTAGTGTTTTGTAGATCATTGCTTGTCCTTGTGTCCCTTTTCTTTCTTTTGGCTATTGCATTGTCTGCCCTCTTCGCTTTACGACTTATGATTAATCCTTTGGTATCTTAGATTTACGGTTTATGATTACCCTTTTGTATCTTAGATTTACGGCTTATGATTACCCCTTTTGTATCTTATATTTACGGCTTATGATTACCCTTTTGCATCTTAGATTTACGGCTTATGATTACCCCTTTTGTATCTTAGATTGATGGCTTATGATTACCCCTTTGGTATCTTAGATCTACGGCTTATGATTACCCCTTTTGTATCTTAGATTTACGGCTTATGATTACCCTTTTGTATCTTAGATTTACGGTTATGATTACCCCTTTTGTATCTTAGATTGATGGCTTATGATTACCCCTTTTGTATCTTAGATTTACGGCTTATGATTACCCTTTTGTATCTTAGATTTACGGCTTATGATTACCCCTTTTGTATCTTAGATTTACGGCTTATGATTACCCCTTTTGTACCTTAGATTTACGGCTTATGATTACCCATTTTGTATCTTAGATTGATGGCTTATGATTACCCATTTTGTATCTTAGATTTACGGCTTATGATTACGCCTTTTGTATCTTAGATTTACGGCTTATGATTAGCCCTTTTGCATCTTAGATTTACGGCTTATGATTACCCCTTTGGTATCTTAGATTTACGGCTTATGTGTACCCCTTTTGTATCTTAGATTTACGGCTTATGATTACCCCCTTGGTATCTTAGATTTACGGCTTATGATTACCCCTTTGGTATCTTAGATTTACGGCTTATGATTACCCCTTTGGTATCTTAGATTTACGGTTTATGATTACCCCTTTGGTATCTTAGATTTACGGCTTATGATTACCCCTTTTGTATCTTAGATTTACGGCTTATGATTACCCATTTTGTATCTTAGATTTACGGCTTATGATTAAGCCTTTTGTATCTTAGATTTACGGCTTATGATTACCCCTTTGGTATGTTCCAACTTTTTCCTTTTTCCTACAGTGCATTACGTTTTGTCGTAAATTGTTAATTTGTTAATATTTAGGAAAGGTTTACACTAGATTATCTTATGTTAAAAGACTTGAGGCCATTCTTCAAATTATGTAATTCATTCTCTCATTGATTACACAATTAGTATTAATATTTCCCTATTCACTGATTAGTTTTTTTCTACAATAATTATGAAAGGTTATCATCATCTATTTTACAGTAATTTTATTCTAAAACATGGTAAAAGTTTCCAGAAGTGAAATCCGTAATATCTCTCTGGTGGTCTTGTTGTGTGAGAAACTGGTACACGTAGACATCAACTATCAGCATGGCTACCACAGAACTGTACACGTATAGTGTACAGTAAAGTACATGAAAGTTTTTTGTTTCATTCTGCAATTTACACAATACAAAGGATTTAAAAGAGGAGCATTTTCATAAAATGTCATAAATATTTTCAACAAGAAACGTCAAATTCCAGCATCAATATTTGCCGATTATTAACCATTCCATGCTCCTTAATGTTCCTTAATTCACAGTATTGGTGGAAACAAACCCTGTCAGTCTACAAATATTATACCTTCTCCATTCGATTCCATTCTTGATGCAGTATTCACAGTGTCACCAAACAAACAGTACCTTGGCATTGTACGACCAACAACCCCTGCACAAACAGATCCTAGTTCAAACAAATAATAATGATTAATCTAATGTTTCATCCAACACAACACCATGTATTGTCCACCCAATAATTACGAAAATAGCTGATTTAGATTTTGGAAATGACTAGGCATTTATGAGCTTATGGAAAGAAGCATAATAATAATAATATGAATATTATTAAGCAATTTTTTGGGGCATATGGAAAGAACCAATCCAAAATAATTAGCGTGGTTACAGACTTATGGAAATTCAAATAATTTAAATATTTTAAATGTATAACAATTATTTGTACATCGGGTCATTAAACTAAACATCTCACTAAATGTACGTAGTACACAATGTATGTTGTCATCGTTTCTTGATTATTTGATGGAAAAGCATTTAATTTACTAATAGAAACTTTGAATGGTAATTAAAAGTTTAATTGAATTATTGCTGCTTAACGTAACAAGTTAGAAGTATTATAGCTACAATGCTTATACATAAAGAAAACAAGATTATGAAAAATAAATGGATTAAAATGGTGGCTCTTGAAGGGACTATGAACGAATGTATTGATAATCACTATACAGAGGAAGATGAAAGGTATACTGATTTTTTTTTAGAATGGTCTAGCAACTATCTCTCCTAACATTTTGATGCTCAACAATAGCTACCGTACATTGTGTTTACGTGTACGAAGTGTGACAATCGCAAAAGAAGAGACACCAATATATATCCCATGCCAAGGGCAAGTTGGGCGTACAACCAGCGGACGCACCTTTATGAAAGGTTGTACTTATCAGCGTAGATACTATGTCCAATTACTATATCCAGTGGTTTCCATGGTGACCCAGTGCTTGTATATGTCAGTCGGAAAATGCTTTTTGCATTTGATAAATACCATATCTCAACTTTTACAATAAAATGGTTAACCTTCGTGAACTCATGGATTTCGTCCCGGTATTTTGATGGGAATCCTGTTCCTCATCTTTTATTTGTTTGCCTTGTTTTTATGTTTTTATGATTTTGTTTTTTTGTTTTTGTTTGTTTTGTTTTGTTTTGTTTTATTTAGGTTTTTTTTTTGCTGTTTTTGTTGTTGTTTTCCGTTGCATGTCATCGTTCTCTGTCTTCTCTCCAATGTTCCCTGCGTCTTTCGATTGTCCATACTTGATTGCTCCTTCAGTTTTCAGTAACGATTATTTAGATAAAGAAAAAAACTTACTTTTCTTAATCATATACTTTTATTCTGAAAACAAAATGAGTGTCAATAATAATTATAAATATACTATACCAGAGTGTATTCCTATTCTGCACCGCACAGATTGTTCTGGTTTATGACGAATTCTAAACATCTTGACAGAATCTCGTATGGACAATGCCATTTTAGAGATCTCCCTGATATGATCTGTTCCGTTACGAATAGGTAATCCAGATACAACCATATATGCATCTCCGATCGTTTCAACCTGCAGAGAATGTATATATGACAGGCTATACTCGTACATGATGCTAAATCATGTCATGATAACATATAGTTTCATCGGAGATTCATCCTCAGTGAACATGCGCGCTAAAGTAAATCAAGTGTTTCTGATATCCGCTGCCCCTTCCATTTGGATGACGTATATAAACGGAATGACCAGTATATGTTGATATTCAAGACAAAATATGCTAATATACTATAGAGATCAGTTTGTTATATGTAACACATAATTGTAATGGTACGTGAGTGAAACCCTATTAGAAACACAAGGTAGACCTGGATACGATAGCGTCCTGTGTTCAGTACATCGGAATAACTCAAGCTCTTGCCCACTCTTTTGAGGAATTACTAACAATATGTATGTATTCGTCCTGGAAAAGAATATCACGCATCAATATGCTTATTTTGTCAAACTAATGTACATGCAGAGTCTAACAAGAAAATCCAAAGACGTATTTGTTTTCTCTGGGTATTATTGTATCGTTCAACAATTCTAATAAAATTGACCTCAGCTATATAAATGAAATATTGTTGGGAGTGACATTAAACACCAAAATACCACCCATTAATCATTTCTTAGCATAATTAGAGGATAATCTAGACATAGAACTTACCTTGTAAACATCATAATTGTCAATTATTTCATCAAAACAGCTGTATAGATCATTAAGTAAATCAACTATCTGTAAATAAACTATAATCGTGTATAAACAATGCTGTGTAATAATAACTATTGTGGGTAACTTTAGACTGTGTTTCATAAATAAATTGGCCAAGGTAGATACAAATACCTTGTGCTAGGACAGGTCTTATTTTGTAAGAGAAAAAAAAGACACTTTGATTCTACCAAAAAGTTCTCTGAAACTGATATCGTCAACATGCTTGAGTGTTTGATTGACAACATATTTGTTATGTTTGGTGGACATGTTTTTCAATAGACCTACGGGTACAAACTATGCTCCTCTTCTCGCTGACTTGTTCCTTTATTCGTATGAGGCAGACTTCATACAGGGGATTCTCAAGAAAAACGAAAATAAAAGTTAGTTCAATCCTTTAATTTCACGTTCCGCTATACAGATGATGTCATTTCACTAGATAATTCTAGGTTTGGTGATTTCGTTGATAGCATCTATTCCATTGAGTTTGAAAAAAGGATACCACAGATACAGATGGGTCTGCTTCATACCTTGACTACACCTCGATATTGACAGTCAGGGGAGAGGTTAAGAACAAAACTTTACGACAAAAAACATGATTTCAATTTTCCCATTGTGAACTTTCCATTTATATGTAGTAGCATTCCAGCAGCGCGTGTATATGGATTGTATATCTCTCAGTTGATACGATATTCCAGAGTATTTGGTTTCTATCAGGATTCCCTTGATGGAGGGTTGCTGCTAACAAGGAAGCTACTGAACTAAGGGTTCCTATTAGTTAAGTTGAAATCATCACTTCGAAAGCTTTGCGGTTGCCACCATGACCTGGTTGACTGTTATGGAATATCTGTGTCACAAATGACTACGGTTATGTCCCACTTGTCGTAAGCACTTCCCGGTCCTTTCCTCATTCACTACATATCACCGGATTTGTAATTAGATTAACACAACGGGTGCCACTAGTGGAGCATGAACTGCTTATCCTTCTGGAGCAAATTAGTTCACTCCCGGTTTTTAGTGGGGTTCGTGTTACTCGATCTCTAGCTGTATGTGTATGTTTTCTAGATCGTTTTATCCTTTTTCTTTTGATCATTGTGCTTTCTGTCTTTTTTTTTTTCATTTACAGATTCTGAGTACCACTTTGGTATCTTCAAAGTCTTCTTTTATCCAGAATATGTCAGAATATTCCTTTTTTCTAAATTAACAAAATTCCTAGTTCTTAGTGTGGAAGGAAAAACGAAACATTGGTCATGGATAATCTATTACGGGGAATTGGATAATTTTCACTGTTCCTGAGGGGGTATTAAGAAATGTCCGATATTTGCGGGGGTAGAATGTTAATTAAATATGATGGTACTGTATGACCACTGGCACCAATGCATTATAAAAAAAATACATTTACACCAAACCCTATTTATCATTACACCATTACACCATACATGAACACCATACACACCATTCCCCATTGATCATTACACCATGCTCGTAAGTCTCATTACATTGATCATTACACCATGCTCGTAAGTCTCATTACATTGATCATTACACCATGCTCGTAAGTCTCATTACATTGATCATTACACCACCATGCTCGTAAGTCTCATTACATTGATCATTACACCATGCTCGTAAGTCTCATTATTCATCGTCAGTGATACACTATTTCCAATGCATCAATTGTGTTACACTATAAACAACCGTTACTGATAATTAAAAATTAAATAACGAAAGGAAACGATTATTTCCAACTATCCAAATTCAATAATCTTACAATGAATCTTTCCCGATTCCTATTCCCAATACCCTCTTCTCCAATATCCATATACCATTCCTCTTTCCCAATTCACCATTTGTCATTCCCAATTCACCATGGGAATACATAATACAAGTACGTTCGTACATACAATAAAGATAGGCTATTCTAAATACAGGACAATACTGTTACATAAACAGTTCCAATATAATCACAAGACAAAACAAGTAACAGAGGATTATATATAAGACGAATATCAAAATAGTTCAAAAATGCGAGATGTACCGAACAGACAGTACTTAGCAACATTATTGGGATCATGCGAGTACAATATCTACATTTTTCAGTCCTTTATTATAGAAGCTGAAACAAAATGAAGACTTTATATGACTAAACAATTTTAACTTTAAACCGAATATGTCTTCATTGCAATTATTCCGGATTTTGAATTTCAATCAAAATTACCTGAAAGGGAGTACTTTCGGAAGATATATCGGTAAACCCAACTATGTCACTGAAATATACTGTAACACATTTAAATGCTTCCGGGTCAACCAATCGGCCATCTCTCAATTTATCTGCTACAGACCTGTGCAACATAAGATATATAAATTGATGAAATTAAATATTTGTCAGTTTCTACCATTTTCAGATTTAGATTTTAGAACTGTTTTGACAGTGTGGTATATTTTTTTAATTTTATTATGTATATTATGTATACCTGTACACAACGTGCCAGAAATGCAAGAAAACTAAGCTTTACTTCTATTAGCAACATTTTATACACATAAAGGCAAAGCATCGGTGGTGTAATGGTTAACGTGCGCGCCCTGAGTGAAGTAGATCGTGAGTTTCAGTCCCGGTTGAGTCAAACCAAAGACTATAAAATTGGTATTTGCAACATCTCCGCGAAGCACGCAACATTAAAGAGAATAAGCAAAGAATGATTGTCTCGTAATCAGGATAATGTGTTTGAGTGGGGCGACATGTCTATCCTCGGACTGTTGTTTCAGTCAGGTAACACTATGAAAATCCAACTGAGCGTGTTGGCCTAGTACAAAGTGGAGATTGTCCTCATCTTATTGAAAATTAACTTGTTCTCGCCATGATATAGCTGGGGAAAAAAAAGCCGAGTTGGCGTTAAACGACAATTACTCACATCCACTCACAAGGGCGAAATGTCAAACATAGTAATGGAAACAATTCATAACTTCCGCCTCTGTCCACTGTACGCAATGCGCATGTCAACTTTCTTGACGAGTTTGAATTAAACAATTAGAAAGTTGGCAGGATAGTTTACTCATAATACAATCTTATTTCTAAAACGATCCAATTTATAATTCTTTATTATCATTACCTTGGGAGAACTTGATATAAAAGTTCCTCGGATTTCCGCTTTTCTTCGAGAAATGCCTCTGTTCTTTCCTGAACAAGGGCTTCCAAATTGTTTGCATATTGTTCCATTCTGCCCAGCAAGGCATCCAATATGTTGTGGTTGGATGATACCCTATTCAAAATTCAACATTAGTCGAAACAAAACTTTAAGCTCTAAAACGTCCATGTCATTCGATTTGGTGTAAAAACATCCAACGTCATGTTTAGGTTCAATTCATTAGAAAATAAATAATTAACCATTATATGTATATCAATAACCATGCTCTCGAGAAAAAGGTCATTTGCACACAAAGTAAGTGTCCATGGGACCCATGCTACCTAGCGCTACTACTTTACCCGTGAATAGCTCTATAAAGATAAGATGAACCCATCAAATTGTACATAATCGTACAACTAAACAGAAGATGTCAAACTGAAAGTCATGTATACGCTTAATTATTACTCTGTGTCATTGTATATAGCAATTAAGTGACCACAGAAATTACAGATCATTTAAAATGTTTAAAATAATATTATTCCACATTAAAAGCAAAACATTCAAACAATTATTTCTTTTAAACTACAGGTTATGCTTGTTGAAATAAAGACCGATATATTATTTCTAAAATAAATAATAATTTCTTATATTTGAGGGTAACATTTGCAACCAAAATCATTTAATTTGATGTGAATACTGCAATCTGATTGGCTGATCCATCTGGAGCAACATTGGTTATACTTGATAACCTGGTTTGGTATTGTGACGTCGTAAACATATTCATTCAATAACGACAAATTCAAATAGTCCCATGAAATAATCGTAATTAAAATCGAGGAATCATTACTCGAATTGTCGCATATCGTTTATTTAAGGAATATTTTCAATTTTTGAACAGGTTATACTTCTATAACCTGGTTTCGCGGTTTATTAAGAGTAAACTGCCCCAAACCAGATTAAATCGTATAACCTGTTCAAAAATTTTACATATTCCTTAAATAAACGATATGCGACAATTGGGTCCGGAGTAAACGCTGTGTACAACAGTCCAACTATTTTGAAACATTCAAAATAAAATTCGCCTATTTTACATAAGAAACCTTTTTTAGTACAAATATTTATCGGTAAATAGGACATTTATCCTTTGATCTAATCAAGTAATATTATCAGTATCAACAAGCTGACAGTGATACTGGTATATTATTAATTTTTCATTTTATTACTTGTAATCGTACAGTTCTATTTATTTGTAACAAAAACATTTTATCAAAATCTGACGCACAATATCGTTATGGAGTCTATAAAGATAACTATATACCCAGTTGTTTCTTTTAGTCTTTTAACTATAGCGGCAAATGATGGTCTGTTATGAGATCTTTCACACAAACAGTCATCCATAATAGATTTTATGCCTATTACATTTTTATCATAAAGTGCCTTTGGAATTGATGGTCTAAATGGAGGATCTTCTGTCTTTATGACCTTTTCTATAATTTCTGAAATAAATACCATTCATAAAATTAATTACACAGTGATATAACACAGTATTATCTATACTCTCAAGAATAAGGTAAAATAATAAACAAAACGCAAATATCAATTTGCCGACAGCCCGCCGTACGTTATGGACGCCGGAATTATTTTGAACAGAAACATATTATATTACATGACACTTGTAATCAATTCACAATGTCCACAACCAACATTTCAAACAAAACTATATATTGCATAATTAGATTTCCGTCACAGATGAGCAAGGCCGTCCAGGAAAAACCAAAGTAATTTGGAAGCCTGTATTCGATGACAATGTTCGAACCCATCTCTGGACAATCAGGTGTCGGACCTCACCTTAAAAAAATTGCAACGAAGATGCGAATAGTAAATAATGTAAGACTAGCATACAGACATATTTTTTGTTGTTACACGTATGCACGACGGCTAGAAAGTGAAGAGAACCAAACGAACACACCTAAAATCCCAACCGCAAGACAATGTTCTCATTGGTCAATTTCGACCTTTGCCATATAAATATTCATTAGTATCAAACCGACAATACGATATTTTCCCGCTATACTACGAACCGCGGGAAAATATTATAATACTGCGGATAAACACCAAAATTGTAGCATGAATGGTACGCAACTAAATTCTTAAGGGCATATGCAAGGAATAAGAAGGAATATGGTTTTACAAAAACAATTTAGAATCAATCGGTCATGACGGAATATACAATCCAAGCATAATTTTAGAGAGTGAATATGATCTAAAAATAACAGACATGGTAAGAGTAAATCGTATGGTGACATAAAATGAAAAAAAAAAATACAACGCAGTTAGCATATATGTATGTCTGCTTGTCGAAATTGAAACTGTTTTAGATGTATCGAAGCAACTAGTACTAGCTGTCGACTCGCCACATTGGCTATAGCTTATGATGAACATCATTTAATTAAAACAGTAGACATCAAATATAGTGCGCACGACGCATTTCAACTTCAGAGGAACTACCACCATATTGATAACAGTACATTCTGATAATGTATCCTGACATTTTAACAGATTACTATTTTCTCTATTCGATATTCAGATACTGAGTAGTTGTGATTGTCCGACATATATAAACGAACGTCATTAATTCGAACTCGAATAGGGGTCGTCGTGGTCTAGTCCGAGATTCCTCTGTCGTTTAACGGCTTTTATGGAGTTGCTGTAGCCGTTGAACGTCAGAGCGCAATACATACGGAAAACAGCGGATTTGCTTCTCCAACTCTGGGTCAGCACATTTCCACGTTTCGTGACTATCGGATTTTATTTTCTATCAGAAACCCTTATATAAATCGCTTCACCAATCATTTTTCTATTCATTCATAACCATCTTACCCTCAGAAAGTGGTGCTACACTCCATTACAGCACGATTTTGTCTTAGATCCTATGATTCCGCTATTTGTCTTCCATTTTTCAAACATTTGTCACGTGACTACGAGAAAACCACGATTACCGCAATGTATCATGGGAGATGATTTGCATATAAACAAACAAACAAATATTTGTATTGCCAATCATACACGCCTGTTAAGGCAGAACAATTAACATAAAATTTAATACAGTTGATTATATTGATTGGTAATGATTTTAACAGCAATAGTGAATTACAGATAACCATAAGAAAAAAAAATGATGTAGTACCTTGTCCAAAAAAGGGGTACGTAACACATGCTCTTTCCGAAGCCCATTGGCAACACTCTGCCATTGAATCTTTTCTTTCCAACACATTCTGTATTATTTCCTTCTGCTCTGCTTTGATCTATAGATGGACTGTTTGTCCTGCAGAATACGCTTAAATGTATGGTCTTCCATGTGATTTGAATGTTGTTTACGTATGCAAATAATGCTCAAATAATTTGGTGCGCTGAATTAAGTAGCTCCCATCATGCAACGCGTTACTGTTATCATTCAGTTAGTATCGCGAGATCACGTTTGTAGATTCGAAAATGGAAGTCAAATGGCGGAATAATAGGATCTAAGGCAAAATCGTGCTGTAATGGAGTGTAACACCACGTTCTGAGGGTAAGATGGTTATGAATGAATAGAAAAATGATTGGTGAAGCGATTTATATAAGGGTTTATGATAGAAAATAAAATCCGATAGCCACGAAACGTGGAAATGTGCCGACCCAGAGCTGGAGAGGCAAATCCGCGGTAATCCGTATATATTGCCCTCTGACGTTCAACGGCTACAGCAACTCCATAAAAGCCGTTAAACGACAGAGGAATCTCGGACTAGTCGTGGTCGTGATCGCATGGTTTTTGGATTTACAACTATCTGTGCAATCAGAGCCTATCACTACTAACGTTGTGAGTTCGAATCCCGCTAATGGCGAGGTGTAATCGAAGCAACATTATGTGATAAAGTTTGTCAGTGACTTGCGACAGGTCTGTGGTTTTTTCCAGGTACTCCGGTTTCCTCCACCAATAAAACTGACCGCCATGATGTAGCTGAAATATTGTTGGAAATGACGTTAAACACCATAACCCTAACCCCTAATCCCTCGAATTGGAATACGTTGGCTAACTTGTAGCATAAAAATAAGTTAAAGATGTACATAAAAGTGTTAATGAACAGTGATGGTCTAATTTCTAATAAAACGAACAATCAACTTTGACCTAAAACTGAATACATAAAAGACCACGACATATGGAAATTCAGGTCCTTGAATCAGAGAGGTATAAAATGTGACGGCGCTAAGCTGGTTAATGGGCTCTTTTTTGATAATTTATCATGATTTTCCAAGATAACATTAATACTTAGTTATTTCCCATCATTCTGTCTGCCTTCGACACAATTCGAATACACAGTGGAATCTGTCTAATCCGACACACCAAGGGACCAGGGAAATGTGTCGGATTGTACAGGATGTCGAAATAATCAGGTTTTATTTTTGTTCACAGAAATACTTTGGGACCATAATTTGTTTTCCGGATGTCAGAGGATGTCGGAAAACTCAGGTGTCGGATTGCACACGTTCTATTGTATAATGTAATTTCTATATATAACACAGCGTACCTTCTGATGTGAACATATCCAGCTCTTCACCAAAAGGTTCGTTCCGAGTTAGTATTTCATATAAAATAATACCAAAACTGTATATATCGCCTTGTTGAGAAATTGTTTTACAGTTAGTTCTGAGATGCTCCGGTGCTGCCCAAAAATGATCTACAATTAAACAAATAATAACTTCTATTATGTCCTAATTCACCAGTTCAAACGAACATAAATTATTTACAAATAAAACTCAACACTTGTATTTGAATATCAGCTCGCCAGACAGAACAGTAAGCTTTTTTATTTTAATCAATAAAATAATCAGAAATGTCCATGAAAACATAATTGCCTGTCAAATGGCTGCCGCGTCATAAGCAATCATCAATAACAATATAGACAGTCTACAAAAGAAATAACATCATGTTAGAAAATATGTAACAAACACATCAAAATCCGTTATTTATTTCACAAATACATTATGGGTGGGAAGGGTGGGGGGCTTTACTGTCTGGCTGGCAAACTTCGAAGGACGAATTCAAGTCTTAAACATACCGCCTAACTTAATTGCATGATCTAAACATGTATACAAATTTGTCACCCGATGTGACCATTCACTTTAGACAATGAAAATTACTACATAATACTATAAACATTAAACCACGTGTGGTAGTAAACAAATACACGTGCTCCAGTAACATTTGTAAATACATTTATGTCCTAATTCACCAGTTCAAACGAACATCAATTATTTACAAATAAAGCTCAACACTTGTATTTGGATAACAGCTCGCCAGACAGAACAGTAAGCTTCGAATAACAAAGAAAGGGCACTGCATATACATGTATGTACACATAATTATAGTCCTAAATTTTTAGAAACAGACAAGCGTACATCAATGTTTTCTTTGACATAACCGTCTTTAGCTTTATCACTTTTCCAACGGCCATGCTTTTTAAATAATCTATCATCAATACCGGCCGCTGCAGCCGCAGTAGCTCCACCGGATCTCAAGCTATGAAGACCAAATTTTCTTTTGTCTAAGCCTACAGCTTATAATGCTGATATCAAAATCTCTCTGACCCTTGTATAAGAAATATGACCAGAATTTCTAAGTTTATAGGAATCAGTACTTTTACAAAAAGAAACAGATCTAAAAATATAATCAAAAGAGTTTTCTGAAATGCCAGCTAACTTGAGGTATCTGTCTAACATGTCAACATGACAAGTAATGGTACCAGTTTTTGAAGTAACGACTTCCCTCCCTTCTCTATAAACATCTGTTTTACTCTTTTCCAAATATAATTTAACATGAGATGGGAAAAAGGAAATGTCAGACCTTTTCAAGCTAGCTACCTCTGAGAATCTGAGAAAGCCGGTATATCCCAATAAACACATGCAGGCTATTTTTAGATCCTTGAGGTTACAATTTTTATTTCCATAAAGTAATACATTTTTTTGCAAAATATCTGGTGTAATAGGTTCTGTTTTCCATAATACGTGACCAATTTGTCTGTGTGCTCCTTCACGTACAGAAACTACAAGATCATTTTTACATGGATCAGGAACACCAGCTAATTTGTGAGCCCAGCTTAATGCATACAAAGCTTCGTCTATTTTACTAACTGAATTTGCTGACTCTGATAAATTAATTAAATGCAAAGCTACATGAAAGTGTGATGCAGGTAATGACGTAACAGAATGAGTATTAGCCCACTTACACCAAAGAGTTAAATGCGTACTGGTACTTCCTCCTAGTATTGTCAGCTCTAGAGGAAAGAATATACTCAGGTAGCTTCTGGTAAAGCCTGCAAAAATCTGGATCCCAAATAGAATCAATCACATACTTGTACTGTTCCCATTTTCCAGCATTGAACAAGTCTGAAAATCGTATTTTAAAATAAAATATCATATAAAATTATTGACAACTGAAAATAAATTTGGTTTAAAACCATGTTTGACCATGTCAGCTATAGTATCTTACGATACTAGGGCCATGTCACAGGGCCAGCTACAATATCTCAATAGATATTAGGGCCATGTCATCAACTATTTGCATCAAGAAAAACTGCCAATATTTGCGTGCCAAATGGCTCTACACCAAAAATCGTATTCTTATTCGACCCCTGTTCCAATATACCGTATGTATTCGAAAATTCAATTACGTCTTTAACGTATGGCTTGTATTCTCTAAATTCTTACTGAATATCAATGGCCAAAATGCCGCAGATTTCCATTTAGGAACAATTAATGTACCTTTTGCTTTACAAGCTACAAGATGTCTGATTGCTCTGATCACCAAATTAATTGGAGGCACCAGCCAATTGTTTTCTGAAAACCAATTTTGTGAAAAGGCATCAATTGCCTCTGACCCAGGATTCCAAAATAAGGAGTTCAACATGTGTAATTTTGCGCTTGTAGAGCTAGCAAAACGATCGACCGTGTATGGTCCCCACATTTGATCCATAAAAGCAAAAAAGTGAAGAGTTACCCCCCAATCTTCGAAATCAAACATCTTGTTAATATAGTCAGCTTTTTCGTTTTCTGTTCTCGGAATCCACTGTATATCAATTGAAATACCCTTTTCAACACATGTCGAAAAAATAGACAAGGCTAAAGAATGTAATTTTTCTTTCATGCTCCCTGCATTGACAAATTGTACCCAATTCTGACTGTCAGTGAACCATTTAATTGTTTTACCCTGAAAGGAGTTTTTAAAACAAGAAAGGGCTAAGTCAATTCCTTTTAAGTTCTCTCCATGTGGAGCTTTCCGCTCTTTCATTGACAAACCACATCTTGTGAAAAAGTTTGCGTTCTACTTCTACAGTGTAAGCACCCGTTGCGACATTACTAGCGTCAGAATAAATGACTACTGATGACTTACTATATACCCCTATCTGTCGAGAGTTCAGTTTTGAAATGTTGTTTTCCCAAAATCTTAATTCTGTTAAAACTTTGTCCTGGTTAAATGACATAATAGGTTTGTCCCAGGCTGTCCTATTTTCTATAGCCATATAACAGTACTTTGACATGATCCTTGCTACATTACCTATTACGGGTGTCATAGAAATAACTCGACCTACTACCTGAGCTAAATGTCTTGCTGTAAAAATTGGATAAGATTTTAAAATGACGCAGAGTGAAGACATTAAATCATAAACTCTTCGCTCAGGAATACTCAAGAGTAAATTCTGTAGAATTCCAAACAATACCAAGCCACTCGAGTTTCGCTACTGGGTTAAAGACCGGTATTTCTTCATTAATAAAGAGTCCTGCTTCAATTAGGGATTCTTTCACAAATTTTGCATCTTCATAGCATGAACTTTCATCTTTGTTCATACCGAACCCATCATCTAGATATAGAGCAACCTTACCTCATTTTTCCGCTAAAATTTGACAAGAGGGCGAAGGCATTTAGTAAAAATATAAGGTCCAGTAGTAATTCCAAACGCCAATACAGTATAGCAGTAAAACTGTTCTTTCCACTGAAATCCGAGGTAATTATGCTGTTGTAGACAAATGTCGATATGGAAATAGCCTGATTTTAAATCATATTTAAACATGAAAACGTTCTTGTCAAAATATTGGACTGCAACTTTCCAGTCTTCGAATTTAATTTAGTCTCTCTTTACATATCTATTCAGTGTACTAAGATCTAAAATCAGGCGCTTTTTCCAGATTTCTGAGTTGACACACTTACAGGGTTCACAACAACAGGTTGAAAGGGAACCTGTACAACACATCCGGACTTAATTAAATCAGAAATAGTTTGAGAAACGAATTCTTCGTTTCCGAGAGCTGATCTATTATTCTTAAAACACATTTGAATTGGAGGTTCAATAAATGGTTTGACATAACCGTTTTTAATTGTGTCCAAAGCAAAAGAACTAGCCCCTATTTTTCCCAATAGGCCACGTGTCGTGCTAAGCTAACCTTTGCACCCTGCCGATTTTCAGAACATTTACACATATCTTCAAAATAATGAACCTGTTCAAGGAAATGGGTAAACTCATGTGATTCATCAACCCAGTTTAAGTGGTCGCATAAAATATACTTATCATTAACAACAGCGCTGCGTGCAGTAGTTGAAGTTGTCTCACTATTTGGAGGCGTTGATTCTGGCACCAGTGTTGTTTGTTGACTTGGCGATGAGAAATGGACAGTTTTCCCTCCAGTGTCCGAATTACCAGCAGGCATGACACACATTCCAGGCGCACGGCTCACGCGGTGCAAAGTTCCCACGAAAGGGCGGCTGACGTTGATTTGATACATCTGTGCGAATACTGGATTAGGATACGTTTGAGCTGGTGGTTGACGAGTAGTTGGAGGAGGTACCTTCGGGTATGGCTGTAGACGACTCTGATCTCTCTTTTGCGATATGTAGAGCCCTACTTTCTGCTTGTCGTATTTTCGTTTCGTCGTCGTTGTCGTCCGCAACGGAGCTGGATTCATAATTGTGTACTGTGCCTCAGCCAGCGGGGAAAGAGTCAGCAATACGGACCAACTTGCTCCGGCCTATAATTTTGTCAGTAATGTCCAGTAAGATCAACAGGAAGTTGCTTGTACAACTTTTGCAACATTTCAAGCACTTCTTCATTAAATGTGTGTTGAATTTTGTTACCTTCGCTCTTGAACTTTATCGAGACGCCTCTCTTTATCTTCTTTGTCAGGCTATCTTGTTCCTGAATGAGTTCCGACTTCAGGTCGCCAAGTTTCACGTCCAGTATATTCTTGAAAAGGTTTAGCGTATCAACCAAATCAGGATTTCTGGACTCCCTGGAGGCAGGAATATTACACGACTGTTGTTTCCGGGCATCTTCATTGATGTCGGAAGATTGTTCTGCCACAGTAGTCGTACTTTACTTCGAATGACGAATTCAATTCTTAAAAATACCGCCTAACTTAATTGCACGATCTAAACATGTATACAAATTTGTCACCCGATGTGACCATTCACTTTAGCCAATGAAAAACTACTACATAATACTATAAACATTAAACCACGTGTGGTAGTAAACAAATGCACGTGCACCAGTAACATTTGTAAATACATTTATCTTATTGTACTATACTAGTATATTGCTTCCATGGAATGGGTCTGCACTCGACAAAATTATATTGATAAAGTTTTACCAAAATGTTGTCTTACAGAATATAAAGATTTTTCATTAAGCCATATTTTCTTTTGACCAAATTAATATTTGTTACTTTGTCTCTTGTTTTCGTTAGATGTTATTCTAAGCGTAGATTATCTATGACTAGTGTGCCACTACTGTTAGAGAGATGACCACAACTGTGCAGATTAAGGAAACTGTCAGCTTAAGATGTGACATTATTATACAACAGGTTTTTGGTCATTTTGAAATAGCATTTGATAGAGCCAAGATCCAAATTACAAAATCAAAAGTAAAACAGCAAAGGTTTTATATTATTTTCTACATAGAAATGTAAAACTCACTTTCTGATTTGAAATTCTTGTTACATTGAGCTTGTAAACTCCTATGGCCGAATCCTGTAACTTTCAATACAAAACGACTATCTATTACACATCTGCAACTGTTTAAATTTCCATGAACACCAATTTCACAGTGATGTAAATATTTCATTCCCTATAATTAAAATATATATAACTATAACTTTTCTTTCAGTTTGATTGAAACGTCAAATTATTCGACGTTGACAGCAGGAGATTTTATTATTCAATGCACACGAGCCTCGTTTTACAAACGTAAATAAGTGACATCCAGGACATATCAGGAAGTGAAATGTGGGTTCATGTCCGCTGTTGTTTGATTCATGAATACTCTACATCACGAAAGGCATATATAACAAGAGACGTTATTAGAAAGTATTTAAATGACGAAATAAGGAAAAGTCAACGAGCATCTTATTTCCACCAATCCATGAAAATTGATAGCAACGAAATAAGTCAAACTAGAGTTTTATACATTAGCTGTTATATATAGAGGAATAGTTCTACTTGACAAATAGTTTTTTTTATAGTAAACAACTTAAATAAAATTAAGATTTTTACAGTAGTAGCTTGTTCATGGGGATTTCTATTTACAAAATGTAGGTTTATCATCCGTCTAGTAGACAGTGCTTCGGCACTGACATGTTTTATTAGATATATTTATTATTGAAATTTACAGCCTCTAAAAAATGCAATTATTAATCAAGCTAAGGTTCCCCTCCATCAGGCATAGCTATCCTGTTTTATTGCTCCCAAAGCTTTATATTATTTGGCTTTCCAATCTTTCGATTATGAGTGTACCTGGTGAATTTTATTCCAGAAACGCGTCGTGCGCATCCAATTTGATATCTACGTTTTTATTTGTGTTGGATAAAAATTTTACTTAGTTTTAATTCTTCCTCTTTCTGTGTAATATCAATCGTTCTGATTAATCGTCACTACTAAATGTTCCTAACATAATCTGCATTATGTATGACATTACCCTAAATAATATATACCTGTATCAAATCTAATATCATTGCTACTTTTAAATCTTTGTCCAGATTAATGGAATCATGCATTAATAGTGCCTATGGAAACAAACGACAAAATTAGAAACATTATTTTTGTTTTTATTTCAAATTTCATTCAAGGAGTGTAGATACCAGATTTTTGTTTGCTATTGTGACCTTCAATGTATAATGCCGACCGTCGTGATCGTGATCGTTATAATTACCTGTGTAATCAGTGTCTATCATCACTAAAGTTGGCGAGGTTTACTCGATGAGTAGTATATGGGCACAGCTCACTTAGTATTTGTTGAGGTGGAAGGAGGTGGAGCTACCGGAAGGTCACGTGACCGGAAGTGGCGTCATCTCATTTAGTATTTGTGGAGGTGGATCTACCGGAAGTCACGTGACCGGAAGCTACGTATCACGTGACCGGAAGTCATATGACCGGAAGGGGCCCTGAGTGGAAGTCACCAGAAGTGACGTCATAACCGGAAGTATGTTCTGCGCATGCCCGGATTTTTTCCGCGTTTTATTCTTACTATCGTAGTAGTCCAAGTACCATGGCTAGCGGAGGTGACCTAAGGTCACGCTACCGCTTCGGGGTTCCTTTGGGTGTGCACATATGCAACTGGAAGTTGCGCAATATCTGACCTAGTGGGGACTTTAGACCGGAAGTGACGTTATTAAACGTCACCCCGTAATGACCATAGGTCACCCGAAGGGGGTGGAAGGGGTGTGCGAATGCACAACCGGAAGTTGCGAAATATCCGCCCTAGTGGGGCCTTTTCACTGGAGCATCAAACGTCACCCGTAGAGCTTCCTCTGGAACTGGAAGTTGGGCAGGTGTTCTCTAGGATGTCCTCGTCCTATGATTAGCATGGCTATCGGAACTAACCCTGGTTATCTGTCCCTTTTATTTTCATATAATATTTCAATAATGGTTTTCACCTATGGTGTTTTCGGATATGTTGTGTAGTTCTCCGCGTTGCCACTGTGGTATTTCTACTAAATAACCAATATTTTTTCGTAAACTTTCTATCTATAGCGACGTTTCTTGATTCCTTCCTCTAATTTTCGTGTTTATTCAACATCTTAATCACTATTTTGTTGACTTGTTGTAGTTTTGTCAATTCTTATCACTATTCAACCTACTTTTCTTCCATATTTTCCCTATCTTTTCACTTTTTAACTTACTTTTCTTCTGTATTTTCCAAATCTTTTCACTATTCAACTTACTTTTCTTCCATAATTTCCAGGTTTTTTCACTATTCAACTTACTTTTCTTCTCTATTTTCCATATCATTTCACTATTCAACCTACTTTCCCAGTGCATGACGTCATAAAACATTTCATTTTCCTGTACTTTTTCCCCATACTGTTTCAAACTGCAACGTTTGAAATACAACGTTATTTGGTTTTCTAGTACATGACGTTATAAAACATTTCCTTTTCCCGTACTTTTTTACCGTACTTTTTCAAACTGCAACATTTAAAATATCAATTAGTTGTTTTTCTAGTACATGACGCTATAAAACATTTCATTTTCCCTTACTTTTTTCCCGTACTTTTCAAACCGCAACGCTTAAAATATCAGTTAGTTGTTTTTCTAGTACATGACGTTATAAAACATTTCATTTTCCCGTACTTTTTCCCGTACTTTTTCAAACCACAACGTTAGAAATGCAACGTTACTTGCTTTTCTAGTACATGACGTTATAAACATTTCATTTTCCCGTACTTTTTCAAATCATTTCACTATTCAACTTATCTTTCTTCCATATTTTCCATATCATTTCACATCTCAACATGCCTTTCTTCCATGTTGTCCATATCTTATCACTATTCGACTTACTTTTCTTCCATATTTTCCATATCATTTCACTATTCAACCTACTTTTCCTCCATATTTTCCATATCTTTTCACAATTTTCTTCTGTATTTTCCAAATCTTTTCACTATTCGACTTGCCTTTCTTCCATATTTTCCAAATCATTTCACTATTTTCTTCCATATTTTCCGTATCTTTTCATTATTTTCTTCTGTATTTTCCAAATCTTTTCACTATTCGACTTACTTATCTTCCATATTTTCCAAATCATTTCACTATTCAACTTATCTTTCTACCATTTGTTCCAATGTTTTCCAGTTATCAGAAACAAACATTAACAATTATGATATCTCCTTTATGTACACACTGCCATGATATAACTGTAATATTGTTGAATGTGGCACTACGTACCATAAACCTAACCCTTTATTTACAAAGACATATACCTACCTACCTATCTATCTACATTTTTATCAGAATTATAGATTTTATTAAATTTTGCTAGTTATTTTCCTATTTTGATGAGTTTCAAATTTCCATAATCAAATTTATTTTACATAACAGCCTAACACAGTGTTCTATTTTTAGAGCAGTACGAAAACTTACTTCCTGAACGAACAAGGTTTTAGTATATATCTACCTGCCAAAGGCAAGCAAATATCTGTATTATATAGTATTTCTCTTTCTGCACAGGTATATGTCCAAATACAGAGTGATGACACCCCCTTTATCCTCCACATAAAGAGTTATGCCCCTACTACTGCGTTATTCCTCCACATAAAGAGATATGTCCCCTCCTGCAGTGTTATCCCCACATGAATAGCTATGTCCCCATACTGCAGTGTAAAACCTCCACATAAAGAGTTATTCCCCCTACTGTAGTATTATCCTTGCCATACAGAGTTGTAACTTATTTCCCACATATAGAGTTATGTCCCCTATTACAGAGTTATCCCTTCAGATGCAGAGTTATTCCCCCTTTCTGTAGGGCATAATGTAAACTTAAATAAATTACATGCAGTATTAATTGTTTTGTGAAAAAATTACTTTTCTTCCATATTTTCCATATTTTTCATATCTTTTCACAATTATCTTCTATATTTTCCAAATCTTTCCACTATTCGACTTGCCTTTCTTTCATATTTTCCATATCATTTCACATTTCAACTTTATTTCTTCCATATTTTCCAAATCATTTCACAATTCAACTTGGGTTTCTTCTGTATTTTCCATATCTTTTCACTATTCAACTTGACTTTCTTTCATATTTTTCATATCATTTCACTTTTCAACTTACTTTTCTTCCATATTTTCCATATCATTTCACTATTCAATCTACTTTTCTTCCATATTTTGGTTATATCTTTTCACAATTTTCTTCTGTATTTTCCAAATCTTTTCACTTTTCAAATTACTTTTCCCCATATTTTTCGCATCTTTTCACTTTTCAACTTACTTTTCTTCCTTATTTTCCATATTTTTATGCCTTTTCAAATTACTTTTCTTCTATATTTTCCAAATCTTTTCATTATTCAACTTACCTTTCTTCCATATTTTCCAAATCATTTCACTATTCAGCTGACTTTTCTTCCATATTTTCCATATCTTTTCACTATTCAACTTACTTTTCTTCCATATTTTCCCTATCTTTTCACTTTTTAACTTACTTTTCTTCTGTATTTTCCAAATCTTTTCACTATTCAACTTACTTTTCTTCCATAATTTCCAGGTTTTTTCACTATTCAACTTACTTTTCTTCTCTATTTTCCATATCATTTCACTATTCAACCTACTTTCCCAGTGCATGACGTCATAAAACATTTCATTTTCCTGTACTTTTTCCCCATACTGTTTCAAACTGCAACGTTTGAAATACAACGTTATTTGGTTTTCTAGTACATGACGTTATAAAACATTTCCTTTTCCCGTACTTTTTTACCGTACTTTTTCAAACTGCAACATTTAAAATATCAATTAGTTGTTTTTCTAGTACATGACGCTATAAAACATTTCATTTTCCCTTACTTTTTTCCCGTACTTTTCAAACCGCAACGCTTAAAATATCAGTTAGTTGTTTTTCTAGTACATGACGTTATAAAACATTTCATTTTCCCGTACTTTTTCCCGTACTTTTTCAAACCACAACGTTAGAAATGCAACGTTACTTGCTTTTCTAGTACATGACGTTATAAACATTTCATTTTCCCGTACTTTTTCAAATCATTTCACTATTCAACTTATCTTTCTTCCATATTTTCCATATCATTTCACATCTCAACATGCCTTTCTTCCATGTTGTCCATATCTTATCACTATTCGACTTACTTTTCTTCCATATTTTCCATATCATTTCACTATTCAACCTACTTTTCCTCCATATTTTCCATATCTTTTCACAATTTTCTTCTGTATTTTCCAAATCTTTTCACTATTCGACTTGCCTTTCTTCCATATTTTCCAAATCATTTCACTATTTTCTTCCATATTTTCCGTATCTTTTCATTATTTTCTTCTGTATTTTCCAAATCTTTTCACTATTCGACTTACTTATCTTCCATATTTTCCAAATCATTTCACTATTCAACTTATCTTTCTACCATTTGTTCCAATGTTTTCCAGTTATCAGAAACAAACATTAACAATTATGATATCTCCTTTATGTACACACTGCCATGATATAACTGTAATATTGTTGAATGTGGCACTACGTACCATAAACCTAACCCTTTATTTACAAAGACATATACCTACCTACCTATCTATCTACATTTTTATCAGAATTATAGATTTTATTAAATTTTGCTAGTTATTTTCCTATTTTGATGAGTTTCAAATTTCCATAATCAAATTTATTTTACATAACAGCCTAACACAGTGTTCTATTTTTAGAGCAGTACGAAAACTTACTTCCTGAACGAACAAGGTTTTAGTATATATCTACCTGCCAAAGGCAAGCAAATATCTGTATTATATAGTATTTCTCTTTCTGCACAGGTATATGTCCAAATACAGAGTGATGACACCCCCTTTATCCTCCACATAAAGAGTTATGCCCCTACTACTGCGTTATTCCTCCACATAAAGAGATATGTCCCCTCCTGCAGTGTTATCCCCACATGAATAGCTATGTCCCCATACTGCAGTGTAAAACCTCCACATAAAGAGTTATTCCCCCTACTGTAGTATTATCCTTGCCATACAGAGTTGTAACTTATTTCCCACATATAGAGTTATGTCCCCTATTACAGAGTTATCCCTTCAGATGCAGAGTTATTCCCCCTTTCTGTAGGGCATAATGTAAACTTAAATAAATTACATGCAGTATTAATTGTTTTGTGAAAAAATTACTTTTCTTCCATATTTTCCATATTTTTCATATCTTTTCACAATTATCTTCTATATTTTCCAAATCTTTCCACTATTCGACTTGCCTTTCTTTCATATTTTCCATATCATTTCACATTTCAACTTTATTTCTTCCATATTTTCCAAATCATTTCACAATTCAACTTGGGTTTCTTCTGTATTTTCCATATCTTTTCACTATTCAACTTGACTTTCTTTCATATTTTTCATATCATTTCACTTTTCAACTTACTTTTCTTCCATATTTTCCATATCATTTCACTATTCAATCTACTTTTCTTCCATATTTTGGTTATATCTTTTCACAATTTTCTTCTGTATTTTCCAAATCTTTTCACTTTTCAAATTACTTTTCCCCATATTTTTCGCATCTTTTCACTTTTCAACTTACTTTTCTTCCTTATTTTCCATATTTTTATGCCTTTTCAAATTACTTTTCTTCTATATTTTCCAAATCTTTTCATTATTCAACTTACCTTTCTTCCATATTTTCCAAATCATTTCACTATTCAGCTGACTTTTCTTCCATATTTTCCATATCTTTTCACTATTCAACTTACTTTTCTTCCATATTTTCCCTATCTTTTCACTATTCAACTTGCGTTTCTTCCATATGTTCCATATCTTTTTTCCATTGTTTCTAATGATTCTTCCAAATCTGATTTTCCAAGATTAATTCTGCTTTGTTTATTCTGGAAATATAAAAGAATGAATAAAATCCTAACTTCATACGCCATGACTATGATATTGTGGTGTTTACTCTCAGAACAGTGAAATCTATATAAGCATATTAAAACTCTGTAAATCGAATATAACTTGAACGTTTCTTGTTTTCCGCGTACATGACGTCATAAAACATGTCATTTTACCGTACTTTTTCAAACCCAACGTTTGAAATGCAACGTTGCTTGTTTTCCGCGTACGTGACGTCATTTTTTACAAGTTTTATTATTTTCCTGAATTTTCATTTTTGGCCCAGAATCTATTTTCACTATCAATACTACAGCATGTTATAGCTTCTAAAAGCAACCACATTAATACAATGTTGCCCACAGAGATGGTCTTAGCTCCTCTACAAAAGCTAAAGATTAAATATGAATTGTCTTACCAATCTACTACCAGGCTGAAATATATTGATAAATTTGACCAATTGCTGATCATCCACCAGTGAACGTCTACGGTTGATAACACTGTACGATCGTTGATACATTTCACCATTTTTATCTGATACTATGTAGTAAAACATTTCCCATCATTTATAAAAAATCATCATTAAATAACTGGTGTCCAATTAAAATGTTTATAGTATTACATGTGTGGATCTTGTTTACGTGACACAGACAACAATAGCAGTGACTATATTACATAAAACACATAACAGTACAGAGGTTCCCAAAACAAAAACCGATTATTGGTTTTCCAAATATAATAGGGTTCTTCATCATTACTCTGTGAGCATTGCGCGGCGGCATGTTAGGGGTTTGATCAACACTTGACTGCTTTAAGGACCTGTAGGCCATCATAATTTGTGAAAGGTGTGCTACCGGAAGTGACGTCACCGGAAATGATGTTAGTCACGTCACCGGAAGAGACGTAAGTCACGTGACCGGAAGTGATGTCAGTTGGTTGCCTTTAGAAGCTATAACATGCTGTAGTATTGATAGTAAAAATAGATTCTGGGCCGAAAATGAAAATTTAGGAAAATAATAAAACTTGTTAGAAATAGATTCTGTGACGAAAATGAATCTTTTCTTAAGAAGTACGAGAAAATGATACGCGGAAAATGACGTCACGTACGCGGAAAGCAAGTAACGTTGCATTTCAAGCGTTGCGGGTTGAAAAAGTACTGTAAAATGAAATGTCTTATGACATCATGTACGTGGAAAACAAGTAACGTTCCAAGTTATTTTCGTTTTACAGAGTTTTAATATGCTTATACAGATTTCACTGTTCTGAGAGTAGACACTACAATATCATAGTATGAAGTTAGAATTGTAATCATTCTTTTATATTTCTAGAATTAGCCAAACAGAATTAATGTTAGAAAATCAGTAAATATGGAGAGAAGAAAAATCTGATTTGAAAGAATCATTAGAAACAATGAAAAAAAGATATGCAACGCATGGAAGAAACGCAAGTTGAATAGTGAAAAGATAGAGAAAATATGGAGGAAAAGTAAGTTGAATAGTGAAAAGATATGGGAAATATGGAAGAAAAGAAAGTTGAATTGTGATAAGATTTGGAAATTATGGATGAAAGATAAGTTGAATAGTGGAAAGATTTGGAAAATACAGAAGACAAGTAAGTTGAATAGTGAAAAGATATGGAAAATATGGAAGAAAAGTAAAATGAAAAGTGAAAACATGCGAAAAATATGGAAGAAAAGTAAGTTGAAAAGTGAAAAAATTTGGAAAATACAGAAGAAAATTGTGAAAAGATATGAAAAATATGGAAGAAAAGTAGCTTGAATTGTGAAATGATACGGAAAATATGACAAAAAAGTAAGTTGAAAAGTGGAATGATATGAAAAATATGGAAGAAAGCCAAGTTGAACAGTGAAAAGATATGGAAAATACAGAAGAAACTCAAGTTGAATTGTGAAATGATATGGAAAATATGGAAGAAAGGTAAGTTGAAATGTGAAATGATATCGAAAATATGGAAGAAAGGCAAGTCGAATAGTGAAAAGATTTGGAAAATACAGAAGAAAATTGTGAAAAGATATGAAAAATATGGAAAATATGGAAGAAAAGTATTTTTTTCACAAAACAATTAATACTGCATGTAATTTATTTAAGTTTACATTATGCCCTACAGTAAGGGGGAATAACTGTATCTGAAGGATAACTCTGTAATAGGGGACACAACTCTTTATGTAGGGAATAAGTTACAACTCTGTATGTGCAAGGATAATATTAATGTAGGGGGAATAACTCTTTATGTGGAGGTTTATCACTGCAGTAGGGGACATAGCTATTTAATTGGGGATAACACTGCCGTAGGGGACATAGCTTTTGATGTGGAGGAATAAGTTACAACTCTGTATGTGCAAGGATAATACTACATTAGGGGGAATAACTCTTTATGTGGAGGCTTAACACTGCAGTATGTGGCATAGCTATCTATATGGGGATAACACTGCCGTAGGGGACATAGCTTTTGATGTGGAGGAATAAGTTACAACTCTGTATGTGCAAGGATAATACTACATTAGGGGGAATAACTCTTTATGTGGAGGATTAACACTGCAGTATGGGACATACTTATTCATGTGGGGATAACACTGCAATAGGGGACATAGCCCTGTATGTGGAGGAATAACACTGTAGTATGTGGAGGATAAAGGAGGGTCATCACTCTGTATTTGGACATATACCTGTGCAGAAAGAAAAATACTATATAATACGCATCAAGAAATGGCTATTTGGAAATCGATTGTTACACTTATATACAAAGAGCTACTTGCCCTTGGCAGGACAATATATATATTTAAACGTGTATACAGATATTTGCTTGCCTTTGGCAGGTAAAGATATACTAAAACCCTGTTCAGGAAGTAAGTTTTCTTACTGCTCTAAAAATAGAACAATGCGTTAGGCTGTTATGTAAAATAAATTTGATTGTGGAAATTTGAAACTCATCAAGATCGGAAAATAACTAGCAAACATTGATTAAAATCTATAATTCTGATAAAAATATAGATAGATAGATAGGTAAATAAAAGGTTCACTTTATGGTGTGTAATGCCACATTCAATAATATTACAGCTATGTCATGGCAGTTTGTACCTAAAGGAGATATCATAACTGTTAATGCTTGTTTCTGATAACTGGAAAACATTGGAATATATGGAAGAAAGATAAGTTGAATAGTGATATGATTTGGAAAATATGGAAGATAAGTAAGTCGAATAGTGAAAAGATTTGGAAAATACAGAAGAAAATAGTGAAACGATAGGGAAAACATAGAAAAAATAGTGAAATGATTTGGAAAATATGGAAGAAAGGCAAGTCGAATAGTGAAAAGATTTGGAAAATATAGAAGAAAATTGTGAAAAGATATAAAAAACATGGAAGAAAAGTAGGTTGAATAGTGAAATGATATGGGAAATATGGAAGAAAAGTAAGTCGAATAGTGATAAGAAATGAACAACATGGAAGAAAGGAAAATTGAAATGTGGAATGATATGGAAAATATGGAAGAAAAATAAGTTGAATAGTGAAATGATTTGAAAAAGTATCGGAAAATAAAATGTTTTATAACGTCATGTACTAGAAAAGAAAGTAACGTTGCATTTCAAACGTTGCGGTTTGAAAAAGTAGGGGGAAAAAGTACGAGAAAATAAAATGTTTTATAACGTCATGTACTAGAAAAACAACTAACTGATATCTTAAACGTTGCGGTGTGAAAAAGTAAGGGAAAATGAAATGTTTTATAACGTCATGTACTAGAAAAGCAAGTAACTTTGCATTTCAAACGTTGCAGTTTGAAACAGTATGGGGAAAAAGTACGGGAAAATGAAATGTTCTATAACGTCATGCACTAGAAAAGTAGTGAAAATATTTGGAAAATACAGAAGAAAGGTAAGTTGAAAAGTGAAAAGATATTAAAAATATGGAAGAAAAGTAGGTTGAATTGTGAAATGATTTGGAAAATCCAGAAGAAAATTGTGAAAAGATATGAAAATTGTGGAAGAAAAGTAAGTTGAATAGTGAAATGATTTGGAAAATACAGAAGAAAAGTAAGTTGAAAAGTGAAAAGATATGGAAAACATGGAAAAAAGGAAAGTTAAAATGTGAAATGATTTGGAAAATATGGAAGAAAGGCAAGTCGAATAGTGAAAAGATTTGGAAAATATAGAAGAAAATTGTGAAAAGATATAAAAAACATGGAAGAAAAGTAGGTTGAATAGTGAAATGATATGGGAAATATGGAAGAAAAGTAAGTCGAATAGTGATAAGAAATGAACAACATGGAAGAAAGGAAAGTTGAAATGTGGAATGATATGGAAAATATGGAAGAAAAATAAGTTGAATAGTGAAATGATTTGAAAAAGTATCGGAAAATAAAATGTTTTATAACGTCATGTACTAGAAAAGAAAGTAACGTTGCATTTCAAACGTTGCGGTTTGAAAAAGTAGGGGGCAAAAGTACGAGAAAATAAAATGTTTTATAACGTCATGTACTAGAAAAACAACTAACTGATATCTTAAACGTTGCGGTGTGAAAAAGTAAGGGAAAATGAAATGTTTTATAACGTCATGTACTAGAAAAGCAAGTAACTTTGCATTTCAAACGTTGCAGTTTGAAACAGTATGGGGAAAAAGTACGGGAAAATGAAATGTTCTATAACGTCATGCACTAGAAAAGTAGTGAAAATATTTGGAAAATACAGAAGAAAGGTAAGTTGAAAAGTGAAAAGATATTAAAAATATGGAAGAAAAGTAGGTTGAATTGTGAAATGATTTGGAAAATCCAGAAGAAAATTGTGAAAAGATATGAAAATTGTGGAAGAAAAGTAAGTTGAATAGTGAAATGATTTGGAAAATACAGAAGAAAAGTAAGTTGAAAAGTGAAAAGATATGGAAAACATGGAAAAAAGGAAAGTTAAAATGTGAAATGATTTGGAAAATATGGAAGAAAGGCAAGTCGAATAGTGAAAAGATTTGGAAAATATAGAAGAAAATTGTGAAAAGATATAAAAAACATGGAAGAAAAGTAGGTTGAATAGTGAAATGATATGGGAAATATGGAAGAAAAGTAAGTCGAATAGTGATAAGAAATGAACAACATGGAAGAAAGGAAAGTTGAAATGTGGAATGATATGGAAAATATGGAAGAAAAATAAGTTGAATAGTGAAATGATTTGAAAAAGTATCGGAAAATAAAATGTTTTATAACGTCATGTACTAGAAAAGAAAGTAACGTTGCATTTCAAACGTTGCGGTTTGAAAAAGTAGGGGGAAAAAGTACGAGAAAATAAAATGTTTTATAACGTCATGTACTAGAAAAACAACTAACTGATATCTTAAACGTTGCGGTGTGAAAAAGTAAGGGAAAATGAAATGTTTTATAACGTCATGTACTAGAAAAGCAAGTAACTTTGCATTTCATACGTTGCAGTTTGAAACAGTATGGGGAAAAAGTACGGGAAAATGAAATGTTCTATAACGTCATGCACTAGAAAAGTAGTGAAAATATTTGGAAAATACAGAAGAAAGGTAAGTTGAAAAGTGAAAAGATATTAAAAATATGGAAGAAAAGTAGGTTGAATTGTGAAATGATTTGGAAAATCCAGAAGAAAATTGTGAAAAGATATGAAAATTGTGGAAGAAAAGTAAGTTGAATAGTGAAATGATTTGGAAAATACAGAAGAAAAGTAAGTTGAAAAGTGAAAAGATATGGAAAACATGGAAAAAAGGAAAGTTAAAATGTGAAATGATTTGGAAAATATGGAAGAAAGGCAAGTCGAATAGTGAAAAGATTTGGAAAATATAGAAGAAAATTGTGAAAAGATATAAAAAACATGGAAGAAAAGTAGGTTGAATAGTGAAATGATATGGGAAATATGGAAGAAAAGTAAGTCGAATAGTGATACGAAATGAACAACATGGAAGAAAGGAAAGTTGAAATGTGGAATGATATGGAAAATATGGAAGAAAAATAAGTTGAATAGTGAAATGATTTGAAAAAGTATCGGAAAATAAAATGTTTTATAACGTCATGTACTAGAAAAGAAAGTAACGTTGCATTTCAAACGTTGCGGTTTGAAAAAGTAGGGGGAAAAAGTACGAGAAAATAAAATGTTTTATAACGTCATGTACTAGAAAAACAACTAACTGATATCTTAAACGTTGCGGTGTGAAAAAGTAAGGGAAAATGAAATGTTTTATAACGTCATGTACTAGAAAAGCAAGTAACTTTGCATTTCATACGTTGCAGTTTGAAACAGTATGGGGAAAAAGTACGGGAAAATGAAATGTTCTATAACGTCATGCACTAGAAAAGTAGTGAAAATATTTGGAAAATACAGAAGAAAGGTAAGTTGAAAAGTGAAAAGATATTAAAAATATGGAAGAAAAGTAGGTTGAATTGTGAAATGATTTGGAAAATCCAGAAGAAAATTGTGAAAAGATATGAAAATTGTGGAAGAAAAGTAAGTTGAATAGTGAAATGATTTGGAAAATACAGAAGAAAAGTAAGTTGAAAAGTGAAAAGATATGGAAAACATGGAAAAAAGGAAAGTTAAAATGTGAAATGATATGGAAAATATGGAAGAAAAATAAGTTGAATAGTGAAAAGACATGGAAATTGTGGAAGAAATGTAAGTTGAATAGTGAAATGATTTGGAAAATACAGAAGAAAAGTAAGTTGAAAAGTGAAAAGATAGGAAAAATATGGAAGAAAGCCAAGTTGAATAGTGAAAAGAAATGAAAAATATGGAAGAAAAGTAGGTTAAATTGTGAAATGATATGGAAAATATAGAAGAAAGGCAAGTTTAATAGTGATAAGATATGGACAATATGGAAGAAAGGCAAGTTTAATAGTGAAGAGATATGAAAAATATGGAAGAAATGTAAGTTGAAATGTGAAATGATATGGAAAATATGGAAGAAAGGCAAGTCGAATAGTGATAAGATATGGACAATATGGATGAATGAAAGTTGAATAGTGAAAAGATATGAAAAATAAGGAAGAAACCCAAGTTGAATAGTGAAAAGATAGGGAAATTATGGAAGAAATGTAAGTGGAATAGTGAAAAGATATGGAAAATACAGAAGAAAAGTAAGTTGAATAGTGGAAAGATAGGGAAATTATGGAAGAAAAGTAAGTTGAATATGGAAATTGAGCCAATGAGATGACAGAATCCAGCATCCAGAGCAGCAGCAGCAGCCATACACACTTACCTCAGAGCAGCAGCAGCAACCTCCGCTTCCGCCACAGCAGCAGCAGCCTCCGCCGCCGCCGCAGCAGCAGCAACAGCAGTGTTGAAATTCCACAAAAAACACGTTATGAACAAAAACAAAACGAAACACATTATGAAAATATCACACATTAACATTATCTATGACACAACTACAAAAAGTCAACAAAATAGTGATTAAGATGTTGAATAAACACGAAAATTGGAGGAAGGAATCAAGAAACGTCGCTATAAATAGAAAGTTTACAAAAAATATTGGTTATTTAGTAGAAATACAACAGTGACAACGCGGAGTACTACACAACATATCCTAAAACACCGTAAGTGAAAACCATTATTGAAATATTATATGAATATAAAAGGTGCAGATAACCAGGGCTAGTTCCGGTAGCCATGCTAAGCATAGGACGCGAACGTCCTAGAGAACATCCCAACTTCCAGTTCCAGGGGAAGCCGTACGGGTGACGGATATTGCGCAACTTCCGGTTGCACATATGCACACCCAAGGGAACCCCGAAGGAGTCACTTCCGGTAGCCATGGTACTTGTACTACTGCCATAGTAAGAAAAAACGCGGGGGGAAGCAGGGCATGCGCAGAACACACTTCCGGTTATGACGTCACTTCCGGTCAGGGCCTATTCCGGTCTTGTGACATTCGGTCACGTGACTTTCGGTAGCTCCACCTCGTTCCACCTCCACAAATACTA
Organism: Bathymodiolus septemdierum; assembly: GCA_963383655.1. NCBI lineage: Eukaryota > Metazoa > Mollusca > Bivalvia > Mytilida > Modiolidae > Bathymodiolus > Bathymodiolus septemdierum. The sequence continues at coordinate 27,445,914 of OY726519.1, forward strand.
AGTGAACTGACGTCACTTCCGGTCACGTGACTTCCGGTAGCTCCACCTCGCTCCACCTCAACAAATACTAAGTGAGCTGTGCCCATATACTACTTCGATACATTATGTGATATTTTGAGCTGAATACACTCACTTGTCATTAAAACTCATGAAATTGGACATAAAACGGTAATCCAACTCATGTCTGAAAACTAAGTCGTGCATGATCTCCTTGTTAATAGACATGAGATGAATTACCAGCACGTGCATACCTGTAAGCTTCCCCTTGAACAATTTTCTGTGACGATGACTACACATTTATCGTTGATACACAATCCTATGAATTTAGTTAGATTAATACAGGAGAGGTCTCGCATCTGAAATAAATACATAGTAATCATGTCTTACTTTAAACGAGATCGAGTTTATCTAAAAAAAATCATCGAACGACAAGACAGTTTCAAAATTCTGCGTTTTTTTTTTTTATTTCATCGGTAATTTGTAATTGACAGAGAATGGGAAACACATTTGTTGACTAGAGAGAGTTCAACATGCAATCAATTAACGTCATTAATATATGAATTATATTATATACAACGTTGTTCAAGCATTCTAGATCTTTCTCGTATCGTCAGTGACTTGCGACTCTCGGTGGTTTTCTCCGGGTACTCCAGATTCCTCCACCAATACAACTGACTGCCATGATATACCTGAATTATTTATTGAAAGTGGCGTTAAACACCATAAACCAACCAATCTTTCTCGTAACATGGACTTCATTCATTTTATGAATAAACACGGAACTGTTTACCCAATAACACTTGTAATCTAGTGAAATGAAGGTATTTAATCAGCATACATTTGGAAGCAAAACATTTTCCAGGGGCAATGAAAAGTCGTTGCTACGATTGTTTAGCTCATCTTTCATGTCTGTATAAGCGTTAGACATTGGTGAACTGCTAACCCTTCCGGTACATCCATGTTAACCCCCGCGTTGTAGTGGGGGTGTTCTTGCTCAAGCTTTAGTTTTCTGTGTAGTGTTTTGTCGACTAATGTTTGTCTTCCTGTCTTTTTTTCACCATACCTTTGTCTTTGTCTGTCAATCTTTGATTGATGGCTTCTACTTGAGTGAGTGGGTGAGGGATTGTTTCTTATCGACAATTCAGCTATTTTCCAGCTATATCATGGCGAGAACAAGTTAATTTTCAATGACATGATAATAAGTTCCGCTTTGTACTAGACCAACACGCTCAGTTGGATCTTAATAGAGCTAGCTCACTGAAACAACAGTCCGTATGTAGACATGTCGCTCCACTCGGGGACATTATTCTGATTCCGAGCCAACCAGTCTTTGCTCTTTCTCCTTAATGCTGCGTGCTTAGCGGAGAAGCAACAAATATCAATTTTATAGTCTTTGGTTTGACCTGACCGGGGCTCGAACCCACGATCTACCGCACTTGAGACGAAAACGCTAACCATTACGCCACCGATGCAGTTGGCTTCTAATTGCCCCATTGATATCTTCAATCGTTTCTTGACCTTGTTGTCGTCATGAAAATGCATAAAATATTTTCCGCTGGATGATAAGGGACCATTGTTATACTCACTATCTTTTTTCCTTTATAAAAACATGACAGTAGTTTTGCTATTGCATCCTAAGATCAGCTGCATGACTATTCCCCCTGTAGTGCCAGTCAAAAATTGTAGGACTATTCCCCCTGTGGTAATATTAGCAATCATATTTCCCGGACTTTTCTAAATCATTCATCGCATTGACTTAGATAAAATGACGTCATGTAAGTCGTCGGGTTTTTTTCATTGCACGAGCTAAATTACCGAGACGGGAGACGACGAGTAAACAATGACTTCCTCCCCTGTAGTAATTTCAGCAATCATATTTCACGGATTTTTCTAAATTATTCATCTCATTGAATTAAATTTAATGACGTATATATAATGGAATGATCCTATTACTCTCTAATAGAGGACAAATGTCAATATCCATACAAAAAAGAACGAACTAAATAAAAATACTTTTTTTATTTTATTTTTATTAATTTCTTCTTCAAATACAAACACATGAAAATGTATTAGTTTAAAAAACACACAACTAAAGTAGACTAGAAATCCATCAGAAAATGGCCTACAATTTAGAATTTTGAATTGCATAGTTGTTCAGTATAAAAAAACACTTATAGACTTGATATTCGGGTAATAACACTTTTATTGTCCCCTCTGTACCAATTATTTTCCTCGGCGTTGCCTCGGGAAATAGTTGGTACCTTGGGGACAATAACAGTGTTATTATCCTCATACCCAGTCAATAAGTGTATAATAATAAATCAACAATCACTGAAACCAAAGGAGGCGGTATAATCACGGTTCCTGCTATAAATGAAGACAACAAATGAGAACGGTGTTATGTTTAATGCTATCTTCATTTCTCTTTGATAAATTGTAAACAAATCATCAATCCATGCAAATTAAGCCATCTCATTTGTTCATATTATGCTGTTGCTATTAATAAATAAGAATCATCGTGTATGATTTTCGATTTAAGTCATGAACTTTGATCTTATATTATTCAAGACATCATATAAAGTATATAAAACTATTATTTTATGTAATAAAAGTTTGTTAGTAACTTTCTGCAGGTAGATAATTGTTTTCCGTTACGCCGATTTCCTATATCAATAAAAGTTACTAAAAATGTTGATAAAGGTGTCGTTAAACGCCAACAATTATAAGTATATAACGTCAATAGGTAACCGATACGATAATATTTTATTTTCTTTGTTATTTTGTAATTTTGCTATGATCCTCACAGGATGTTTTACTATTTTTAGAATCAAGCACCACAGGATGTTTTACTATTTTTAGAATCAAGCAACACAATGGTGAATAGTATACCTCTATCATTTCCAATATAATTTTTCTGTCAATATTCACATTCTCTATTTGTAATTTCTTCAAGTGAATTTTACTACCCTGAAAATAAAACAATATTTTGCGTTGTTCTCTCTGTTTTTTTTTGGTTGTTGTTTTTTTTTTGTAATCATCTGATAGGGTGTTGTTTACAGAAAATTTGTTTTGACCTTTATCATTGGAAGCTATTTCTATACTGATGAAATATTAATGGCGATTTTAACATCCAATATCTGAGGATACAGTTGATGAATGCTTCTAAATTTATAGTCTTATATTGATAACTCCTTCGTACATTGGCAAGTACATAAGTATTGTAAAAATTCAATATTATAGAAGTCAAAATGATTTAAAAAAATTTTGATAGTTCAAAAAAGGATAAATACAACGTTCATCAAACCTTCAGTACTCCTATGTTTGCAAGACATCCATCCATTGACTAAAAATAGAAAGGAAAGCATTGTACTGAATAAATATACAAAGTCCTCATGTTATGTACGTAATGCTACTATACAGTCTCATATAATATACGTAATGCTGCTATACAGTCTCATATTATATACGTATTGTTAATATACAGTCTAATATAATATAGACAATAGACAATAAACAATATTTTATTGGCACAAACGCAATTACAATTATTGGTAAGGGCCCATTGTAATACAATGATAATATACGTAATGCTACTATGCAGTCTCATATTATATACGTAATGTTACTATACAGTCTCATATTATATACGTAATGTTACTATGCATTCTCATATAATATATGTAATGCTACTATGCAGTCTCATATTATAGACGTAATGCTACTATACAGTCTCATATTATATACGTAATGTTACTATACAGTCTCGTATGATATACGTAATGCTACTATGCAGTCTCATATTATATACGTAATGTTACTATGCAGTCTCATATTATATACGTAATGTTACTATACAGTCTCGTATGATATACGTAATGCTACTATACAGTCTCCTATGATATACGTAATGCTACTATACAGTCTCATATAATATACGTAATGCTACTATGCAGTCTCATATTATATACGTAATGTTACTATACAGTCTCGTATGATATACGTAATGCTACTATACAGTCTCATATGATATACGTAATGCTACTATACAGTCTCATATAATATACGTAATGCTACTATACAGTCTCATATTATATACGTAATGTTACTATACAGTCTCATATAATATAGACAATAGACAATAGACAATATTTTATTGGCACAAGCACAATTACAATAATTGGTAAGAGCCCATTGTAATACAATGATAATATACGTAATACTACAATACAGTCTCATATTGTATACGTAATGCTACTATACAGTCTCATATTATATACGTAATGTTACTATACAGTCTCATATGATATACGTAATGCTACTATACAGTCTCGTATCATATACGTAATGCTACTATACAGTCTCATATTATATACATAATGCTACTATGCACTCTCCTATTATATATGTAATGCTACTATACAGTGTAATGTCTAACTTTGATAAGTAATAGAACCAATGAAACATTTATAGCAGCAACCGTCATTGTGCCGCCTCCTCTGCCCTCAATAATTGTTGATTTATAAGTAGTAGTAGAATGTGATCAGTTTTAGTTCCCCCAAAAACCCACGTCGTTGCGGCGTCCCCATATAAGGCCATAGACACACCCATTTTCCATATATGGGCTAGCCCCACCCCTTTCATCTGACATCACAAAAATAAATAAACATATTTGTTTTTCTTAAGGGTGTAGACCTGGGTTACCCTAAAGTTTTCCCATCATTCAATTGTTTTTAAATTTGCATCATGGAATAGTTATGTCTAAATACATTATCTGCCAAAGTTTCAAAAAATTTCACCGTGCTTTTTTTTCCATAGCACATCCTAAATATAGCAATTTTGGGGGTATTCTTGACACCAGCTGGTAATACTAATTTCGGAAGATTCTAATAGATATGTACATTTATTTCTGATTGAATGGGAATAATTTGGCTTTAATACACTTGAGAGTGTTGTTGTTGAATAAATATGAAATATCTAGCAAATCTGAATATCCTGTTTGGAGATAATCGCGTGCAAAACAGTGGAAACGGCAAAAAAGGGGGGATGCCCTGAGAACCACCTTGGTATTAAAAATCGGATTAAAAAAATTCCTCTCAATTAATTTTCACCAAAAAATGCCACACTAAAGAATAGACATATAGACATCATTGCACCAAATTTTACAAACTTTTACCGTCAGATTTGTTAAATATTTAAATATATGTCTTTCATGGAAGGTACCCAGAAAAAAATGAAATTGTTGAGGAAAGTTATCACACACCCACCCTTTGTTATTTTCTTTGTTTGTGAGATAAAAAAATAACTAGCTACCAATAACAACAAGCTTTTGAATTCTTATATGTTTCTATTACCATAAAATGAATTTGCTCTATAGTTTCATAATATGTAAGATTCTGGTGTATATATTTAATTTTTTTTGGGACAAACCCTTGAAATTCAATAGAAAAAGGTTGTCATCCAAATTGTATTACATTTATGGCATTTTTGACATCATATTTCGATGAACATTTTTTCTGGAAGGAGATATTTCAATGATATATTGTGGGCACCGGCATATAATAATAACACACTGCCTGACACTGGTATAAGCAGCAATAAGATATAAAAAATACTAGGAGCACAGCTATGGAAAGGTAAAAGGAAACTGAGGAGTCATTTTTTTAACTGGTCATATCCAATGTAAACAATCTTTGTCACGAAGAATCTTGGAATTGAGGGGGGGGGGGGGGATTTTTCAAACGCATAGATGATCATATATTTGAGAAGACACTGAAAATAGAGTTATCTCCCATACCCTAGGCCTACACCCTTAAATTGAATTTGTTTTTAAACAATAAAATTTGTTTTTTTTTCGTTTTTTTTAAAGAAATTCAAAATAAAAGTAAAAAAAAAACATAATTGCGACTCGATGACTAACCCGTACCTTCAGTGATATGTATATGACTCACTCCGGACGTGATCTAATCACATTTGCTCATGTGGCATGAATCACACCAGAACCGTGACGAGACTCGTTCGTTGATGTACACCGAGACGTATTCCGACCCTATTTGGTCATCTAGAGAACGATGACTCAGCCATGAAGTAACGACCGTGTACGTTTAAACGTTAGATCAGTCATATTACGTCAACAAATAGAATAATTGAAGAGCGTAATTACGTAGATGTTTTTATTGATAAATGTCTTTAATTGTGTGTTAATTAATGATTATATACTATAAATAATAATTACTCTTTAGAATAATAACTCGAAAAAACAGAGCTTAACCTTAGAAAACCCTCTGACTTCTGATAAGGCTATAAGTTTCAGCATCGTCTGCATTGAGGATTACATTTCACTTGATATGACCTCGAGGAACCCCTTGATCGCTATGTGTTATTGATAAACCACTCGAGTTAATTGATTCCATGAATGTGTCTGTAGCAAAACAAAAAATGCTAAACACTGTTATCGAAGGGAGATCAATTATATTTTTTAAATATTATTTTTCGTATCCTTTTTTTAGCGATAATATACATAGTTTATCATTTGACTTTGCATCGAATAAATTGGATTTATATCGTCTGCATTGATGGATTAATTGGTTGTATTGGATTTCATCTGATAAGAAATGAACATCGCTGAGGAAAGTCATGTCGACTAAACCTATAAAATTGTCTGATGAGTGCATTAAAACGATAAATATCACCGGGTTTTCTTTTTAATAACCTATATAAACAAAAAAATAATATATTTTTCATTTTCGTCCCAATGTTGAGGATGGAGGGTACCCAGTGTGTAGGTCTTATCATTGACTTTAAATAACCCATTCATTTTATCGTTCGTACAGTAGCCGCTGCCAATATTCTATCCGCCACATAGTTACACAAACAGGTAGGTATTAAAATAACGAAAATTCGAAATGAAAAATTGGGGAATATTGAGTAGGGGCGGACAGGGAGGAGTGACTTAAGGCGTCAACAATAACGAAAATTATAATTCAATTCTTTTTATTCACTATATAAATTGTTGTACACAAAATTCATTCGTAAATGTCTTTCAATTCCACCATGATCGTCTTTGGATCTCGATCGGAGAATTCATTCACGATATCTTCCAGAGTAAAGTTCCTATATCTGTATTTGACGAAGTGAACGCAATAGAGTCCACAGGTGTCGCCGTCCTCGGGTTGAACTCGAACTGTGTTGAACTTGTATTGCGGTCCGTTGGCGATCAGCACGTTTCTGAAGCGACGGTGATACGTTTCCGGTGCTCGTCCGAACGAATCGAAAAATTCGGTGGGTCCTTATTTTGGGAAATGAAATATCACCCAGTGTCTCTTCACGATCGCAAGAGTCCGTGTTGACGACGAATCTGGGCTCGGTTCTCTACTCCGGGGAAAAGTCGGGGTAGCAAACGGTCGCCGGCAGATCTTTAAGGTAACATTCTAGTTCGTAACCGTAGGTGCCTTATACCCCATCGTCTTCTCTCTTGCATCTCTTGACGGGAGTTTCGTCGACGGAACATCCACGTATCTGGTGATCTTTCAAACCCCACGTGTGAGCGAATGCGAGTCCACAGGGTCGACAGGCTAAGCGGTCCGGGTGTTCCTCTTGTTCCTCTACCTCTTGTTCCTCTTCCACATCCTCCTCCTCCTCCACATCCTCCTCCTCCGCCTTTTCCTCCTCCTCTTCATCTTTCTCCTTCTCGATGCCTGTTCCCAATACGTCGGTGCGCAGACGTAAAGAATCGGGAGTCGTCGGTTTCATGTCCACTAAAAGGTAGCCGTAGGGTCTCTCCGTGTCTTCGTCGAACTTTTGTAATAAGAAATTCTTTCTCGAGGGATACATCTGTCTACCGAGTGTTGTGACGGCTTGTCGGTCGACGGGATTGTTGAAGAGTACTAAGTAATGACAGTTTCTCCTCTGGGTGGGGTCTTGTCCGAAAAACAGGTTCTAGTTAAGCATCACCACGGATAGGTTGCGATGGTGAGATCCTTCCGTAAGCAAGTTGTTGATTCTGGCATCTGTGAACGAAGTCGACATCAGATCGTCCAAGACGACCATGTTTCTCTTACGTGGATCGAAGTAGCGATCGCCGTCCAAGTCGGACGGGATGCCTCTGACGAATTCCACCCGAGGAACCACCGTCCTACTTATCTCATCGTAGAGAGGTTGACATCGCTTGTACAACCAGACGATTCTCTCTGGAACCGGTTCGCAGAGTGCATTCATTCGTCGCAACATCTCCTTTAAAATGAAAATCTTGCCACAGGAGCTCAGACCCGATACAATCATGGAGAACGGATGACGAAGGAGAAATGGTTTCCGATCGATAGACTTCCCCTCACCTCCTCCTCCGCTTCCTCATCCTCCTCCGCTTTCTCCTCCTCCTCCGCTTCCTACTCCACCTCCGTTTTCACCTCCTCCTATGCTTCCTCTCCCACTTCCTCCTCCTCCTCTTCTGCTTCCTCCTCCGTGAACATTCCTGTGATGACGTAGCATATTGTCTCTCCTAGAAAATTCTCGTTGACAAACTGGACACTGCATGTCGGTGGGCTTCCCAATACAGTCACTTCCTCTTATAAACTCCTCACTTTCGTTTACGGAAATGAAGCAGACAAAAAACGTGATCGTCCTTAAAACGACAAACTCTCAGAGTGATTTTTCCAATTGATAAAATTGAAAGGTTTTTTTGTCTCGTGGTATATCGGTCGCTCGAAGGTCACGTCCGTCACTTCTTCGTCCAGGATGCCGACGGATTGGAGAACCAGTTGGTACGAGTTTCTGACGTACGAATAATTTCCCACGAAATCCCCATATATATAAGCACTTCTGGTGGGTGTTTCGAACGCCGGTACAAAAGAAACGTTCAATAACGCACACTCCCATTTGTCTTTCATGGGGTACATTCGCGGAAACTGTGCTCGAAATTGCCCTCCGGAATTATCGCCGAAGTGCTCGAGAGAGTCTTCACTGCTAACGAACACGTAAAACTCCTCCATGGCTTTATGGATCATGACAGATTTCCTCCCTCTGCTACACGCAGATAAAATCTATTTCTACCGAATTTGCAATATCACACACGAGACCGCAAATCACTTTCCTCATCGTACGTGCCTCCTTATTAGATGAAGCTGATCTCTAATACAATTTATGTAGACGAGTTAGGCTATTATTGTTTTGCTCTAGATATGTTTGAAAAAGAAAAAAAATACATTCTTAAATTTTATTTACTTTCCCGACACCAGAAATATGATTACAAATTATAGGTTATTAAAAAGAAAACACGGTGATATTTATCGTTTTAATGCACTCATCAGACAATTTTATCGGTTTGGTCGACATGACTTTCTCCAGCGATGCTCATTTCTTATCAGATGAAATCCAATACAACCAATTGTTCCATCAATGCAGACGATATAAATCCAATTTATTCGATGCAGTCAAATGATAATCTATGTATATTATCGCTATAAAAAGGAAACGAAAATAATATTTAAAAAATATAATTGATCTCCCTTCGATAACAATGAAAGAAAGTTCGTTTTTAGCATGTTTTGTTTTGCTACAGACACATTCATGGAATCAATTAATTCGAGTGGTTTATCAGTAACACATAGTGATCAAGATCCTCAATGCAGACGATGCTGAAACGTATAGCCTTATCAAATGTCAGAGGGTTTTCCAAGATCAAGCTGTTTTTACGTGTTATTATTCTAGAAAGTAATTATTATTTATAGTATATAATCATTAATTAACACACAATTAAAGACATTTATCAATAAAAACATGCACGTAATTACGCTCTTCAATTATTCTATCTGTTGAGGTTTACATTGACATGTGTTTATAGTATATGCGTATTTATCATTTCAGGTCAAGATAAATGGTCAGAGCGTGCGATGAATATTTGATATGTCTGCTGTCCGTGTGTAGATTTTAATAAGAACTGATATACTTGTTATCATCTGATGAATTAAAAACATATGACCATAGCGCGTGTGATATCAAGGTCAAAATAGTAATTGACTTTTCCTATTTGAACGACATGGATCTAAGCGTCTTTTTTAAATCAAGCATTGAGAATTTTAGGGGTTAAAAATACATGGATTTAAAAAAATGGGTGTGAATAAAAATATTAGTATTTTAATGCTTTTTGATTGTGTCCGGGGTTATCACAGGTCTTGGTTTTCATTGAATCTGTAATAGTGAAAAAGGGAGGGGGAGGGTATATGTGAATTGATGATGGTATCAATGGATTCTTGAAAAATATCAGCATTTTAATACTTTTGACACGGGGATTGTAAATGAACTGATACATAATAAAAACTAAAGACACGTATGTGAGTCATCACACGTAAGAGAGTACACCTGTCATACTAAATAAGAGACAAGACTGTACGTCATCCGAGATTGAAATCTAGGTGTGGTCATACTAAATGTACAGAACGGTGAAACAGTTTGACTTTTTGTACTTATATGTAACATAATGTCTCGTGGAGGATACCTTATGTTCCGGTATGATTCATGTTGCATGATCAAATATGATCAGATCACGTCCGGGGTGAGTCATAGACATATCACTGAAGGTGATTCATCGAGTCGAAATTATGCATCTTTATATTTTTTTTATTTTTTAAATTTTTTGAATTTTTATTGAAATTTTTGAATTTTTGTGACGTCAGACAAAAGGGGTGGGATTCTGCCCATATATGGGAAATGGGCGTGTCTATGGCCTGATATGGGGGCGCCACAACGCCACGGGTTTTTGGGGGGACTAAAACTGATCACACTCTACAACTTTTATTGGTTGCTTGTCATCCAGCGGAAAATATTTTATGCATTTCCATGACGGAAACAAGGTCATGAAAACAAGAATACAAATGTGTATGCTTCGGCAAAACCACTGATACGTTCATGTACAATATCTACATTTTTGTACTCACAGGTGCTAGACGATATTTTTGTATATATGTGTGAATACTCAAACATCAAAAACGTCTACACCTGGCCTGTTCAAGAAACAAAATGGTCGTTCCTGGTTTAATTTTCACAAGCAAAGACAAAACAACACAAAAATAAAACGAAATACAAAAAAAAACAAAAAAATCAAAGCAAAATAAAACAAAACACGGAAAAAAGTACTCCAAGACGACAAACAACGTTTCGATAATAGCACGCAAGATAGTCAGATCATCTGCTATGGTAGACAAATATTGCTGTTTTTTTTATTGTGTATACCTCATTGGTGTTTCGGAGGCAAATAATTTGTCAAACTGTGAAATGCAACAATAAATGTGTGCTCATAACAAAAGATCACAGAGGCAAATTTGTAGAAATGGATGCACAATAAATTAGACTAATCATCAATTTAGAATTAATACCGGTCTTCCTGTCTAAAATTTTCAATTCTGTAATATATCAAAACCACAGCAAAATTAACCCAAGTGGGAAGAGATTATTGAGTACACAGTAATATGTGGACACGAGAAAAGTAAAAAAAGGAATGGCTGAGTACACTTAAATAAACGAATACAACAAAAGTAAACTAAGAGATTATTGAGTACACTAAAATACACGGATACGACAAAAGTAAAGTAAGAGATTGTTGAGTACACTTAGATAAACGAATACAACAAAAGTAAACTAAGAGATTGTTGAATACACTTAGATAAACGAATACAACAAAATTAAAGCAAGAGATTGTTGAGTACACTAAAATACACGGATACGACAAAAGTAAAGTAGAAAGTCAACAAGTCAAAATAGGTTATTGAGTATACAGGAATATAAGGATACGACAACAGTAAAGAATAAAAACAAGTCAGAAAAGATTGCCTAGTACAACATGATGTCCCGATACGTCAAACGAATAGTACATACACTAGTCAGAAGATATAATGGAATACATGGGAATATCCTAACGCGACAAAACCTAACAACAAATACGTCACAAAAGCATAAACGTTTGAATAACACAAACAACAAAAAAACAACAAAATAATACGGAGTACGAAATTAATCATAAAAACAAAATATCAAACAAATATATCTCTCACGTGGTTTTCTGAAATTCTGCTGTGTATACTCCATGATTTAGTGTTTCCAACCAAAAGATCTTCTGCTTTAATTCTCCACCAGTTACTCCTCACATCACGTTGCATTTTATGTTTCCTAAATATTCATCATACAATCAAGTATATTATTTTACATTTAGCTATGCCTAGTGCAGCTCAGTCTTGAATTTCGCTATGGCTATCAGTGCTTACCATCACTTTCAAATTTTGTTTTCTTCAACTATATCGTGACGGTATGCGTTATTTATAAAGGATATGAGATTACCCAGCGGAAACCACGTACTTGCCGCAAATTACTGAAACCCTTAGCACATTAAGTTGCATTAAGAATACATCGCCACGGGCGGGAATTGCTATTTGATTTCACCTATGGCAAGTTAGGCTTATATTGATACTGTCATATGAAAACTATTTTCTGTTTGATTCTCCTTCATGTAACTTCAATCGAACAGCAATAATACAATAGAATACCTTGTGGGTGTAGGAACAAATACTACTTTTCATATTTTTTATGAATATAATTCTGATAAATGTATGCATTTAATATCATGACTACGGTGAATATATATATATACTTAGCATTAATATGATAGTTGTTGCATATGTGTAACGAGCGGAAGTAGACTATTCACAATATCACTCCATACGCTGATAACCCATATCAGGACGTCTCGTGTAACCAATCCGTAACAGTGTATCTAGCAAAGGTTACTTCCGCTATTTCGGTGTTATCTGTTTACAAGCATTAACTAACTCACAAAGATGAGGTAAATGAGGGTTCATCACGGTATACGAAATGGACTTTTTACCTATCACAGTTCACGGGAAATAGATTCTGCTGATCACACTGATCACTCGAAAAAGTTAAATCCAAAGTAATTGATAAATACGTTTTACACTTGTTACAACCTTACTAATCAGGTCTTCTGCATCGACAAGTTTCAGTAGTGGTAACAAGTAAGGATGCATGTGCTATTGACAAATCGAGTTGATAAAAAGAAAAAACACATGTAATCAAGAAGACCACACTAAGAAAGCTTCATTAAACCTTAGATGATAAACAGTTATCGCAGAGAACGTAACATGACTTTGAAGGAAAACAATTAATGGGAAATGTCCTCGTCACTATTCATGAAAAACAAAAAACAAAGCACATCTTCAAATTTTCTATGTTTTAAAATGCCTTCACAGGAAAAGTTACCATTAATATTCATGGATGTAGTGATGCTCTTGTTTTACAATATTGCTCTGAAAATATCTCCCGACTATCACCCATCGACATATATCAGCGCTCTATTGTGTCTCGAACTGATTATGTGGGTCTCGAGATGACACCCGGTCGATAACATGACGTTCTTCATTGACTAAAAAAATAATACAGTAATAAAACACCCAATATATTTTAATTGGCACATGCGTCTGACAAATAAAGGCATGGTTGCTATAGAATTGCATGTAATTATCCCTGATCATGGTGCATAAAAACATTAAAATGTTCACTTTATTAATTTACATATTCATTTTGTTTCCGAAAAAAATACTAAAAGACTTTTACAAATTGTCGCATTCCGGTGACGTATGTTCCTAGGAAAGCTGGCGACATTGACACCTGATACCTTTTTAGCATTGCATTTTATGCTGCTAAAATCGAAATGCAATCAAATTGGAAAATGTCAGTAACTTCATAGCATCAAGGGTTAAAGAAAAATGCGACTACAAAAACGAAGTTTAGAGGATTTTCTTGTATTCATTTTAATGCACACTTCTTCGTTTCTTGCTTTGTGAACACAATTGTAAATTCGATATTATATATGATTCCCTGTCTCTTTATTTATTGTTGCTTTCATTTAATCATTCAAATTTAGGTTAAGAGTGAAATCTTTGGTTGATTTGACAATTTGGAAGATGGGAAAGGACAACGGCATCCTGTAAATTGTGTGACACTTTGTACGCATCTCTAAACATACAATACAGTATATCTTATTTGTACGGTTAGACATAAATAATTAAGAAATAATTAATGGAAGCCATAACGCATTATGGCTTCCATGAATTATTTCTTAGTTATTTATTATATTAATGTTTGCCAATATTTGGGAGTTATTATTTTTTTAGTGGTAAATTGTGAATAAACATAATGTCGATAATGTTCTCGCCATGACATAGCTCAGATTGTTCGCTAAGCTTTTAAAAAGTAGATTATAAATTCGCCATTTAGATATCATCTGAGTCGTGGTAGTATTATTTTCTACTACCATTTATTAAATATTTAATTCAAATGTATCCTTAAATCATTAATAGTATATGATGTTCATCAATTATGCTGTTATGATGATGTGCCGTATTCCCAAATTGCATTATTTTTTTAGAATAACAAATTTTGCTAAAACTTAAGGAATTCTACTAACCTGTATATTATTGCTAAAATCAGTAGAAACACGATCAGCACAGTGATCAACACAATAACAAGGATTACAGCTGTTGATATCTCTGTAAGAAAATATTTTGGTTTCTAATAGTTATTATTTAATGTCTCCCCTAAGACTAAAATGAAGAATAAAATACGGGAAAAAAAATAGTTGATGCAATTAAAATTTCAATCACGTAATTGAATGACCATTTAACTTTTAGGGTGTGGTTTTTTTTCTGATCGTGGTTAACTTTCCTTGTTAAGCTAAGAAATATCTAGTTTTTGGAATTGGCAAATAATACATTGAAAACGTACATATCTAAATTGTGCGCACGACAGGTTTGTGGAGTAACATTTAAATTTAAAAAATATTTTTTTCTAAGACATTAAAGACACCTTTGTATGGAACAAATATGTATTGTTAACACACTTATACATGTATAACACGGGTCATCGTGGTCGTGATCGTATGGTAGTTGAATTTACAACTTCCTATACAATCAGTGCCTATCACCACTGATGTTGTAAGTTCGAATCTCGATCATGGCGAGGCATACAACATTATGTGATAAAGTTTGTTAGTGACTTGCGACAGATCGATGGTTTTCTCCTGGTTCTTCGGTTTCCTCCACCAATAAAAGTAACCGCCACGATATAACTGAATTATTGTTGAAAGTGACGTTAAACACCATCAAGCAAACAAACATGTATAACAACTAAGGAAAGTTGTTGCTATAATTTAAACCGTGTAATATTGATATGTGGGTGTCTATTTAAGAAATAATTCATGCCGGTCATACTTTATTGTTATTCAAATATGGGTAGGCATTATATTCATCAATATTTAAACCCGAGCGATAGCGAGCGGTTAAATCTCATGAATATAATGCCTACCCATATTTGAATAACAATAAAGTATGGCCGGCATGAATTATTTCGATTCTAATAGGACAAATACGGTAATTTTAAAATTCGAGGCGGTCAAGGTGATGCGCTGGTAGTGGCTATTCCATCAATCTCCTACGGAATTTAAAAAATGGTAATATTGGGAATTAAGAGATGGAAAGCGAAATTGTGGTTGAAACTGTGGCTTAAAATACCGAAAAGAATTTTATTGACAAGGTTCAATATAAATTGTACTACAAATAAACAATTTTAAATGATTAACAACGAAATTACCAGTTGAACGCAGCCAGTCGGATCGGGGATAAAGGGAGATAAACATGGAGACAGTGAACGAAAGGTAAGTAAGTAAAATGTTTATTCCTGGCTTACGGTGTTAAATGTGAAGGTTCCTCCCGAAATATTAGCATACTGTAAGAGATTCATGTTAGAAAGTCGACTACGGCTTAATGACGCACTGACCGTGGAAACGGACTGAGGGACAGATGCTTCGGAGAGTTCTTTCTGTGGCTCAGATGTCGACGCAGGCAAAGCCGTGTTTATAAGAGTTCAATTATGATAAGACTTGATTAGGATTTATTTAATTTTAACTTCATTTATTTCAACAATTTTTAGATAAACAATAATAGAAAATCGCTAGCCATGAAGCATTTTCTGAAAATAGTCAATGTTTATGTAGGTGCTTTTCTTTAGCTCAGCACGCATGTGTGGCCTATATTTGATTGTTATTCAAATATGCCTTTATTTTGTGTTTCATTTTATACATACCACTTGATTGACATGACTGGTCATCTCCAGTATACCCACATAATGGTCTGTTTACAGTGGGTCCTCTGTTATTGGGCCAATGGATCTGAACGTTTGGTTTATATATCAGTCTGCTCTCCCGTCCAATGTAGTCGGCCACTACCTATTAAACCAACACAAAATTGGAAAGTTTATATTCCATTGAGTAATAGAAAACGTCATACCAATTAAAATATGTATTTCATTTAATTCCTTTTAAATTCATACAAGAGCATCCGTTGCCGTGATCGCAAGGCATCTGTGGTTATTGTATCAATGATCGTATTCTAGCTGGAACAGTGGTGGTGATAAAAATATGGACGTATGAGTCTCCCTGGCTGCAGTCGTATGTTCGTAGCGCCTCGGTGGTTTTGATCGCATGGTAGACTGGGTGTTCGCGATAACTCTCATATGCTAGTTGGTGCCCTCGTAGACATGATAGCACGATAGTTTGGATATCCGTGATCGCGATGGAATGGTAATTGGATCTTTTTGGTCGTGATCGTATGTTTTGTTGCAAATAGTAGTTTACGTAATGTCGTTTATTTTCTACTGGTTCCCCGCTGTTCTTCGTCCATAAAATTAACCACCACAATATAAGGTATTGAATTAACAGCTACTCAAGTGTTCTTCGTCAACAAAATGGCAATCACTATATAACGGAAATATTGTAGAAAGTGGCGTAAAACATCTATATCCCTTATCTTTTTTAATCAACATAATAATTGTATTTACTCTAAGTTCTTGCTTGTTATAATTCTAATCAAGAGTCCAAGCATCTCTTGATGTACCCTGTTAAACTCCACTGATTATCCAGGGAATTAATCAGCTGGTACAAATATATCCCTTATCTTATATTCATTACAGTTTGACGCATGATCTCGAAGGGAGTCCTTTTCCAAAGTATGAAAAAATAAATAGGAATAAACAAAAGCAGACGTGGATATCAAAGCCCAAATTGTACTCAAAGACACCAACGACAACATCTTGTTTGGTGTCATGCATGATTACTTTGGCGGATGAAAAATGAATGAAGTCATGTGTTGTCTTTCGATGATCCCATCCAACCATTCAGATCGTCCTTCTCGAGTATATCACAAACCAAGCGAAATATTTGTTCAACTGCATGGCCAGTTTGGTGGTGGACGTTTGATGGTGATGGCTGGAAATGTGTCACGTAAGAGGGCAATTCTTGTTATGGTTATATACTGGCAGATACAACAACAAAATTTAAATCACAGCAGTTGTCAAATTCATGCATTATAATAGACATTTTGTAATATTTCAACATGACAATTACAGGCCACTCAAATGCTCGCGTAATTCTGGCTCTTCATCTGTAGCAGTGCACTGATGTCAAACCTTAGCCATACATATCACATGACATTAATTACATCGAGCACCTCCGGGGGGAAGTCGTGATCGTGATCATCGCATGGTAGTTGGATTTAAAACTACTTGTGCAATCAGTGCCTATCACCACAAATATTGTGGGTTCGAATCCCGTTCATGGGAGGTGTATTTGATGCAACATTGTGAAATAAAGTTTGTCAGTGACTTGCGACAGGTCGGTGGTTTCCTCCGGGAACTCCTGTTTCCTCTGCCAATAAAACTGACCGCCACGATATAACTGAAATATTGTTGAAAGTGGCGTTAAACACCATAAACCAAACCAAACCAACACATCCGGGAGGTATTGAACCAACGCGTTCGACACACACCACAAAACACATATACACTGGTGGATCTTCGACAAGCCTTACTGCGAGGGTAGAACAACATTCCGCAAACCGTAATCTCACTCATCACACTCCAGCTTAGTTAGCTATTACACAATTGTTCACATCATTTATTATGTATATTGATGTATAAATGCTCTCTGGAACTATGCTGTCAGTTTATGAGTATAAAGTTCATTTATTCATATATATATATATAATTCTTATATGATTTACATAATTAGAAATCCTATTCTCTGATTGGGTATAAGCGCTTATGGAGGCGGAGTTGTTGTCAGTTTATTTTTCGATAGACGATGTTCACCGGACTACTTTTTTTTGTAATGTAAACAAAATGGCGGCTTGGATTCCCGATAATAAAAAAAGATAAAAGAAACAATGTTTATTGCTAATAATCGACAATTATTGTTAGATATGAAAAAAAAAAAAAAAAAATGCCAATGAAAAAAAAAGCTTGTATTGTTGACATAAAAAACAATTCCGGAAAAAATACTTAAGACAACCATCTATCGACTTTGACTTTTGTAATATATCGTCATCTTGTGACGTTGTTTACAAGGGACGCTGATTGACACAAGCTGGTTACTGATTTATTTTGCGATTTTGTGAGCATTTTACTTGTTTGAGTAGCTAAATGCAAAATGCCATCAAATTGGAAAATATCAGTAACTTAATTACATCACCGTCTAGTTATCAATGTAGGAAAACAAGGTTAGTGCATTTTGTTATTCATGGCCAACACACATCAATGGAATGTATGTATGCGTAGTTGGGGATCCTCAAAGGTAAATTTTCAAAACAAATGGAAAAAAAATACTTAGTTACAGAATTATAAGGATTAAGCGCATTTTTTTCGGAGTTTATTGATGTATAACCTGAAAAAATGCGTCTAATCCTATAATAACACGTCGGTATTAATATCAATAGTGGACACACAAGGTATTGCTTTTTCGCTAAGAGATTTGTCACTGGATTTTGAAACAGTGTTATTCTAGCTATTCTATTGCGATTTGTGATCACTGCATCATTCCTCTTTAAAGTGGTATTACACCAAACCTGTTTTGATCGAAATGCGGAAATTTAGCAATTTGTTAAAAACTGAGTTATCATTATATTATAAAGTGAAAACCAAAACAAAAATTCCACACTGTTATTGTATTTAAAAACTTTATTTACATATTATAAAATATATGTTCATTTAAAATAGTGTGTATCATGTTTTGTTCCTTGGTATATTATTCTGCAGCAAACTTTGTTTTCACACCATGATTCATTGGTTAATTGTTGTTTATCGTTAACTGCGCAACATATATATATATGCATTTAAAATACAAACTGCAATATAACACAAGTACAAATACATATAACAGGATTCGGAAACTTTAATAAGGTTTATGCTAGTCCATTTTCTTGTATGTCAAAGAATCTACATTATTCAATATGTACATGCTGCGTAAATTGATGGAAACATAATTCTAAGACATAGATAAACTTTCACTCTTTCAAAACGACAATAAACATATATAGATGTAATTTTAATGTGTAAATGTCAACTAAATGCATTTCTGTTCTAAAATTTATAAATGGTATTGCCTTACAATGTACTCCACAGATGTTCCATCGAGGTCTAATAGAGAAAAATCAGTGTTCCTATCACCGTTAGCATCAATCTTCATAGTACCGTCAATACCTATGACAAAGGTTATTTACTAATTAGAGGGAATGATATAAAATCTATCAAAACTATTGACAAAATACAATAATTAACACAATACAGAAACAGTCGACCCAATTAAAAGATAAAATAACAGATGTTTCGACAATAACGTATTACCTAGATAGTCCGACAATGTCATCACAAATTTATATTAAAAGGTATAATTAGTAATGAATAAAACTGCAAAACATTTGACAATAGAATGGTAACCAGAGAAAAATGGACAACATTATAAACTACCAAATTAAGCAAAAAAATATATAAAAAGTAAAATAAAAAACAATAGATCGGACAACATAAATATTCCACAAATCTACCCTGCTCCTTTCAGAGCACCTGTCGGATATATAATTCATGCTTTGGCAAAACACGGGTAAAATATGAAAAATGCTATAAGTACACCAGGATATCACACACAAGGAGTTACTACCACGGTTAATGGCTATAAAACATTTGGTTGGTGACTTTAATTATCATTAAAACTAAGGTTCCTCCCCCAGTCATAGGTTGCCTGATTTTGGCTATCCTGTTTAGGCCCCTTGTTTTTCTTGCTCCCAAAGACTTTTATATTACTTATCTTACCAATCTTTTGTTTATGATCGTACCTAATGAAGGTTATTCCAGATAAGCGTCGTGGACACTAAATAGGATATTTACGTTTGTATT
The DNA here is from genome assembly GCA_963383655.1 of Bathymodiolus septemdierum. NCBI lineage: Eukaryota > Metazoa > Mollusca > Bivalvia > Mytilida > Modiolidae > Bathymodiolus > Bathymodiolus septemdierum. Next base: position 27,466,194 of record OY726519.1, read on the forward strand.
CACTAGATAGTCATGATAACTGAACAAACCAGAACCTTTGTGGTATTCTCCAAACACGAAACATTTATTGACTTCCCAGTCTTACGGTGGCTTGTGTATTTGATTCATCATGCTTAATCAATGGACGACCCTTTGGGGGTTGTTCCTCGAAATGGAGAATTTAACTTCTTTATTTATATTCTGGGTCTCCCTATGTTACAAGTATGAATAAAACTTTCATCTGTACCTTTTAACTCTTTGTTCCATATCTTTGCAATGACTGCTTTCCCATCACGTATGTCGCCTCCCTCTGTTATTGTTTCATTAGCAACTGTAGCATATATCATAAAAGCCTCGTAAAGGGAGGTAACAAATGTGTTTACCTGTAATATCATAGGATAGGTAATATCTTATCAAATATGATTCAAAGTTGTCAGGTTATGGTGATTATGTATGTCACAAGACTTGGTAGGTATGTTTTGGCAGCATTTACTAGAAAATAAAGTTACATACGCTGTCGATTTATGAGAAAAAAATAAAATTAATGTTACAAGACGAATTGGGTCAGCAAGAGGATAGTTTATTTAACTTTAATAATACATGTATATAATGAAGATAGAATTGGACACTACCTGCATATCTCCATATGTGTAGTTATAATCTCTGGCTGCTCTTGTTTTAACTTCTTGTTCAAATTCTATGAAGGCGTCACTAGTTGGACGTCTCAATTTTACCATCAACGCTGCATCATAAGCTTTAGCAGCCACCTATTAATAACAATTAAAAACAAAAGGAATACATTTCAATGTAAATGATTTTGCATTGTTGAAATATAGGTGTGCTATGTATTGAATTATATAGTTGTGCTTAATATTCGTGTTTGCATGGCATGAATTGTGTAATATATTACATGCAGAAGTATTTATAGGGAAACCCTTAATTGTATAAATTTTCTCATTTTGTTTTTTCTTTACAGCGCTTTCTACTTAAAAACAAGAACCATGCATGTTGATAAACTAGAGGTTATTTTGTTTCATTTTGAATTACAAGATCTCAATAATTCCATACATGTTAACGATAAATAGTTCGAAGATATAGATGGGGTAATTAGTCATAAATCAAAAAGTGAGAGACAAAACAAGGGACCAAACGACAAAGAATGATAAACAAAACAAGGGACAGAAAGACAAAGAATGGTCTATATAACTCAGAAAACAAAAGATTGAGCAACACGAGGATAGGTAGTACCTACGAACCCCACTATACACCGGTGCCAATTCAGGTTCTCCTGGAAAATAGGTAGTACCTACGACCCCACTATATACAGGTGCCAATGCAGGTGCTCCTGGAGGATAGGTACTACCTACGAACCCCCTAAACACCAGTGTCAATCCAGGTGCTCCTAGAGGATAGGCAGTACCTACGAATCCCACTAAACAGCGGTGTAAATTCAGGTGCTCCTGGAGGATAGGTAGTACCTGCGAACCCCACTAATCACCGGTGCCAATTCAGGTGCTCCTGGAGGATAGGTAGTACCTACGAACACCGCTAATCACCTGTGCCAATTCTGGTGCTCCTGGAGGATAGTTAGTACCTACGAACCCCATTAAACACCGGTGCCAATTCAGGTGCTCCTGGAGGATGGGTAGTACCTACGAACCCCCCTAAACACCAGTGTCAATTCAGGTGCTCCTAGAGGATAGGTAGTACCTACGAACCCCACTAAACAGCGGTGCCAATTCAGGTGCTCCTGGAGAATAGGTAGTACCTACGAACCCCACTAATCACCTGTGCCAATTCAGGTGCTCCTGGAGGATAGGTAGTACCTACGAACCACCCTAAACACCAGTGTCAATTCAGGTGCTCCTAGAGGATAGGTAGTACCTACGAACCCCACTAAACAGCGGTGCCAATTCAGGTGCTCCTGGAGGATAGTTAGTACCTACGAACCCCATTAAACACCGGTGCCAATTCAGGTGCTCCTGGAGGATAGGTAGTACCTACGAACCCCCCTAAACACCAGTGTCAATTCAGGTGCTCCTGGAGGATAGGTAGTACCTACGAACCCCACTAAACAGCGTGCCAATTCAGGTGCTCCTGGAGAATAGGTAGTACCTACGAACCCCACTAATCACCTGTGCCAATTCAGGTGCTCCTGGAGGATAGGTAGTACCTACGAACCCCCTAAACACCAGTGTCAATTCAGGTGCTCCTAGAGGATAGGTAGTACCTACGAATCCCACTAAACAGCGGTGCCAATTCAGGTGATCCTGGAGAATAGGTAGTACCTACGAACCCCACTAATCACCGGTGCCAATTCAGGTGCTCCTGGAGGATAGGTAGTACCTACGAACCCCACTAATCACCTGTGCCAATTCTGGTGCTCCTGCAGGATAGGTTGTACCTACGAACTCCAATAAACACCGGTGCCAATTCAGGCGCTCCTGTAGGATAGCTAGTACCTACGAACCCCACTAAACACCGGTGCCAATTCAGGTGCTCCTGGAGGATAGGTAGTACCTACGAACCCCACTAAATACCAGGGCCAATTCTGGTGCTCCTGGGGGATAGGTAGTACCTACGAACCCCACTAAACACCAGTGCCAATTCTGGTGCTCCTGGAGGATAGGTAGTACCTACGAACTCCACTAAACACCGGTGCCAATTCAGGTGCTCCTGGAGGATAGGTAGTACCTACGAACCCCCCTAAACACCAGTGTCAATTCAAGTGCTCCTAGAGAATAGGTAGTACTTACGAACCCCACTAATCACCAGTGCCAATTCAGGTGCTCCTGGAGGATAGGTAGTACCTACGAATCCCACTAATCACCGGTGCCAATTCTGATGCTCCTGGAGGATAGGTTGTACCTACGAACTCCACTAAACATCGGTGCTAATTCAGGTTCTCCTGGAGGATAGTTAGTACCTACGAACCCCACTAAACACCGGTGTCAATTCAAGTGCTCCTGGAAGATAGGTAGTACCTCCGAACCCCACTAATCACCGGTGCCAATTCAGGTGCTCCTGGAGGATAGGTAGTACCTACGAATCCCACTAATCACCGGTGCCAATTCTGGTGCTCCTGGAGGATAGGTTGTACCTACGAACTCCACTAAACATCGGTGCCAATTCAGGTTCTCCTGGAGGATAGTTAGTACCTACGAACCCCACTAAACACCGGTGTCAATTCAAGTGCTCCTGGAAGATAGGTAGTACCTACGAACCCCACTAAACACCAGTGCCAATTCTGGTGCTCCTGGGGGATAGGTAGTACCTACGAACCCCACTAAGCACCAGTGCCAATTCAGGTGCTACTGGAGGATAGGTAGTATCTACGGACCCCACTAAACACCAGTGCCAATTCAGGTGCTCCTAGAGGATAGGTAGTACCTACGAACCCCACTAAACAGCGGTGCCAATTCAGGTGCTCCTGGAGGATAGGTAGTACCTACGAACCCCATTAAACACCGGTGCCAATTCAGGTGCTCCTGGAGGATAGGTAGTACCTACGAACCCCCCTAAACACCAGTGTCAATTCAGGTGCTCCTAGAGGATAGGTAGTACCTACGAACCCCACTAAACAGCGTGCCAATTCAGATGCTCCTGGAGAATAGGTAGTACCTACGAACCCCACTAATCACCTGTGCCAATTCAGGTGCTCCTGGAGGATAGGTAGTACCTACGAACCCCCTAAACACCAGTGTCAATTCAGGTGCTCCTAGAGGATAGGTAGTACCTACGAATCCCACTAAACAGCGGTGCCAATTCAGGTGCTCCTGGAGAATAGGTAGTACCTACGAACCCCACTAATCACCGGTGCCAATTCAGGTGCTCCTGGTGGATAGGTAGTACCTACGAACCCCACTAATCACCGGTGCCAATTCTGGTGCTCCTGGAGGATAGGTTGTACCTACGAACTCCACTAAACACCGGTGCCAATTCAGGTGCTCCTGGAGGATAGGTAGTACCTATGAACCCCACTAAATACCAGGGCCAATTCTGGTGCTCCTGGAGGATAGGTAGTACCTACGAACTCCACTAAACACCGTTGCCAATTCAGGTGCTCCTGGAGGATAGGTAGTACCTACGAACCCCCCTAAGCACCAGTGTCAATTCAGGTGCTCCTAGAGAATAGGTAGTACCTACGAACCCTACTAATCACCGGTGCCAATTCAGGTGATCCTGGAGGATAGGTAGTACCTACGAATCCCATTAATCACCGGTGCCAATTCTGGTGCTCCTGGAGGATAGGTTGTACCTACGAACTCCACTAAGCATCGGTGCCAATTCAGGTTCTCCTGGAGGATAGTTAGTACCTACGAACCCCACTAAGCACCGGTGTCAATTCAAGTGCTCCTGGAAGATAGGTAGTACCTACGAACCCCACTAATCACCGGTGCCAATTCAGGTGCTCCTGGAGGATAGGTAGTACCTACGAATCCCACTAATCACCGGTGCCAATTCTGGTGCTCCTGGAGGATAGGTTGTACCTACGAACTCCACTAAACATCGGTGCCAATTCAGGTTCTCCTGGAGGATAGTTAGTACCTACGAACCCCACTAAACACCGGTGTCAATTCAAGTGCTCCTGGAAGATAGGTAGTACCTACGAACCCCACTAAACACCAGTGCCAATGCTGGTGCTCCTGGGGGATAGGTAGTACCTACAAACCCCACTAAGCACCAGTGCCAATTCAGGTGCTACTGGAGGATAGGTAGTATCTACGGACCCCACTAAACACCAGTGCCAATTCAGGTGCTCCTGGAGGATAGGTAGTACCTTCGAACCCCACTAAGCACCGGTGCCAATTCAGGTGCTCCTGGAGGATAGGTAGTACCTACGAATCCCATTAAAGACCGGTGCCTATTCAGGTGCTCCTGGATGATAGGTAGTACCTGCGAACCCCACTAACCACCGGTGCCAATTCAGATGCTCCTGGGGGTAGGTAGTTCCTTCTTTCATAGGGACACCAGTTGTGTAAGTCATGTGACAAGTCCTCAATTCTGCATTGTCGTTTGTGTTATTTTGTAGCGCCAGAGAGTAAATTGTGTCCTCAATAGTGTGTGTATCTCATATTAGGTACACTATAGAGCAGCTTGAAAATGTCTTTTTTATATGAACAATAACAGGAAAGTATTCTTTTGAATGTGATAAGAGTTTCGTGGCCTAAATTTCATTCTTATTTTTTTCTTCCAAATTACCTGATCCAATGAATCGTTTCTTTTCCATCCGAAATCACCTAAGCTGTCATCTTGAAATAAACTTATGACTATGAAAACATAGTCTCCTGTTGTCATGTCAAGTTGACTGGCTGTTAACATCAGTTGGCGGAAAGTATCGCCACTGCAACTCACGATAAATACTTTAAAGGAAACAAACAAGACTTGTTAGTTATAAACATGTTTCTTTCCTGTCATTATTTTTGCTCATTACGCAAGACCATTGAATATTTTTTTTGATAATCATCGATACCAAGGTAGTTATCATTCAATAATCACAATATACTGTCTCTTAATTAACAAACTGTTAAACTTGATACTTACCATTACTGATATCAATCATAATAATGTACTTTCAGACCGTGGTTTTTTCATCTGAAGTAATTTTAAGATTTCTAATTTACAAACGGGAACTATTTGTTAATTTGATGTATAATTATCGTTAACTTTGAACAAATCAATCCATAATTTAGCTCTATAAATTGATTTATATATTCTACAATAATCTAATGATATGATCTTGCAGGGAGAATGTATCATGCAAGAATGTTTTGACGGAGGTTTATGTTATCTCGACCCAGTTTATTAGAATCATGAAATGGAGGACACAACCTCCACCCTCCAACAAAGGGGAAAGAGAGTCTATGACCGTCATTATAAATTTGCTGATCCATATAGAAAGTACTTATCTCAACTATTTGCAGATATATTTGTAATATGATTTTATCTTGATGTCTGTCACTAATGGAGCAGGAACCGCTTACCCTTCCGGAGCACCTGAGTTCACCACCGATATTTAGTGGTGTTCATGCTACTCGATCTTTAGTTTTATATGTATGCTTTGTTGATCGTTGTTTGTCCTTTTGCACTTTTTCTTTTGGCCATTTTGTCTTGCCTGTTCTTCTTCGATACACGGATTATGATTGCCCCTTTGGGATCTTCAAGCTCTTCTTACTTAGTTATTTTTAGATTTTAGACTAGTATCACTTATGGGACATCAGATTACAACACTAATTTCTATAGTCGCTACATGCATCTGATCTTATTAACTTTGGCAAGCTTAAGTAATACTATGTTTTTATATTCTTTACTACATCGGTAATTTGTAAATGGCAACATCCAAAATATTTAGCAAAGGTGATAATCTTAGACAGTAGCAAAAGCGCATTTCTGATTTAGTGTGCACGATGCGTTTCTGGAATAGTCTTCATCAGGTATGCTCGGAATCAAAAGATTGGAACGCTAAATAATATAATTTAGTCGTTAGGAGCAGGAAATCCAACCAGCTCTGCAGGATAGCCAAACTAGTCTAAATTGACTGATGCCAGCGGATGGAGAACCTTAGTTAAATTTCAATAATGAATATTTCTCATAAAACATGTCAATGCCGAAACATTGCGTATTGTCGTTAAATATAAAAGTTATCTGTACGAGCTTTAGACACAAGAATGTAGGTGAGCCTCTGTTTAGAGAGGAGTGCAAAAATTCTTTGTATTTCACGTCAATGTATATATGTCGGATTTAAACTGCAATGTCATGTACCCCCAAAAAATGGTTAAAGTTAGACACAAAAAGACTAACACATGGGATACTTTGGTTGAATTTCTTTCTTGGGCGCTGTCAATGTTCGACCAGTGTCAGTATTAATACTTAATAGATTGGAATGATAGATGTATATAAGCACAGCTCAAGTCGTATTTGAGGGGGGTCGATGGGGATCGTGACGTCACCGGAAGTGATCGGGTGTGCATGTGCAACCGGAAGTGAGGTAACCGGAAGTGGTGAACCGAAAATGACCTACGCATTCTTCCCGCCAACATTCAAATTTCCCGCAAAAATTCAAATTTGTACGCTAAAATTTGAATTCATAGCAACAATTCAAATTGACCAATGGGGGCGTTTCCCACCGAAAAAAATCTATCGACTAAGAACCAATCGGAAGCCACCTCTTTTTTTTTTATCCAATGAATTCAGTAAAACGGAACCAATGTAAACCTTCGACAGTTCCAAACAATCGGAGAAGAACCCTGCACTTGTATTTTTCAATTTCAAAATCCATCACTTCTTCAGCAATTCTCGAAGTGAACGGACGTATTGTTGACTATCCCTTGTATTATTGTCTACGTTATAAACTTGGCTATTTATCATCCACTATTTGAACTTGGAAATTTATCATTCACTATTTGAAGGTAAGTCCTCTAATATTTTTTTCTTTTTCTAACTAAGTTAATTTAAAATGTGTAGTAAGAGAAAACACAAATACTTAAAAATTCAATATATATTATGGGCGAAGAATCCAATTTTGCTTGATAGACGGTATAAAAGAAAGTTTTATATTAAGGTTGAAACAGGATATGTTTATTCGATTTTGTTTGATAGACGGTATAAAAGAAAGTTTTGATTTGTTTAATATTAAGATTGAAACAGAATATGCTTTAATGCGTAACGGAAAGGATCTGGTCGGAACTGAGGATTAACTTCTAGGAAGTAATTAACGTGACACCAGTTTTTACATTTAATATACTTTGTGTCATTTTTGTCGACATGTTGTTGACTATTCCTTGTCTACGTTATAAATATTTATCATCCACTATTTGAAGGTAAGTCATCTAATATTTTCTTTTTTTAAGAATTAAAAAAAAAAGTTGATTTTTATTGTAGTCTTTTATTTCGTTTATATTGGGCATACTTAAGAAAAATGCATTATCAAACAACAAAATTTCAGATATGCTTCGATTGATACATTGAACAGCTGGCGTTGAAAAATCACATTTAAAATTTCATTGTCATAGAATATTTCATTATTATCGGACGCATAGTTTAATATACTTTAATCGTGTGCTGTTCACTTATAGCCAGTTTTAAACTCTGATATTAATTAAATATATGTTCTTTTTATTTCAGAAATACAGTTTGATTTTTATACAACGCAGTGTATGTGATCACGGAAATTTATTTCAAGCTACAGTTAAGGCGATTTTTTCTTCTTTTTAAATCTCATGAAATATTCATTATCAAAATGGTCATAGTTTGTCGTTTTAACAAAATAGTTATTGTTGATTCATGCCAACTTGACCGGGTGTGGCTATCGGTCGTAGTTCAGTTGGAACCTTCATTTTTATTTTAGGGTGGACAGGTAAAATAGTTTACATCTGAATTCACTAATCCATTTAATTAGGGTCAATTGACAATTAGTATACCTTTTATATTCTATACTATGCCAACAACAATACTATGAAAAGCCGATTGTTGTTATTTGTACGAGAACCTGGTGTTGCATACAAATAGTAGATTCGGCCACGGTCATAGTTTGAAGTTCAAACAGGCCGGCCAGGTTACCTTGTAAAATCAATATCACCACAAAGGATTTTCAAATTTTTAATTGCGTAACGTCTTTTTTCAGAATACAAAAGAATTGATTGAAGACTCGAGGAAAAAAAAGATTACATAGTGTTAAAAGAAGATGGATAAAAATAACGTAAGTGAGATTTTTTATGTGTTTACATTTGAACTAAGACTACGAATTTAGCATAACTATTATGATTAATGAAATAAAGAGGCTCCGGAGGGAATCGATACTACGTATTTAGATACACGAGACAAGAAACACACAAGCTAAAGAAGGGGCCACTCCTCTAAATATATGCATCACACAAACAAAACAAAATAATCAAATCTCAAAACAGGAATAAAAAAATATTGAACTGTTTACCTCAAAACATAGCGTATGTTTCTATTTTATCGTTTCAGAAGTACGTGTGTGACACATGTGGGAATCAGTTTACGGAGAAGAGCAGCCTCGCTAGACACATGAAAACCCATGTAGATTCTTCACAAACGCATTCCTACGATGTATGTGGGAAGGAGTTTACGAGGACAGACCACAGAAAACGCCACCAGGAATCTCACGACTACACGATTACCTGTCCCGTTTGAGGTCAATATTTTAATAGAAGAGAAAACATGCTCCGTCACCGAGCTCTGCACGAAAGACATGAAGTGAGACCAATGATGAAGAGACCTGCATCCCCTGGATCATCCAATAGTCCTCCAAGCGACCACGAATTCACAGTCCCCAGTCCGTCCGTTGAACCTAATATACTGCCAGAATACCCAGAGACCAGAGCGTTGCTTAGCCAACATTGACAGTCCATCCAAACCCAGGAAAACAGTGGAAGCCGTGTTCAAGACAGCTATGATTTTACCTTAAATGGGATGACAGCGTCCACTTTTCCAGAAATGGTACGACGTTTTTTCACACAACAAACCACAGCCTTCAAGGTTAACCTGTCGCTTGGTTTTATGTTGAGAAACGTCGACACTGGAGAACTACGCTACTACCATTCCAGCCAGAACAACTCCAGATTTCGTGATGTTCCACATCTAATCAGGAACGAAGAAGATTTAGACAAATTTCTGGCCGACTTGAGCCGTCAAGACATGTTAAAATATATCAGACAACAACGTCCTGAAACCAAATGGGTCGTCCACTTGCCGACCAATGTGACGTTTTATGTCAACAAGCTGTTTGACCACCCGATTGTTGCCAGAGTCGTCCTTCCAGACCATATTTTGAAGAACAAATCTGTCGTTGGTTTGGTAACTGGATCCAACGGACCTTATACAGACAACCTCTGCTTTTTCCGATGTTTAGGAGTATCTCGTGGAGCTCCAGTGAAGGACGTAGAAACCCCAACCAAGACGTATTACAGACAGTATCTACAACAACAAGACATGACCTCTGCAGATTTCAAGGGTGTGACGTTGGATGATTTGGTGGTATTGGAGCAGGTATTCAGCTTGAACGTGTATGTGTATGACTTACAGGAAACAGAAGCTGGTGACATCACAACTCGGTTGGTACGACGTTCTCCCTATAGCTTTGAAGATACCATGAAATTGGACCTGTACGAGCAGCACTTCAGCTACGTGAGTAATATGGAGAAGTACAGACACAGCTACCTGTGTTCGAAATGTGACCGGTTGTGGAAACATGTTGGGATGCTGCACAGACACGAACGGACCTGTACCGGAGATCTTATCTACAAGTATCCTGGTGGCGTGTACCATACAGCAAAGACCGTATTCTACCGGTTAGAAGACGAAGGCATCGACGTCCCAGAAGAAGACCGGTATTACCCATATAGAGCTACCTATAACATTGAGGTGATGTTACAGTCTACAGACAAGAGACGATCCGAGAAGTTGGAGTGGACCAGTCATCACGTACTACTCAGCGTGTTTGGGTGTTCCAACGTTCCTACCTATACCAAGCCCATCTGCTTTGTTATGGAAGGTGATACCAGTGAGACGGTGGAGTCCTGTTTGCAGTATTTATCAGATATCAGCGAAAAAGCTTTCCGTTTACTGGTGTCAAGGTATGGAATGGTATTTGAAGAAATTCAAGAGAGACTAGACCAAGACTTGGAAGAGTACAAAGACGACGAAGAAAGAGAACATAAAGAAAAGAAACATCACCTGTACCAGTTGAAACAGCAGTTGGAACAGTACCTACAAGAACTTACCGTGGTTGGTTTCAACACGGGGAAATATGACGTCAACGCCATGAAGGTTTATTTTTTTAATCGATTGGTGGACAGTCACAAGATCAAGTATACCGTGAAACGGAACAACAATTTCATGTGTATCAAGACGGAGAAACTGACGTTTGTCGATATCAGCAATTATCTTGCCTCGGGCTTTAGCTACAGCCAGTACCAGGCACAAGTGTACAGAACAGAAATGGTTCTTCCCGTACGAATGGATGACGTCCCTGGACAAACTGAACGTCAGCCAGCTGCCACCTCACGAAGCCTTTTTCAGTACTTTGAAGAACGAGAACATCTCGGCCGAAGACTACCAGCTGTGCCAGAGAGTATGGGAAGACAACGACATGAATACCATGAAAGAGTTCCTGACATGGTACAACAACAAAGACGTCGAACCCATGTTGGAAGCAATCGACAAGATGTTTCAGTTTAACCAGAACAGAGACGTATTGATATGCTTAAAGACGGCATCAGCGTTCCCGGACTCGTCTTGAAGTACATGTTCCAAGACCTACCAGACTACTTCACCGTACCGGATGAGAAGAATAAAGATGTGTACGACCTGCACAAGAACAGCATCGTTGGGGGCCCGAGCATCGTGTTTCATCGTTACCACGAGAAAGACAAGACCTTCATATGACCTGCTGAGTACACAGATCCAAAGCCCTGTCAGTTGATTTATGGTGTAGACGCCAATGCTCTGTACCTTTGGAGTATTATGCAGAAGATGACTACCGGACATTTCGTCCGACGGAAGAAATAAGATGGGTTCAAGTGACAAGCTCCAAGATGCTATGAGTGTATGGCCATCGACTGGCTGGAGTGGGAAACCAAGAACACCGGACAGCATATTCGTCACCAGGGCAACGACTCTGGAAAATTGATCTGGATGAAACGTTTACCCGTGGGCGGATTTTGCAGAGACACCAACACCGTCTACGAATTCCAGGGATGTATCTGGCACGGACATCGATGTTGGATTACCAAAAAACATAAAGGTGTCAACCCCGTCAACAGAAAGAGCTTAGACGACTTGTACCAGCGTACGCAGGAAAAAATACAATATATCAAAGACCAAGACTGCAATGTCGTGGAGATGTGGGAATGCCAGTGGCTAGCCAGTATCAAAAGAGACCCGGAATTGAGTCGTTTTATCGAAAATCGAAAACGACCATGTGATGGTTTGGTCACTATGACAGAGGACCAGATACTGACCGCCGTCATGGACGAGAAGCTGCTTGGTGCTTTGGAAGTCGATCTTCACGTCCCGGATGATTTGAAGTCCAAGTTTGCCGAGATGCACCCGATCTTTAAAAGCATTGAAGTATCCAGAGACGATATCGGAGATCACATGAAAACCTACGCCGAAGAAAGAAACGTAATGAATCAATCCCGAAAATGTCTGGTCGGAAGTATGCTTGGAGAAAAGATCATGGTTATTTCACCTTTGCTGAAGTGGTATGTGGAACATGGCTTGAAAGTGATCCAGATCCATCAAGTGGTGAAGTACACGCCTGTAACCTGTTTCCAGAAATTCGGCGAACAAGTCAGTGAAGCTCGGCGTGCCGGAGAAGCCGATCCAGAGAAGAAGATAGTGGCCGAGATCCGCAAGCTTGATGGAAATTCCAGCTATGGGAAAACAGTCACCAACAAAGAGAGACACACAGACGCCATTTACTGTCAAGAGCATCAAGTCAGCTGCTATCTCTTCGACACTTCCTTCCGTCGCTGTAACCAGCTGAGTGCCAAGAACTTCGAAGTGGAGATGAGCAAGAAGACCATTCGACTGGATCTACCCATGCAGATTGGCTGTTTTTTGTACCAGTACGCCAAGCTCCGGATGTTGGAGTTTTACTACGATTTCATGGACGTGTTTGTGGATCGTTCGGTCTTCCAGTATTGCGCCATGGACACAGATAGTGCTTATATGGCTTTGTCCGCTACCAGATCAAACCAGATATGCAGCAGCGTTTCCAGATGGAAAAGAAGAATTGGTTCCCCCGTGATGACACCCCCGAACATGCCGTCTACGACAAGAGGACGCTTGGTTTGTTTAAGACCGAATTTACCAGGGATGAAATGATTGCCTTGTGTAGCAAAACGTATTACTGTTTTGGTGCAGAGGACAAATTTAGCTGCAAAGGAGTCAACAGGAAAACCAACGATATCAATAAAGGCACGTATATGGATGTTCTGCTAACAAAGCAGTCTGGATCCGGTACCAACAGAGGTTTCCGTTCCATTGATAACCAAGTCTACACGTACCTACAGGAAAGAGTTGGGTTTTCATATTTTTACCCTAAAAGAAAGGTGTTAGGTGATGGTGTTTCTACCGAACCATTGGACATTTAACTTGTGATATAAAATGTAATTTTTATTGTGTATATAATAGACTGTTTAGCCAAAGATTTTAAATATTTATCGTTGGATGTTGGATGATCAAATATTTTATTTGGATTTTAGCGCCACTTTCAGTTATATCGTGATCAAATAATTTATTTGGATTTTTGGTGTTTAATGCTACTTTCAGTTATATCGTGATCAAAGATTTTATTTGGATTTTAACGTCACTTTCAGTTATATCGTGATCAAAGATTTTATTTGGATTTTAACGCCACTTTCAGTTATATCGTGATCAAATAATTTATTTGGATTTTTGGTGTTTAATGCTACTTTCAGTTATATCGTGATCAAAGATTTTATTTGGATTTTAACGTCACTTTCAGTTATATCGTGATCAAAGATTTTATTTGGATTTTAACGCCACTTTCAGTTATATCGTGATCAAATATTGTATTTGGATTTTAACGCCACTTTCAGTTATATCGTGGTGGAGGAAACCTGGCAAACTTATCTCTATTTCAAAGATTAGTAAATTATTATAATTGCAAAGGTCTAGACGGACATTTTTTTATCTTATACATAGAAGAGCTTGAAAATACCAAAGAACAGACAACGGCCAAAAGGACAACAACATACACATAAAACAAAGGACAGTACATTAAAGTACAGAGGATGAGCCCTGCAGGAACAAAGGACTTCACATTAAAGTAGAGTATGAACCCACAGGGACAACACAACGGCCACGTCAAGCTTAAAACAAGGGCGTGGTCAAAAGCCTATGAAAACAGAAAAAAAGGGCAAATAGATATCATTCAGATATGGAAAGCGATAGAGTACAGACGTATAGAAGGATTGCGTCTACTATGTTCAATGACGGTGTTATCAACATGGGTCGAGTTCTAGTGTTATTTGCCTTCACGAGTCAAATGGGGCAACAGTATCCCACCGATGCATGGAAGTTTTGGGACATTTAACATGCCGTTCTTAAAGGGACAGAATACGAATACTTCAATCGATCGCTCATCTACCAATCAGAATAGAGGAAAAGGAACCAATCAGAAAGCTCCATTTCATAAACAACTGACCAATCGAAATACAGAATGACTGTCCAATCAGATACGTCGTTACGAAAGAAATCGAACCAATCAGACACGTCGCTACCAATGAATATTACGTCATTTTCTAAAAATAGTATCACGCTTTTGGATATAAGATGGTGCAACAAGAACTCCGCGTCATTTACTCTCTGGAACCCGCAACATGCCAAGTCGAAAAGGTAAAAGAGCCAAAGCTGTTCAGATGACAGAACAGCAGTCTAAAATCCCGCAGATAATTGATATTGTACAGATGCCACCAACTGTAGATATTATACAGATTCCACTGACAGAAGACATCTTACAGATGGCAGCAGAGATCAGTCAGATACAAGATGGCTCACAGACGCCCGATACCGCACAAATAGAAGACATCGTATCGATGGCTAGCGACATCCAACCGCTCAGGGTACATTTAGGAAGATTGTTGTATTTGGAATTTAAAGAATGGAATGGAACAAAGAGAGTAGACTTACGATTCTGGAAAGATGACACAGTTCCTACGAAAGAAGGAATGAGTTTACATTTGGATCAATGGAAGGCCCTGTGCAACATGCCGGACGTCATCGACGATTTGCTTACCAGAATCATAGAAAAAGAACCAGTAGAGTGGCGATACCATATCGGAGACGACGTTTTCGTCACCATCCAGGCACCTTACGTCTGTGTTCATATCAGAAAACACTTTATTCCCAAAGACGAATAGACCTACCGTCCTACAAAGAGAGGTGTGGTTTTACACATTGGAGAATGGAAAGAACTGAAAAAAACAATTCCATTGCTGGAAGAAAGAGAGCCAGTACTGAGACAGTTAGTTCCCTTTTATAGAACAGACTTGTAAAATAAAAAAATAGAAATGTTTGATTTTGTTTGCTATAAGTATGCCCCATCCACCCTAATTCAGTCAGTCGCACCCCGACATTCGAAACGACAACACGAGTAATACTTGTAGTCTATACAATAGGACCTATGTGTGGCCTGCAGATTTAAAAGGCCACTTAAAAAGCAAACACGGTCAACAAAAGTCTACGTTTAAGCGGCCATATACCCCCGAGCAGCAGTAACAGCGGTCATATAGCCCCGAGCAGCAGCAGCAGCGGTCATATACCTCCGAGCAGCAGCAGCGGTCACATACCTCCGAGCAGCAGCAGCGGCAGCACGAAATACAATGGAAAACAGAGGAGCCTTTCTGGATCATACCAACACAAGACCCCGATAGCTTTGTGTGTGTTGACGGGCCAGACCCAAATCATTTCATGCCATGGATACATCCTTTTACCAGCGTGATCTCGGGACCAACTGGAAGTGGAAAATCTGTCTTTGTGAAGAGATTTGTGGAAAACATGGTGTACATAATGTCTCCGATACCGAACCGTATCTTGTGGTGTTACGAAGAATACCAACCGCTATACGAGACCATACGAGGCGTAGAATTCCGAGCGGGCTTGCCAAGCTTGGATACGTTGGATCCCAAGCAGAGAAACCTCATCATCATAGACGATTTGATGGACGAAACGGACCAAAGGGTGGCTTCACTGTTTACGAAAAAGAGTCACTACAGAAACATCAGCGTGTGTACATCATACAGAAATTATTCCAAATAGGAAAATATCACAGAACCATCAGTTTGAACGCCCATTACATGGTTCTATTCAAAAATCCGAGAGACGTATCACAGATTTACAGTATAGCTCAACAGATGTTTCCTAGAAATGCGACATACATGTTACAATCCTTCGTCGCCGCTACTTCCTAAAAACCGCACGGGTACTTGCTCATAGACATTAAACAACAGACCCCGGACAGACTCAGATTGAGAAGTCACATCTTCCCTGGAGAGAAACAAACGGTCTATTTGGACGAATAATACAGGAGCACGAACAACACTTGCGCCACTTGTGATCGAGACGCCGATGTGGTAACATGGTATCTCCACGTTTAAGGAAACACGCTAACGACTTGTTGTTTCTACAGAAAGCCAAACATTGCATCAGCAAACAAATCATCGCCAAAGCCGACCGAAGTTTGATAAAGTGTTTGTGCGAGTGTGCGGACAACACTTTAAGAGGAAACGTACAATTGACACAGGCACAGAAGACCAAGCTCAGAAGAAACAAAGCAGGTTTGAGGACTCTAGCCAAGAAGTCCATCAGTCTCCAGAAGAAGAAAACCGTTTTACAGAGAGGAGGTTTCCTGGGATCTTCATTAGCATCCATCGCGTCCTGGTTGCATCCTTGATTTCCAAACTATTCCAATGAGGACTGTACATTTGACCCACACCAACCACTTTCAACAGAGACCCAAACCACCCGTTGAACAGAGGGTTCAGGTCGTGGATACGTTGGACAGAGAGATGAAAGAAGTGTTGGATAGAGAAGACGTCTCCGCCGACGAGCGCTTGAAGCTTCACGATCAAGCTCCTTTTAGATACAGGAACGTACTGGACGATTACAGACCAAAACCCAGTCCATCGGTACCACCACAGAAGACTCCAGATAACGAAGATCTACTCGAAAAAGAAATTATGGAAAGCGTGCCCATAATGCACAGACCAAAAGCAGCACTCTTACTGGAAAAGATGAAGACCAGTCCCGACATTAGTTGGAACGAGAAAGGGGAACTGAAATACAGGGAGAAATCGTTCAAGGAAGCAATGTGGTGGATTTAGTCAACGACGTGCTGCGCAAAAGGAAATATTTCAACCCACAAGGTTGGGAAACTTTTGGAGAAGACTTACGAGAAGCAAATGTTCTACAAGATTTGAATGGTCACGAGAACCGCTGGAGATACATCAGTCAGACAAAAAGAACACCGAGATCTCGCAAGCAACAACAGATCCCTCCCTTATTAGACCGTACTCCCCAAAAACACCAAGACGCAGAAGGAAAGAAGGAAAGAACTGGGTCGACTTTTAAAACGGGGGTTGATACCACGAAGGGGCAGTTGCAAACATGGAGTCGACCTATTACGACCTTTCGGCTCCCGCCAGTTATGGAGGATTGAGTAAATACAAGCCAAAAGGATATACGAAGAAAGAAGTCAGAGAATGATTACAGTCTCAGGACACGTACACTTTGCATAAACCGATTGGAAGAAGATTTCCCATGAAACGCGTTGTAGTCTATGGAATAGATCACCAATGGCAGACCGATTTAGTGGACGTTAGCAGAATATCGTCTTACAACAAAGGATTCAAGTACTTGTTGACGTGTATAGATGTGTTATCGGGGCACTCATTGGTGATTCCGCTGAAAGACAAGACGAAAAAACCTTGGTAGCCACTTTTACCACCATCTTCGAGTCGGGTCGACGCCCCGTCCGTTTGCAGACCGATAAAGGAACCGAATTTACCAACAGAGTCTTCCAGAAGTTTTTGAGAGAGAACGACGTTCATTTCTTCACCACCCAGAACGAGGAAACAAAAGTCAGTATCGTTGAACGGTTTAACAGAACATTGAAACCCAAGATGTAGAAGTATTTTACTCACCGGGAAACTCTCACCTATCTTCACGTCCTACAAGATTCGGTAGAATCGTACAATATAGCCCCTCACAGATCTATAGGGTTGCCTCCGGCAGAAGTTACATGGGCCAACCAAACGACGGTATCCAAAAGACTGTACGACAAAAGTGGACCCAGCCAGGAGATAGAGTGCGACTCAGTAAAACCAAGAGAACGTTCAAAAAGGACGGAGGAATTGCTTACGGTAGTGAAATGTATCGACACCAGACCGCCAGTATACTTAATCAAAGACGGCCACGCTGAAATTCTGGAGGGAACGTTTTATTCCGAAGAACTACAAAATGTCATCAAGAAGGACGACGTCTACAAGATAGAAATGATCCTGAAAAAGAGAAAGAAGGGGAGAGGAGTGCAGTACCTGGTCAAGTGGTTGGGATATCCGGACACCGTCAACAGTTGGATCTTTAAACAAGACTTACAAAAGAGAGTGACACTATCTAAGTGAAGTCAGTCTTACAAATGGCACCGAGTGACACGGACAGCACATCGTCTTGGGTCGTCTTTGGGAAAAAGATACCTCGATCGGAGATCGTGTTCCTCTGTCAAGTAATCATCCTGTACACGGTTATCGTAGTCAGCATATACAACTTGACGGCTGGAAACGCTAACAGCAACCTGTGAACGGCATTATTGAGCAGTTGTTTGGGTTAATTTCTACCGAACTCGACGATCAAGCAGAAGCATGTTTTATCTGACCTTACCCAGTAACAGTTCCATGGACTATTTTCCAAACAACACCCTGGCCAGTTTCACTACACGATTACCGCAGATGTTAGATTTGGATGGATCCTGGGCGATAGGACTGGCAGAGATACAATATCCGCACAGTTGGCACAACGTACGTAAAAACGAAGTATGGATACTGTTCACGGATAGACACCACGAGAAACACGTATTGGTACTGCCCGAAGGTTATTATGCATCCCCGAAGAGAATCGTCAAAGCATTAGAAGTCATGAAACAGCAGAAGGGAATGAAGAAGGGGTTTGGCTTGGATATGAGCGAAGTGGACCACAAAGCGAAATTATGGGTTAGAGACTTATCGCAAGTGATCATCAGTTCATTGTTAAAGTCGCTCCTGGGATTCGACAAGCTGGATTTTTCACCCAGAAATCATAAAGCACCGTACGTGTCAGACGTAACCAGGGGAGTAAATTCTCTGTACGTGTATTGCACACTGGTCGAACCGAGGATGGTGGGAGATGCCCAAGTTCCCTTGCTGAGAATAGTACCGGTGGCAGGAAGAAACGGAGAAATGATGACTCGCGCCTTCGACCACATACAGTACTGCCCCCTAGCACAACACCGATTCCAGGACATCCAAATAGATATAAGGGACGACACGGGAAAAGTCGTCCCATTCGAACGAGGGAGAGTGGTGGTGACACTTCACTGTAGAAAGAAGAAAACGTATCTGGAATGAAGCCACCATACAGAATCGACCGACAATATTTCCAAGATTATTACCTTCGCCAAGCGGGTCACGGATACCCCGTGTATTCCGGGGATCGACTTCAGAGAGGACACGGCCTGGGAAGTATATTCGGAGGACTGTTCAAAGCAACCATGCCTTTATTGAAGAGTGGAGCCAAAACGTTGGGTCGGAGGCCCTGAAGACTGGACGTAACATTGCCGGAGACGTGGTCCAAGGGAAGAATCTGAAACAAGCAGTCAAGACTAGATTGAAAACCACCGGACAACGGATGTTACAGACAGCCCTGGCCCAATCTGGACCTCCGGGTGAACGACTAAAAACAGAAACGCACGCCAGAAAAAAGCCAGACGTCGTCAGACCAAACAACGGAACACATCGAGAGACATCTTCGGATAATGGCTCTCGTGCACCCTCAATCATGCGAATGTACCAAATCGGAATTGGACTTGTTCGGAGTTCCACCCACCCAGACCAGCGTGGAGCACGATATTGGGAACAAAAAGCTTGACGTCAACCCTGACGGATCAAGGTCCTTACGAATTCGTGGTGAGCGGCGCCGGAGAAGATTACATCGATTTAACCAATACTCATTTGTTCGTAGAAGCACAGATCACAAAAGCAGATGGGTCGGCAATGGACGTCGATTCCGACGTGGGACCCGTTAATTTATGGATGCACTCCTTATTCAGCGACGTAAGCGTCAGTCTCAACGGAAAGCTCGTATCCCCTCCCACCAGCATGTACCCGTACAGAGCTTACTTGGAAACGTTGCTAAGCTACGGACCCACCGCCAAGGATTCGCAACTGACAGGTGTCGTGTGGTACAAAGACACGCCCGGATTCATGGACAGCAGGGAAGAAAGACTAGCGCTGATTTCGGAGAGTAAACCGGTGCAGATGATGGGGAAGCTACACTTGGATTTGTTTTGTTAAGAGAAATACCTGCTAAATCAAGTGGAAATGAAGATCAAACTGGGGAGAAGCAGAGACGTGTTTGCCTTAACGGGTGTCACAGACACTTTTAAGATCAAGATCAAGGACATCAGCCTCTTCGTGAGAAAAGTACAACTGAGCCCTAACATACGGATGGAACACGTCAAAGCTTTGGAAAAGACCAGCAGCGAGTACTCCATTCGAAGAGTGGAAGTCAAAGTAGACACGGTACCCACCGGCAACATGAATTACGTTCAAGATAACATGTGTCTAGGACAGATGCCCAAGCGACTGGTGATTGGATGTGTAGACAGCGATGCTTTGAACGGAATCATCACTAAAAACCCGTTCAATTTCAAACACTACAAGATCAATTTCCTGGCTCTCAACGTGGACGGAAAGCAGATTCCCAGCAAACCTTTAAATAGAAGACGTCATGAAAAAACACCCGGGAAACATATTCGTGTTTAAAGGAGTGTATGCCAGAAATAGATTACCCTTACAATTGAACGTGCCTTCGGCATTGGTAGGAAACACGGAACCGGACAGTTTAGACGGAGAACATTGGATTGCCATGTACATTGACGCCAATTCCAGGGGAGAATACTACGACCCGATGGGACTACCACCCTACCAAACCGCGTACGTAGCTTTCCTGAACAAACAGTGTACGAGTTGGACTTACAATACAGTCAGAGTTCAAGAAGAAGGAAGCACGGTGTGCGGACAACATTGCATCTATTACCTGATTCATCGATGTAGAGGATACTCAATGACGAACATCACAGGCTCGCTGAAGAATCCCAAAGAAGCAACGGACATAGTCAAGACTTTTGTGTATATCAATAAAGCTTAGAAAATGTATTTGGTGTTTGTTATAATATAATGCCCGTATGATGAATAAAATTTTATTTACGAAAACATCCAAACATACAAATAAAAACATAGAAAAAAACAAGCTGTCATATATTAAAAGCAAAGCGTCACCAGGGTTCACTAATAATAACATTACCACGTAATTCACTGATGGCTTCCAGTACATTATATTCCTTTAAGATATATTCCCCCAAATACTAATGTCACTTTTGTCGGAATGTGCCGGAGATACGCCTAGTCGAAATCGGGTCCGTTGGGATTACATTCACCACAATATATAGCTCCCTCTAAGCTTTGGTGGGCCATGTAGCAAGGAAGGGTTGTATTCAGATCTGAAATGATATCTGGCAACACTTTATCCACGTCCTGTAATTTGTCGAAATGTTCAAAGTCCAGGGTCACTCCTTGAGGTGTTGGATGCATACACTGATCTACGGGGGACAGCCAGTGATATCTTATATCTATGGTTAATGCCGGACTCCCGGTGCTAACGTAAACATTTTCGCCTAAGTGTATCTTTAATGACGCATACCTGTTGTGTGACAGGCAATGAACTGCCTCGTCAAAATCGTCCAGATACGTTTCAAACATTTTCCAACGAATCAAGGGGAAACACATTTCTATTACTCCTTGTTTAAGGGTGATTTCTTCTCTTTCCACCCTCAGATACACTTCTTCACCCAGATGAAAACGCTAGAGCGAATCTGTGTTCTAGTTGCATCTGAAACATAAAAAAATGTATTTTTAACAAGGGAATACCATTTTAATTTGGATATCGCAAGACAATGCAAATTCACGAATTAGTTCTAAATAAGTATTCCAATGTCTGCCTGCGAAACCACATCCCATGCGATGTGGGATAGCTACAGTTTGAATGTTTAATGTACGCAGTAAAAAGGGAACCATTATCACATATTGGATAGTGTCGCGTTTGTATTTTGCTTATGTTTTCTCTTACTACACATTTAAAATATTTTTTTTTATTTACTTAGTTGTAAGAAATCGTATTACAGGAATTATACAAAAATGACACAAAGTTTATTAAATGTAAAACTTGTGAAACGTTAATTCTAATCTGTTAAGATAATCCTCAGTTCCGACCAGATCCTGTCAAGTTAATTACTTCCTACAAGTTAATCCTCAGTTCCGACCAGATCCTTTCCGTTATGCATTAAAACATATCCTGTTTCAACCTTAATATTAAACAAATCAAAATTTTCTTTTATACCGTCTATCAAACAAAATCGAATAAACATATCCTGTTTCAACCTTAATATTAAAACTTTCTTTTATACCGTCTATCAAGCAAAATCGAATTCTTCGCCCATAATTTATATTGAATTTTTAAGTATTTGTGTTTTCTCTTACTACACATTTTAAATTATTTACTTAGTTAGAAAAAGAAAATAATATTAGAGGACTTACCTTCAAATAGTGAATGATAAATTTCCAAGTTCAAATAGTGGATGATAAATAGCCAAGTTTATAGCGTAGAAAATAATACAAGGAATAGTCAACAATACGTCCGTTCACTTCGAGAATTGCTGAACAAGTGATGGAATTTGAATTTGAAAAATACAAGTGCAGGGTTCTTCTGCGATTGTTTGGAACTGTCGAAGGTTTTCATTGGTTCCGTTTTACCGAATTCATTGGATGAAGAAAAAAAGGCGGCTTCCGATTGGTTCTTAATCGATAGATTTTTTTCGGTGGGAAACGCTCCCATTGGTCAATTTGAATTGTTGCTATGAATTCAAATTTTAGCGGGAAAATTTGAATTTTGGCAGGAAATTTGAATGTTGGCGGGAAGATTACTTAGGTCATTTCCGGTTCACCACTTCCGGTTTTCTCACTTCCAGTTGCGCATGCGCACGCGATCACTTCCGGTGACGTCACGATCCCCATCGATCTCCCTCAAATACGACTTGATCTGTGCTTATATACTACTAATGATCGTTTATCAAATTTTTTCAATTACTCTTTCGTGCAATAAAATGTAAGAACACAACTATATACAAACTAGGATGGAATTATAAACATATGTAAAAATCAATGAATTCATAGCAACAATCCAATATGAATTTAAACATAGTTTATTATTTTTGAGAATTTTTAATTCTACAGTTTCCTCTGAAGTTTCCTCTGAGGAAAATGCTGAAGTCTTTAACTGAATTTCATAAATTCGTTAAATGAACGCATAAACAAAAGAATACTGATAGTGTCTATATTTCTACATAGTTACCTCTTGATCTGCGACTTGCTAGATACAAAATGGTGGCTATATCATCATTATTGACATTGAAAGATATTCTTTTAACATTTATTTCTACTTTGGTAAATTCGCTCAATAAACTGTCACCGACAATTCGAAAAAATGAATGTGTGACGTCATGTATAATTGTAACATCGGTCCAGTTGTACTTTTCAAAAATACTAAGATACATTTGTGCAAATTTATTCAAGCCAAATGAAAGACGTGTAAGAGTCGGGAAGTTGAGTTTATTTCCAAGATTTCCACTAGTTCCTACTGGAGTGATCACAGGAAGATTCCATGAGGCAGTCAGTCTGCCGACAACATCAACACCAAAACTACAGGCTGTAATTAAATAGTAAAAAAGTAATCATTTTCATGTCAATTAGTATGACCTGTGGCAAGTCTTATTTTAATGTGAAAGGAAGGTAGCATTTTTGTCATGAATATATGTGACATATTGCTCATGTACTTGGTGTTAAAGAACAATCTACAAATAAATCAAACCAACCACAGGGAATCAACTGACAAAATTATTCTTAATTACAACATGATATAAATCATGTCAGGTTTGAATGTTGATATTCAAATGTTTTCTTGGTCAACTAAAGCGCAATGAATAATCTCCGAAACATAGAGAAAAACTACTTTTATAAAAGCATATTTTAATGAACTATAAACCAAAGGCATCATCCGCGCAGTAGTCAGTGTTTCGCACTGACCCCACGTGGTTTATTAGATATATTCATTATTTATACAGTTCCTTAATAATGTAATTGTTATTAAAACTACAGTTCCCCATACCACCTCAGGCATACCTGCCAACCTCTGAAACCTTCAATGAGGGAGATCTCCTCCTCAGCTATGACAGCTGAGGGGGGGGGGGGAGATTTTGCGCGAACGACATTTTCAGCCTAAATATATGACCTGTACACTATATACATCTACAAAACATCAATAAGAGTTAATAAATATACTTTATTTCTTCAATTCATTGCTATAATCTATACAAGCTGTTTTTGCTTTTTTCAATACCTCTGAGTCAGGACAATACTCATAACATTCCATATTTTGATTTTGTTTGGCACAAATAAGTGAGCATATAGTGTCATTTGCCAATTCTGACCAGTGTTCAGTTTGAATTTTTTTTAGCATCGAGAAAATACTTTCACTATCTGCATTACTATTTGGCAGAACAACACATGCCAGGGCTAACTTAGACAAATTGGGATATCTAGGTTGTTTCGAAAATAACTCCTTTATATCACACATTTCCCCCAAAAAAGTTCCAACATCCGAAAAGTTGACTGAACATAATGTGCAAAATGAAGATTCATTGCCGTGTGAACTTGGTCGTAAAAATTGAAAATCCTTCATCCAATCTGCTTGAAATTTGCAGTTATATTTCTTCTTTTTAACACTGCTGCTTAGTCCAGACAAAGACCTCTTTCTTGTTGGAGTTGACATGGCAGAAATGATTTTCGATTACTTATAAATCGAACATGAAAACTACTCGCCAAAGTTTTCAAATGATCGCCCTTTGTTTGTTTACTTCTATTGACAGTAATGAAAATCCCGAGAAATACGAATGCGGGTCATTGTGGGTTAAAATATCCGAATGCGAGAGATTCTATACTCCCGCGCGGGAGCGAACCAGCAAGCGGGAGATTTCCAGAATTTCGTCGCTTGTGCGGGAGAATCCCGCACAAAACGGGAGGGATGGCAGATATGCCTCAGGTATACGTGGCCTTACCAGAAAACCTTAACAAAAATTGGCTATTTTGTTTATGCTTTTCGTATTCCTGCTCCCAAAACTTTTAATTATCTGGGTTTCCAATTTTTTTTTTTTTCGCTTTAACCTGATAAAGGTTATTCCAGAAATGCGCACTAAATTAGCTATCTACGTTAATATTAAATTAGTAATACTTGTTATCTAATACAATTCTCTTTCGATAAAGAAAAAAAAAACATGTCTTTTCAGAATATGTCGCACTCTAAAGTATGTAATTTCTTTCAAGGGTAACTTTATTAGATATATATAAAAAAAAAATGTTTATTGTCTTATTCATATTGTTTAATTTCATGGTATATTTCTTTTTAATTATTTTGAAATAAAGCAATAAAACTATGTTTGACAATAGTTGAAATGAGATATAGCTTAATTGGGGTTTTGGTATATACGATATTAAATCAAGGTGTAACAGAAATTAATAACATTTTTGCATTTGTCTTTGTACTTATGTATTAATAAAAGCGTGAATGGAATAACCTTCACTAGGTACGCTCATGATGAACAGATTGGAAAGCCAAATAATTTAAAAGTCTTTGGGAGAAAGTAAGCAAACAGGCCTCAACATGATAGCCAAATCGGGCATGGTCACCTATTCTTGAGGCAAGGGAATCTTAGTTTTTTAATTATTACATTATCTAGGAACTGTAAATTTAATAATTACATTATCTAGGAACTGTAAATTTAATTATTACATTATTTAGGAACTGTAAATTTAATTATTACATTATTAAGGAACTGTATATTTAATTTTTACATTATCTAGGAACTGTACATTTAATTATTACATTATCTAGGAACTGTAAATTTCAATCATAAATAAATACATCAAATACAATATATTAGTACCGAGACATTGGGCGGATAATATCCTCTGGTACTAATAGTCCACCAGCAGAGGTATCGAAACATTGGGCGGATAATATCCTATGATACTAATAGTTCATCAGCAGAGGTATCGAAACATTGGGCGGATAATATCCTCTGGGACTAATAGTTCACCAGCTGAGGTATCGAAACATTGGGCGGATAATATCCTCTGATACTAATAGTCCACCAGCAGAGGTATTGAAACATTGGGCGGATAATATCCTCTGGGACTAATAGTTCACCAGCTGAGGTATCGAAACATTGGGCGGATAATATCCTCTGGTACTAATAGTCCACCAGCAAAGGTATTGAAACATTGGGCGGATAATATCCTCTGGGACTAATAGTTCACCAGCTGAGGTATCGAAGCATTGGGCGGATAATATCCTCTGAGACTAATAGTCCACAAGCTGAGGTATCGACCATTGGGCGGATGATATCCTCTGGGACTAATAGTTCACCAGCTGAGGTATCGACCATTGGGCGGATAATATCCTCTGGGATTAATAGTCCACCAGCTGAGGTATCGACCATTGGGCGGATAATATCCTCTGGGACTAATAGTCCACCAGCTGAGGTATCGACCATTGGGCGGATAATATCCTCTGGCACTAATAATCCACCAGCTGAGGTATCGACCATTGGGCGGATAATATCCTCGGGGAATATCCGCTGGGACTAATAGTCCACCAGTTGAGGTATCGACCATTGGGCGGATAATATCCTCTAGGACTAATAGTCCACCAGCTGAAGTATCGACCATTGGGCGGATAATATCCTCTAGGACTAATAGTCCACCAGCTGAGGTATCGACCATTGGGGGGATAATATCCTCTAGGACTAATAGTCCACCAGCTGAGGTATCGACCATTGGGCGGATAATATCCTCTAGGAGTAATAGTTCACCAGCTGAGGTATCGACCATTGGGCGGATAATATCCTCTAGGACTAATAGTCCACCAGCTGAGGTATCGACCATTGGGCGGAAAATATCCTCTAGGACTAATAGTCCACCAGCTGAGGTATCGACCATTGGGCGGATAATATCCTCTAGGACTAATAGTCCACCAGCTGAGGTATCGACCATTGGGCGGATAATATCCTCTGGTACTAATAGTCCACCAGCAGAGGTATCGAAACATTGGGCGGATAATATCCTATGATACTAATAGTTCATCAGCAGAGGTATCGAAACATTGGGCGGATAATATCCTCTGGGACTAATAGTTCACCAGCTGAGGTATCGAAACATTGGGCGGATAATATCCTCTGATACTAATAGTCCACCAGCAGAGGTATTGAAACATTGGGCGGATAATATCCTCTGGGACTAATAGTTCACCAGCTGAGGTATCGAAACATTGGGCGGATAATATCCTCTGGTACTAATAGTCCACCAGCAAAGGTATTGAAACATTGGGCGGATAATATCCTCTGGGACTAATAGTTCACCAGCTGAGGTATCGAAGCATTGGGCGGATAATATCCTCTGAGACTAATAGTCCACAAGCTGAGGTATCGACCATTGGGCGGATGATATCCTCTGGGACTAATAGTTCACCAGCTGAGGTATCGACCATTGGGCGGATAATATCCTCTGGGATTAATAGTCCACCAGCTGAGGTATCGACCATTGGGCGGATAATATCCTCTGGGACTAATAGTCCACCAGCTGAGGTATCGACCATTGGGCGGATAATATCCTCTGGCACTAATAATCCACCAGCTGAGGTATCGACCATTGGGCGGATAATCTCCTCGGGGAATATCCGCTGGGACTAATAGTCCACCAGTTGAGGTATCGACCATTGGGCGGATAATATCCTCTAGGACTAATAGTCCACCAGCTGAAGTATCGACCATTGGGCGGATAATATCCTCTAGGACTAATAGTCCACCAGCTGAGGTATCGACCATTGGGGGGATAATATCCTCTAGGACTAATAGTCCACCAGCTGAGGTATCGACCATTGGGCGGATAATATCCTCTAGGAGTAATAGTTCACCAGCTGAGGTATCGACCATTGGGTGGATAATATCCTCTAGGACTAATAGTCCACCAGCTGAGGTATCGACCATTGGGCGGAAAATATCCTCTAGGACTAATAGTCCACCAGCTGAGGTATCGACCATTGGGCGGATAATATCCTCTAGGACTAATAGTCCACCAGCTGAGGTATCGACCATTGGGCGGATAATATCCTCTAGGACTAATAGTCCACCAGCTGAGGTATCGACCATTGGGCGGATAATATCCTCTAGGACTAATAGTCCACCAGCTGAGGTATCGACCATTGGGCGGATAATATCCTCTAGGACTAATAGTCCACCAGCTGAGGTATCGACCATTGGGCGGATAATATCCTCTAGGAGTAATAGTCCACCAGCTGAGGTATCGACCATTGGGCGGATAATATCCTCTAGGACTAATAGTCCACCAGCTGAGGTATCGACCATTGGGTGGATAATATCCTCTAGGACTAATAGTCCACCAGCTGAGGTATCGACCAAGTGATAGAAATGAAAACGTAGATATCGAATTTAGTGTGCACGTACGTCAATATTAAACGATTGAAAATCCAAATAATTTAAAAGTCTTTATGAGCAAGATAACCAAAGTGTCCAAATAGGGCAGCTAAAATGGGTTACGGTCGATCATTCCTGAAGGAGAAGAACCTTAGTTTTAATAATAATTACATTATTTAGGAACTGTAAACTTGGATATTATGTTTTATATGTAATGTTTTGAAGTTCGTTGTTTGTCCTTTTGTACATTTTCTTTTGGATATCGCGTCCTTCAATTAATGGATTCTGATCACCCGTTTGGTATCTTCAAACTCTTCTAATAAACCATGCCAGTGCCGTACACCGATTGTTGGCCCCACGATACCCTAGAAGACTAATAATATTCGGGAGCAAGAAAATCTACCCCAATGGAAGTACAGATGATCTTTTTAGAAATTAGAGAATGTAAATGGTTAAGAATAGCATTGTCATTGACTTAGCAACTGAAGATCGGCTGACAATCTGTTGCCGTTTCTATTATTTATTTATTTTTTTATTTCTGTCTGAATCTACACCATTAAGTGTCATTTGTGCAACTAATTCATTGTACGAAAAAAGCTGCAACACAGTTCTATGGACGCTAACTAGTCAACAATAAATCAATGAATCTAACAAATTATTTTTCAATGTGTGTGATGAATATATAGAATCAAAATCTTTATGTCGAAGAAAAATAATATTAACAGAAGACACATGTCGAATGAAATCTTGTGATTCTGTATTCGGTATTCGTAGGACAATGGTTTAACATCTAACAAATTCGATAAATACTGTTTATATCATCTATTTTCGTCAATTTGATATCGTCGAAAAGATTCGATGAATACTGGTTATATCGTCTATTTTCGTCAATTTAATATCGTCGAAAGTAGGGAATTACAGAGAAAATACAAATTTCATGAAATTTGTGTAAGTTTTTGTTTCAATCACAATTGTACGATTGTTGATAAAAGAAAATGTGGCTTGGTTACTCTGTTATGAAAAGAAAGTTTAAACAGTGATAGTCATCAATTACACCAATATCAACAAAACGAGCAATCACCTCTCGTCTGAAATCACTGAATGCAAAAAAAAAAAACATCACGGCATATGATGTTGGAAATCCAGTTCTTCCTGGCTTGGCATAAGCACAAAACAAATGTGGCGGAGTTAAACCTGTTAATGGGATACCCTTCCCTCTTACTAACTGAATCTCCAATGGCAATAAATATCTAAAAAAAAGCAATCGTTTCGGCTCTATTATGGTTTTATTACTCCCAAAACATTAAATAATTTATTTTCCAATCTTTCTATTTTAAGAGTACTTGATTCCAGACATGCGTCGTCCACACTAAATTTGATATCTACGTTTTAATTAGTGATATCTGACCTATATCTAACCAATGGAAATGAGCTTGTAGTGTAGTAATCAAATATAGTTATTTTTAGATGTTAATACTCAACTAATTGATGACAAAATCCTACTGTTTAATTCTTCAGGAATTGCTATTGACAAAGGTATGAAGTGAGGTAGCGCTGCATACAAAATGTACTTCTGTCAACTTTTTACCAACCCAATAAAACTGAATTACATTTAATACTTATAATTATATTATTATACAATTGAAATGATTATTATTTCTTTTGATTTTTTACATTTTCAAGTTTTGTTATTGTGTGTAGTTATTAGATTTCATGAAGTTTGAAAATAGTTCCCGGTAGTAGGCGTGGTTGAATGGTTGTCAGCTTCATTGACTTATGAATCTTCAATTTCTTAGTCACGAGTCAATATTTTGACATATGAGTGAAACGAACACACAATGTAATTACGGGGTAGTGATAATAGGTGTGCTCGAATGTAATTCATGCCCAACGGCTTATGTATAAGGGTAGTTCATTTAGTAAAACATCAAGGAGAATATGTGATGTTGGTGGGCCGTTTTTATTAGTGGTCGTTGGTGGCCAACGTTGTGAGTGGTTATTGGTTCATAGTTGACTCTCTGTTACATCTGGGGTTTTTTATGTGGCAATTTAATTTTTCTTTAGTCTTATCCCATTCACATGCTTTATATACAATACTTATTTTGTGCAAACTTCTTCTCGTCATGAATATAGCTGACGCTAACGCTTGTTTGGTTGGTTGTTTGTTGAAGTTGGGGTTTTTGGGGGGGGGGGGGGGGGGCGTTGGAGGGGGTGGGGGGAGGGGGTTTTCGTTTCAACCATTATTAGCATAATTAACGGTTTTTAATGTCAGCATATTTGGACTTAATATTTTTATATAGACCTTCGTGATCTAAGATGTTACACAACATCCTTGAAATCTGGTAGAATTATTGGAATTATCCTCTCGTCCGTTAAAATTGGTCAACACCTGCAATCGGTCACAATTTTGGAATGCACTGTCACGTGAGTTCAGATGTCGATGACGTCATTTATCCTGCAAACTGCGTCCATAAATAGATAATCTATTTACTTTCACTTTGATCAAGACAACAATGAGATTTAAACAGATTAGAAAAAATATCTATAGGTTTTGGTGCCAAAATGGTGCCATTTTACTACTACCATTTTTCCTTAATAATCAAAGTCAAATATTTCCAAAAAAAACCAGTCCGTAGTGGATAACTTGCATATCCTGGGTTTGTTTACATTCCACTGCGCATCTTGATCTATATTTACAACTCTATAAGGCAACGACAATTGTATTGTTTTCGTTTTGAAATTCGGTAATTCCTTAGACAATTTTCAGATTTTTAGGGGAAATTGTGTTGAATAAATATGATTTAATATAAATTCTGTACATGGAAATGGATAAAATTGTACATGAAAACAGAGAAATTCTCTGCTGAAAACAAGTGACGGCAAACACAATTTAATGAAAAAATGGGGAAATATGGAAAAAGCAAATTAAAAAAATATTGTAAAATACAATACTCTCTATAGATATATTTATTGTCAAAATATGAGAAATGGTTTTCAATCAACATGGTTAAATTTTGTGAAAAATGTTTGGACAATAGTGGGCTCAACAACATTTGGCTTTGGCAAGGGAATTTTAATTCTAAGTGGTTAAACGAAAATCTGAAAAGAAATTGAAAAGATCAATTTATTCAAAAATGGAGATCTGACATGGAAAATTCTTCAAAAGGTATCTGTTATAGATTGTTCAAAGAGAATTTTGAATTCGAAACGTATTTAGATATTTTATCCGATAAAGATAGAATAACATTATGTAAATTCAGAACTTGTAATCATAGATTGCCAATTGAAATAGGTAGATGGCAAAATGTCGATCGTTCTGATAGAATTTGTCATATCTGTCAAACGGCAGAGATCGGTGATGAGTTTCATTATATTCTCCAATGCAGACAAATACATAATGATAGAAAATTATACCTTAAAAAAAAATTCTTGGTAGAGTTAATGTTTTAAAATTTGGCATGCTATTTCAGAAAAAAACCAGATCTGTTTTGCGAAACCTTTGTAAATTTATCAGTTATTAATATAACAGTAGGTCGTCCTGGTTAACCGCCTATCTCTGTAGCACCTTTTATATTAAATCTCTTCCTAATAGGCTAATGTGAATCCATCTTGTCACGTGTACTGCGTATAATATGTGAAATGTATTTGAATGATGTTTTTCTCTGTACCATTGTTCTGTTATGGTTTATGAGAATAAAGATCTTGTCTTATCTTGTCTTGTCTTGGTCTATTGGTGTTCCACGTGACTAGTTCATGGTTGACCGATTTTAGGTAGCGTGATTTGTGCGCCATTACAAAACTTATGCAAACAAAAAAGTCAGTGACCCGACATTTCTTCATCGAGTTAAGCGATGTTTTGGCATTTTATTTGGCTTAAGTGCCCAAGTAAGCATGGCATTTATCTTTGATATAAATACCAATTTGAATGAGAATAATAAGGAAATGTCTTAACTGACCGATTTACGGTCACAGGTGGATACCTACGACAGTGTGGTATTTTTGTTTTCATTATAATTATTTTTAGAAAAATGAATTTTAGACAAAATATCGTATTATGTTCCTACTTCTTCCTCATAAGTCTCAATTTATAAATATTGGACGTTTGATCTTTTTTTCCTTTTCCATGGCCATCCACTAACATCTTACAACACCAGAGATCAAATTTCAATCGACTAATCAGCAATGAGCTTACCAGTTCTTTAGGTATTAAATACCATAAAGATTTTATGTAGACAACTTCCGAATGTAAATCAAATGCTGACAAGATACGATAGTGGCGACCGTTTCACTAAAGGTCTTAAGTCGTAAACGTAGACGTAAGTGTACTCTTAAGAGCTACGATCGTTTCACTAAT
This sequence comes from Bathymodiolus septemdierum, assembly GCA_963383655.1. Lineage (NCBI taxonomy): Eukaryota > Metazoa > Mollusca > Bivalvia > Mytilida > Modiolidae > Bathymodiolus > Bathymodiolus septemdierum. The sequence continues at coordinate 27,498,932 of OY726519.1, forward strand.
AGTTAGGATTTACGACATACGATAAAAGGTGATCGCAAAGTTGAGTGGTGGAAGGTACTCGTAAGTCGTAAATCATAAACCTATTTTTGAAGAGAAGAATTGCAATCTATATGTTTTTAATATGAACATTAATCAAATGAAGCAATCAATAAATATTAGATGCACGCAACATTTTTTTATATTTCGAGAGCCATATAAAATCATTAAAACAGCTACACATTATTGTTTTGTTTTTTTCAGTGTATTTTCTATCAGTTCTGCATTTACAATATCAACATATTTTATTAACGATTGTATACCTAGAAGAAATTTAAAGAAAACAATGATATCGAGTGCATGTAAAAACAATGGTTCAAAAATAAAGTTGAGCACAAACAGAGAGCGCATTACATTTCCGTGGATTTGGGGATTAACAGGTATCACTTTTGCACGGAGAAAGAGCATTACAATTGCCCGTAAAATGTACCTGAGACTTTTTTTTTTTTTTTTTTTTTTACATTTGCGAGGATTACCTGTTATTTAGAATATATTTGATTTACTCATAATATTTTCTGCATTTTGCAGCATGACTGACGATGCAATATGGATTATTCGCCTCTTTCGTCAGCCTTTAAAATGAAAACAAAAAATATAAGAATATCATAGATCTAAATATATGAAATATAAATTAAAAAAAAATAGTGGAACATACATGTATAAAAAAACCAATAATTTTGAAGGCAACAGATATTTTAGCAGTCCAAATGTTAAAATTAATTTTTATTGATTATATAAAGCGTTAAAACACTCACTATGAATATAAATCAACAGTACATGTTAAAGTTTAATATCGAAAGATGTGTATTTTTGTTGTTTTATGTGTTGATGAAACATATTATTTTATTTGCATGAATATAGGGATGGCAATAAAACTACCCAAATCCTCCTGCCTCCCCCCCCCCCCCCCCCCCCCCCCCCCCGGTGGGCAGGGATAACAGATTAAGTAATTTCTGGCTGGCGAAAGAAGTAAATAAAGAGGTAATAAAGAAGTTGCAGCACCAGTGCTTGTAAAAACCATAAAATATTATGAAAATGCGAATTGTACTTTAAAGAAAGGTAAAAAAAAATCCGCACAATTGTCATGTGTTAAAATCTTCACGTAAATGTAGGATTTTTTCCATGCAATTGAAATGTACAGCAAACGGAATATCAGTGCAGAATGTGAATGTATTGCCAAATATATGGTCACATTTTTTAAATTTCCCCTTGCATATAGGATGAAATTTGCTAAAATATATTCCATAAAAAAAAATTCTTCTCAAATTTCGCACAGGCGCTCGTAGCACGGACCACCCCCTTTTTCTAACTTTCTGTTTACAAATTTATTTTCAATAAAATTTCTTTATTTCTTTATTATTTCATCTCTTTTTCCTTATTTTAACTTGTTCCTGTCAATATTCATACAATCTCATGTTAACAACAATTTGCATGTTTCGACCCTATATTATATAGATACTTAATAATCCACTGAAATTTCAGTAAAATTTTACACTTAACATTTTTTTTCTGATAGCTTTGGTTTATTCATTTAAAAAATCACTTTGGAGTTTTATAATTAGTTAGATATTCAAAATGTATTTAAACACATTTAAAATTTGATTATTAATGTAATCAGCTTTCGAGCTGTTGGGTTTATATATAAAATATATGATACAATATATCTTTTTACCTCCATTATAGGAGATGTTACTTTTCGCAAGTCGTAAGTCGTAACTCTTAAGCTTTAGTTTAATAATATTTTATTGTACATAAACAATAGGATTGGACAGCAAGCTATTCCAACTTATATGAAGTCCTCTCCTTACAAATTATACACATGAATTAATGACAGCAAAACAAAACACAGACAACACACCCTACAACCGACTATATGGACAACAGACGCTATCGGGAACTCAAATCATATCTACGTCACACAGAATGACAGGTAGGAATTTCTTTGACGTTTTTCTTCCATTTTATCTACTTTTTGGATTTTAAATTTAAGTCTGATTTGTTGCACTACAAATGAGAAATTTGCATACCAAATATAACAGTATAGGTTTTATTTAGTAAGTTTTCAATCAATGAAGATAGAATTTGACATTTTCAACAGAGAATTCTTCAGAACATTAACGTTTTCTCTAAAATTTCAAAAGAAATCACAAGTTTCTATCATATACATTAAAAATATAGTGTTTCTTCTACCTTCTACAACGAGAACTCGAAGTGTTATGTAGTAAGAATAGTATACGCAATTTAATTCCAATGGTCAAAATGTTTTGGCTATCGGGGACAGAAGATTATTTTGAAACTGACTATCACTGGCAGCAGATGTTGGCAATCGGGAATAACAGTGACATGAATTCTTATTTCTGGTTTGTCCTGTAATAAGTTGAGCCATTAGTGTTTAGAATAATTCAAATATTGAAATTCATGCCTTTAAATTTCAAAACATTGAGATTGTTCCGAAGTAAAAATATATTTTCGAAGCTATGAAACCCATTAAAAAATAGTTTTTTGTCCAATACCATAGTATTAACTTTTGCTTGTATTGATTTCCATTGTCATTGACTTTGGAAATGTCTTTGACGTGGATTAAATGAGAAATAACTTGAAAATTATTTCTTTTAAAAAAAATTGATTGAATTAGGATATTTAGAAGTTTTGTAATATTTGATTTTTGATAAATTTCATCAGATCAGTGGAGTTAAATGGCAATCGGGAACATGAACAATTTCACGAGACTTTTTAGTGTCAAATCGGGAAACAAATGATTGTTCTACAAGTGTCAGGGGCAGCCAGGGAGGAGAGGTATGAATAATGCACAATAATGAGAGAAACAAAGTTAATTAACAATGGAATTTCTTTTAATTGTTTTCATGTTCCCGATTGCCATTTAACTCCACTGATCTGATGTACGTGATAGCCCGATCTGCTGTCCCCGATAGCCAAAACATTTTGACCATTGGAATGAAATTGCGTATAATATTCTTACTACATAACACTTCGAGTTCCCGTTGTACAGGAAGGCAGAAGAAACACTATATTTTTCATGTATATGATAGAAACTTGTGCTTTCTTTTGAAATTTTAGAGAAAATGTTAATGTTCTGAAGAATTCCCTGTTGAAAATGTCAAATTCTATCTTCATTGATTGAAAACTTACTAAATACTAAAACCTATACTGTCATATTTGGTATGCAAATTTCTCATTTGTAGTGCAACAAATCAGACATAAATTTAAAATCCAAAAAGTAGATAAAATGGAAGAAAAACGTCAAAGAAATTCCTACCTGTCATTCCGTGTGACGTAGATATGATCTGAGTTCCCGATAGCATCTGTTGTCCAGATAGCCGGTTGTAGGGTGTGGACAATAGACATTTAAAATGTTGACACTGGAAGAAAGTAAGAAGTACAAGTGAAAAAGTGAAAAAGTGAAAAATTGCTGACATTAGTCCTACAATCGTTTTGATTGATTTATAAAAGTTCGAACTTTTTCAAATATTTTGACGTCATAACTATACTTATCGTTCCCAAAGAGCAAAGTTTCAATATTGATATTGATATTGATATCGTCGCAATTACTCAGAAGTGTTCTTCTTTCGTTCAGGTATAAAGGACATTCCAGAAAAATAATGTATAGCATCATCAAAAACTCTTAAGCTTAGGACTAGTTTAGTGAAACGCACGTATACGTGCACGAAAGGAAATCTTAAGAGTGATCTTAGACTTACGATTTACGATCACTTTAGTGAAACGATCGCTTGATGTTATTTGATATTAGAGAAATGTTGAATAAAATAAAATGAAAAAAATCTCACAAAAGAATATTTTAATTAAATCATATAAGGTTAAAATTATATTTTATTTCAATATAGAATATAGATGTCATTGTCCTTATAGACTGGTTAGCGTGTCAAATTGCCCTAATATTTACAAAGATATTTCAATTCTATTTGTTGAAGTTTCAACTACATAAAATTGTTGTCTCTTTTTTTAAATTGTTTTCTATGGTCTAATTTTTCGTGAGTTACAAAGAAATCAGTAAATATTGTATTTTTGCTTGTTTGCTGTTTCTGTTTTAATATTTTTGCTAAAGACAGGTGGAGTTTTTTTTAGAAACAATCATGAATTTAAAATGCAAGTGCCAAAGAAAAAATAGTATTATCCGAAACAGGAATGAAATACCTTTCCGTTTAAGATTTATTAGACAATTTCCTAAATTAATTAAATGAAAACAAATATTTTAATATTTGTCTCAAGAAGTAGACTTGCTTTAATCAAATATACCTTTGCTTTAAATGTCTCAGCTGTATAGATAAATAATAATGCTTACAAACTTTTACATATGGTCATATATGTAATACTTGTTCTGTACTGACGAGGATTATATTTGGAATATGCAAGCCATGTGCACAATTGTACATAATTGTGCATGTGTATCACCACTGCGCATGGTTTCGTTAAAGTTAAAGTAAACAATTGAAATATAATTAAATCAGATAACATAATTTGCATAGCAACCATTCTGAATGTCCAAATAAATCGACAATCACAGCTATGTCTAAACGTGTTGTGAAGTTATTCCCTTTTAAAGTTTATACAGCCATATCTACTTGATCATAACCGTCGGTTTGTGGCTTCTTTTTTGCTTTGCTCGTGTAAACACTATTTTATTGAGGAAAGAAGTCAAATATAATGTACATAATATATATACAATCAGAGTATTAGAAGACAAGTAATCTAACACTTATATAAATTACTTTATTAAGATGGAATATATCAAAAAGGTGTGTACAGGGTGGAAAAATAGATGTGTACAGGGTGGAAAAATAGGTGTGTACAGGGTGGAAAAATACAACTGCATTAGTGGTAGCATCTAAATTTAGATACATACCACAGATGTTAATGTCTGTGACCTACACAATATGTATCAAATTATAGCTTAGTTTAGTTTATGGTGTTTAACGCCACTTTCAACAACATTTCATTTATATCGTGGCGGTCAGTTTTATTGGTGGAGGAAATCGGAGTACTCGGAGAAAACCAATTATATAAAATACAAAAGCTACTAATCATCATAAGCAACAATTTAAAAGTAATTATACAAATCTTTTAGATAATAATAAAATCTTGAACTATAGCAAACTTATTACAATTTTCTGATATATTAGGGTTTCCTAGAAATGAATTATTACTGTTGTACTGTCCAGATATGTTAATAAAAAGATTATTTCTCAAGTGTGAATAAATAAAACATCTAAGCAAGAAGTGGTCAGATAACTAAATATGTTTACAAGTACAAAAAGGATCCGACTCCAGATTCCTTTTGAATAGGTGGTATTTCATAGAACTACTCTCAGTATGGAGTCTTGCATGTAAGATCTCACTGAGTCTACTACCTACATAATAGTAGGAGGTAGTTCGTTCCATGAATTAACGGTGGATGGAAGAAAACTATTAAAATGGAAAGTCGTACGTGCAAGAGAATGCATAATATTATTTGCATTACGAGTTCAGTGTTGATGAATATTCTGAAATCAATTTGCTTTGTTACCCCTTTTATCAATAATAGTAAATAAAATGATTAAATAATCAAATGTGTAGTAATAGAAGATACCAAAGGTGTAATCAGAATCCGTAAATCGAAGAAGGATAGACAACAATGGCCAAAAGACAAAGGACAAACAACAATCTACAAAACATACACATAAAACTAAAGATAGAGTAATACGAACTCCACTAAACCCTGGAGGAGAATCCAAGTCCTCCGAAAGTGTAAGCAGTTCTTGCTCCACTAGTGGCACCCGTCTGTTAATCTAGGTACAAACTCGAATGAGGAAAGGACCGGGAAGTGTTTACGAAAAGTGGAACGTATCCGTGGTGACACAGATATTTCATCATAGCCGTCAACCAAGTCATGATGGCGACGGTAAAACAATGCAATGTCACCAGGGTAAGTAAAAGTATAGTCTAGATCCAATACATATATTATATGATTGCAAATTTCGTATGTAGGCTTCTTCTACAATCTATCTAAATTTAGATATTTGTTGACTTTGTTAGTTCCCCCCCCCTTTTTGTTTGCATGTTCTGGAACCGTTCCGACAGTGTGGTATTTTTTGTTTTTCATTTTATTATTTGAAGGAATCGTTTAAAATATAAATAAAATATCTGACAAACATCTACCTATAATTAGATTTGTACCTATAATTAGGTTTGGCTTACAATTTGGTTTTATCGTAATTTGCCTGAATATGTCAAAACATGTTCTGCAGTTATTTCCAGTTAGCCTAATATTTCATTTTACATCAAAATATATTGAGTATAATGGTAATACAAGGGTTTTTGAACTTTGAACTTGGTGTGAAATCATTAAGATGGTATATGAAATGAGGGAATGGGTTTTAGTTCTCTGAAATTCTTTATTTGCAACAATTAATATCTATAACAACTGTCTCACATTTTTCGTGCTTACTGCATTATTAAAAATTACCCAAAGAGATATGAAAATTGACAGACTTGCCTAGACAAAAAGTTAACTTGAAAAGGGCACCTATCAATCCATTATAGTTTTTTTTTTTCTTTTTTTTTTCTCAAAATAGTGTGAAATGCATCCCCACATCCGTGTCAATATTTCTTATCCAATGTCCTTCCCCTTTTTGCATCCTTACTACTATTTCTATAACATTGAACATATAACCCTTACATCCCCATATGATAATAAGCATCAAATGTATTAAACAATGGGCAGTCGCAAGTGATAAAGTTTACCAGTTGTTTGTCTATGGTCGGCGGTTCTCTCCGGGTACTCCGATTTCTTCCACCACTAAAACTGGTCGCCATGATATAGCTGAAATATTGCTTAAAATGGCGCTAAGCACCAAAATTCAATCAATCAATTATTAAATAATGGGAGTTTTATTTATTGTATCTTGTTTTTGTGATGAACTGATGAATGCCATAAAACATTCATCAACTGAGCAGATTATGCAGTAGCGTGTGATAACCAATATAATGCACGAAAATGAAACTTTGGAGCTTTAAATTAAGGAATAACAGTACTGTATTGGAAGAGTTGGAGATTTCAGTTGTGGATTTGACGGTCGCAAAAGCCGTTTTACTGGCGACGCGAAGCGGAGCCAGTAAAACAGATATTTGGGACCGTCAAATCCACAATTGCCACCGACAACTCTTCAAATACAGTACTCTTATTCCTATTCTTATGAAATTCTCCCAACGTATACACACTAGTTTGAAAACATACAAATAAATGACGAAATATATGCACTTTTCAAATTCCTTCCGCTAAAAAAATAGTGATGTAGTTGATTAAGGATCCACCATCTTGAAAACGTGAAATTCTACATGTCATATGTACAACAATGCACAAAAATAATTAAAATGCCTACCTTGAAAACTTATTTTACTAAATTCTATCTAAATTGAAGTGTACACGAAGCCAAATAACGTCTGATCTTTATATTTTAAGCTGGAAGTCTTCATAAGACGTCACGTTGTTTATGTGCCAAAGTCGTTCAACAATATTTCCCGGAATTTTAATTTTTGTGATTTTTAGACCCAGGGATATGCAAGAATACATTTTTATGTTCAGTATTGGATTAGAATGGATAGTAAACTCGATTTGCGACCATCAAATCTCTAATTGATGCCGTGAAATTTCCAAATGCAATACAGTTAACTCCTAAATAGGCCGTCAGCGTCAAATGCATAGTCGGAAATATCTGGGTCAGCCATATTGCTTACAAACAAGTGCATTCGGTGTAGGAATATAGCATTCCTTCAGGCCTGTCAACTGCAGATTTGACGGCTCTCGATAGCAAATGAAAATACGCGCTACATTATAAACGCATTAGAATATACAATACCATGTAATTGTCTCTGTATCACAGCTTATGAACTTATTGTTGTCATAAAATATTTGCTCATCAAATGAATTATGTAAAATTCTCTTTGAAGTGTTATGAATTTTGGTTCAAACTTATTGCATAAATATATAATCCTTGATTTGACGCATTGATGATAAATATATCTTTTGATTTTTACCATCTTCGTTGTCGAAGTGAAATACATGTTTTTTTGTTAAATTATTTGACCAAGAGAAAAATAAATATATATTGCGCAATATTGATATTGCAAACGTAAGAAATATCTATTTAACCAAGCCTTACAATTTTAATTGACTTCGTAGAGGACCTACAACTGCGTTTCGTCTACTTATCTCTCTCTCTCTCTCTCTCTCTCTCTCTCTCTCTCTCTCTCTCTCTCTCTCTTGCCTCCGTTGCAAAGGGGGTAGATATCCAAATGAATATTGAAGACAACGATTACTTCCCTACAAACCTATATCATATTAGAAATGGGTCTAAAGTTGCACTTAGGAGAACATTGTGATAAAATATTGAAAGTCAACGGGACGTATAGCAGGAATAAAGAAAAAGCAACAAATATAAAGCTGTAGGAACAGTTCCAACATTCAATAGAAAGAAGAAAAACAGAAACCCCTAATACACAAATACGTGACCGCTCACTTTACTGTCTTGGTGAAGGCACCTTAATAAAAGTGGCAGGGAAAAGTTAGCTCTATGGGCACAAATCTCCCTTTTTGAGAGAAATAATATGGGCATGCAAGTGTTTTCCGCATGTGAGTAAAATGGAAACCCTCACATATAATGAGACGAACATGTTATTATAAAGAACGCTGTAATCTTGAAGATTATACATAATATATTCAATCTTTGTGACACTGAAGTTGTCTTAGTGATATGTATAATATCAGTTATATTAAAGAGAGTGTGATATCAGTCGTCACATAAATATAAGATACTATTCAGGCCATCGTAAGACATAATAGTGAAACAACAGTCAACTGTGAACCAAATAACCAAATACTACCATCTTTCGTCGTCTGCATGCCATCGACAGAATAGTTTTCAACAATGTGTTGATATCTTAAGAAAAACGTTTCGAAAGATAAGAATAGACGATTCTTTAAATACTCTTTATTTCATAGCTTAGTACTCAGTAAACGATGACGTTGTTAAAAGTCTGAATATAAACTGCAATCTCGAGCGTAGCGTATGAATTGTGAAATATAAATTTCATATGTGGGAGCGGTTGATATAATTACTATCAAGGTATAGAAATTTCATAATGGCAATATTAAAGTCGTCTCCTGCGTGATTAAGTCTCGTAAAAAGTTTCCAACTTGTGTCTACTTGAGGTCGTTTTTTGGGGTGTTTTAATGGAACCCAGTTAGCAAAATTTGGAATATTAATTGACAGAGCATCATCAATATATCTGAAAATGAAATTAAAGGCTTTAGATTCAGCAATATTTTTGCTTGTGATAAGTTTTTATAAAAATTCTGGCTCATAGGTGTAAAGGAAGATATCTGCGAGGAGAGGGATAGAGGTGTTAATAGTTTGTTGAAAATGCACCCTCCGAACTCTACAAGTATCTTTTCGATAAGGAACTCCAACAAACTAATGACTTCATTTACTGTATAACACTTTTTACCTTTTGTTTCGTCTTGATAAAGTAAGTTAATTCCAGTCCCAAGACAATAAATTTGTAACGTTACCTGCATTTTATTTCATTTAAAATGAGTTGTAAATAATTTATTTTAAACGGGATTTTAATTTTTCATGAGAAATGGTAGTGCAAAGTTTAGAAAATGCTTGGATAAATGAAATTTTTGAGCGGGATGCGAACTCACAACGTTAGTGGCGATATGCACACTGATTGCATAGGTAGCTATAAATCCAACTAACATGCGTATGCGACCACGACCACGACGGCCCGTATAAGGTTTGGTATTTGGCAAAAGAAGGAGTGAAATTCGTGCTTTCGCTTTTACATAGAAAAATCATCAGTTTACTTTTCTAACCGATCCTTTATTTCAATCGAAAAAAAAGGACAAAAACCATTTTTACTTCCTATTCTTCCAATAGAAAGCTACTTAAATCTTGTTTTCTCCAGTAAAAGTTAGTTTTTATATCTTATCAGGACTAAAGATTTACGTTCTGTAAATAACTACAGATTATCTTTTCCGTTAAATAGTGTTTTTTATTGTCTTGATTCATTAGCAACGACAATTTCTTATTGGATTTGTAAAGGTATTACGACAGCATATCAGTTTTATACGGAGGAAGGTTTATCTGATTATTCAGGTAAAGCCCATGATACTAGTACTTTGCCATCCTGTACTTTATTTAAGAGTGATTCTTTAAAGGAAGTTCTGATAACGGGTGCTGTAATTAATGATAATTCTATTATTTTTCATTGTCTGCGATCTATGTATTTGCATGCTGATAACTTATCTACCTTCTGGTCTAAATGCACTGCGCAAGAGTTTATTTTTCCCAGATTTCTTCTAGTTCGGATGATTATGATGTATGCTAGATTCTGTATTACTCAGAATTTGTGATGATGACATATTTATTGTGATTTTTTTTTTCAATTTTAAAGTAAAATGAGTTTTTATTAACTAGACAGTTACCTCCATAAAATAATAGGTCCCTCCCGTCACTTCTCCTCGTCCATTTTATAATGTGAAATATAATGGAGTTTTTGATATGGGCATATTACCACGTGTTTTTGACAAAGGTAAAATATAAATACATTTAAGCCTCACCTTGGATTCCCGTCTATTTTGATGACGTAACTAGTGGTAAGCTCAGACATTATTACTATAAGGTTAAAACGTACTTCTGGAAGAGTCTTCATCGGGTACACTCAACGCTAATTTTACTTTAAAATATAATAATTCTCAACTTTAAGGGGATAGGCACTAATTGCATTTGTAAATGTAAATCAAACTAGCATGCGATCACAGTTACGACGGTCCAATTGTATCTTTCTTAGTTAATTTCTACCATCCAGGTACAGACTAATGTCCCTGAATGCATCTCTTGATGTTGATATGCATCATTATTAGTATATCATGTTGAATCGGGAGGGCATTTAGGATTGTGAGTAGGGTCGTGACGTTACCGGAAATGACATAACCGGAAATGACGTCACCAGAAGTTGCATCACCGGAAGTGACCGGAAATGACGTCACCGGAAATGACTATAGGAAGTGACGTAATGGGAAGTGTAAGGGAGATAATTTTCCGCGCCTTTTTCCCCATTTACACGTTTTAATCAATATTCTCTCGAAAGAAGGAGTGAGCTTACATTTGGATCAATGGAAAGCCCTGTGCAACATGTCGGACGTCATCGACGATTTGCTTACCAGTCATAGAAAAAGAACCAGTAGATTGGCGATACCATATCGAAGAAGAAGTTTACGTCACCATCAAGGCACCTTACGTTTGTGTTCATAAGCTCTTTATTCCCGCAGGTGAATGGACCTACCGGCCCACCAAGAGAGGTGTGGCTTTACACTTTGGAGAATGGAAAGAACTGAAAAAACCAATCCTATTGTTGGAAGAAAGAGAGCCAGAACAGACACAGTTAGTTCCCTTGCATAGAACAGACTTGTAAAATAAAACATCGAAATGAATACTTGTTTGCTATAAATATCCCCTATCTACCCTATTTCAGTCAGTCGTATCCCGACATCCGAAACGACAACATGAGTAATGCTTGTAGCTTATGCAATAGGACCTATGCGTGGCCTGTAGACTTAAAACGCCACTTAAAAAGCAAACACGGTCAACAAAAGTCTACACTTAAGCAGCAGCCACAATACACGCTTACCCCAGACCAGCAGCAGCAACAGCAGCCGCCGCCATAGCCATACACGTTTACCCCAGAGCAGCAGCAGCAGCCATACACGTGTACCCCAGAGCAGCAGCAGCAGCAGCCATACCCGTTTACCTCAGAGCAGTAGCAGCAGCAGCCATACACGTTTAACCCAAAGCAGCAGCAGCATCAGCAGCCATACACGTTTACCCCGGAGCAGCAGCAGCAGCCATATATATTTACCCCAGAGCAGCAGCAGCAGCAATATACTTTCTTTCCAGACCAGCACGAAATACAATGGAAGACAGAAGAACCTTATTACATGATACAAACCAACAATCCTTACACATTTTACGCTACCGATAAATACGATCCAAACCATTTCATGCCGTGGGTCCATCCATTTACTAGTGTGATCTTGGGATCAACCGGAAGTGGAAAATCTGTCTTTGTCAGGAGATTCGTACACAATATCCGACATATGATGACCCCAATCCCGGATCGCATCTTGTGGTATAATGGAGAATACCAGACTTTATACGGAACCTTAGATGGGGTGGACTTTCAACAAGGATTGCCGGACTTGGACACCCTCGACCTCAGAGATAAACACTTGATCAAAATGATCTCATGGACAAAACGGACCAAAGGTTGGCTTCACTGTTTACCAAAAAGAGTCACCACAGAAACATCAACTTCATGTATATCGTTCAGAATCTGTTTCATCGAGGAAAACACCATAGAACCATAAGTCTCAATGCCCATTACATGGTGCTATTCAAAGTCACGAGAAATGTATCGCAGATCATGGCGCTAGCACACCAAATGTATCCCAGGAAAACTCAATTTTTTCCTGGAAGCCTTTGCTTGAGCTACGGCCAGACCTCACGGCTACATGGTGATCGATATGAAACAAAACACGCCGGATATCCTGAGATTGAGAGCCTTCATCTTTCCCGGTGAGGAACAGAAAGCATATGTCGAGTCATAAAAAGGATGTTACATCCCGTTTCTTGTCACTCTTGCATCAGATGCTGAGGGAGTAACATGATCTCTCAGCGCTTGAAAAGGCACGCCAGTGATATACATGTAGTATACTTACAAAAGACGAAACCGTGTATTCGTAAACACCTCATTACTAAAGCCGATCGCAGTCTCGTCGACTGTCTGTGTGAGTATGCCGATAACATTTTAAGAGGTAGCATCCCGTTAGCTAAATTGCAGAAGGAAAAACTCAAAAGAAATAAGACCGGATTGAGAGCACTGACGAAAAAGTCGGTCTCTCTCAAAAAGAAGAAAGCGATCTTACAGAAAGGTGGATTTTTGGGAACCCTACTAGCACCGAGTACCTCTGTAGTAGCACCGTTGCTCCCTACTTTATTTCAATGAAGGAACTAACCTTAATAAATAGATACCACCAGACTCAAGAGTGTCCAAAACCTCCAGTGCAACAACGCGTGAAAGTCATGGACACCTTGGATAAGAAGATGCAAACCATACTAGAAAGAGAAGACCTGTCGGCAGACGAACGTCTCAAGCTATACGACCAGTCGTTCACTCGATATTTGAACGTCCACGACGATTACAGACCCAGACCGGTAGCAGTCGCACTTGAACCAAATGAAGAGCAGTCCCGACATTAGCTGGAACGAGAAAGGTGAAGTGAAATACAAAGGCGAAATCGTTCAAGGAAGCAATGTGGTGGATTTAGTCAACGACGTGCTGCGCAAAAGGAAATATTTCAACCCACAAGGATGGGAAACATTCGGAGAAGCCTTACGAGAAGCAAATGTTCCACAAGATTTGATTGGTCACGAGGACCGCTGGAGATACATCAGTCAAGCGAAAAAAACACCGAGAGCTCGCAAACGACAACAGAGTCCCTCCCCTATTAAACCATACTCCCCAAAAACACAAAGAAACAGAAGGAATGAAGTCCAGAACTGGGTCGACTTTTAAAACGGAGGTTGAGACCACGGAGAGGCAGTTGTAAACATGGAATCGACATATTACGTACACTTTGCATAAACCAACTAGACGAAGATTTCCCAGGAGACACGTTGTAGTCTATGGAATTGACCACCAGTGACAGACGGATTTGGTGGATCTGGTAAAATTAGACCCCCGGTATACTTAGTCAAAGACGACCACGGTGAAATTCTGGAAGGAACATTTTATGCCGAAGAGATATAGAAAGTCATTAAAAAGGACGACGTATACAAGATCCAAAGCGTTCTGAAAAAACGACGGAAAGGAAGAAGAGTGCAGTATTTAGTAAAGTGGCTCGGATATCCAGAGTCCTTCAACATATGGATCTTTAAACAGGACCTACAAAAGCGAGGTGTCGCGGTTTGAAGTGTCAGTTTTGCGAATGGCACCGAGTGACACGGACAGTGTATCGCCTTGGGTGACTTGTGGAAAGAATACTCCACGTTCGGAGGTCGTATTTTTGTGTCAGGTACTCATCCTGTACACGGTTATCGTAGTCAGCATTTATAATTTGACGGTCGAATCGGAGAACAGTGCTTTGTGGACGGCACTGTTGAGCAGTTGTTTGGGATACTTGGTACCTAATCCCACCATCAAGTCCAAACATGTTTTATCTGACATTACCCAGTAACAGTTCCATGGATTACTTTCCAGACAACACGCGGACTCATTTCACGACAAGACTTCCCCAAATGATGGATTTAGACGGATCGTGGGAAATAGGACTGGCAGAGATACAGTACCCGCACAGTTGGTATAACATAAAAAAAACAGAGGCCTGGGTGCATGTAGACGTATACTTAGAAGTAACCCAACTGCCGGCGGGGTTACTATCCTTTCCCGAAAAGAATATTAAAAGCCATTGAAGGGAAAAAGCATAGGACGCCACTTCAAAAGAAATTCAACATCGGAATGAACGAAATTTACCCACAAAATAGAAATTGCAGTGAAAAAGGACTGTCAGGTGACCATCAGTTCCCTCTTACAACACATGTTGGGATTTAAACGAGCAATATTCCCGCACGGAGATCACGTAGCAGATTAGGAGGCAGACATAACCAGGGGATTAAATTCTCTGTACGTGTATTGCCCACTGGTCGAACCGAGAATGGTGGGAAACGCTCAAGTACCACTGTTGAAAATCGTACCGATAGAAGGAAGATACGCAGAGATGGTGACCAGAGTTTTCGATCCCGTGCAGTACTGTCCTCTGGTACTAAAACGTTTTCAGACCATTGAAATAGATATTAGGGATGACACCGGAGGTAAAATACCATTCGAGCGAGGACGCGTGGTGGTGACACTTCACTGCAGAAAGAGAAAGGAGTCGTATCTAGAATGAAGCAACCCCCATCACTGCCAGGCGAAAGCATATCACGATTATTACCTACACCAAGCTGGAAGAGGATATCCCGTGTACGTTGGAACACGTTATCAGGGAGGACATGGACTAGGAAGTATTTTCGGAGGACTCTTCAAAGCAGCCGTACCTTTATTGAAAAAAGGCGCCAAAACTTTGGGTCGCGAAGCTTTGAAAACAGGTCTGAATATCGCCGAAGATGTGGTAGCAGGCAAAAACTTGAAACAAGCGGCCAAATCCAGATTGAAATCAACGGGACAAAACTTACTCCAGTAAGCCATTATCGGAGTGGGACCTCCCGGTGAACGATCTATAAAACGAACTGCAAAGCGGAAAAAGCCCAGACGTCGTAAGACGAAGCTACGGAACACATCGAAAGACATTTTCGGTTTAAAATGGCCCTAGTACACCCAAACTCTTGCGAATGTACGAAATCAGAATTGGATTTGTTTGGAGTACCACCGACTCAGACCAGTGTGGAACATGGCCATTGGGAGCAAAAAGGACTGACATCGACCCTGACATATCAAGGTCCTTATGAATTTGCAGTCAGTGGAGCTGGAGAGGACTACATCGACCTGTTCAACACTTACTTGTTTGTGGAAGCACAGATCGTGAATACCGATGGGTCTGACTTAGACGCCGATACGGACGCTGGACCCGTCAATTTGTGGATGCATTCACTGTTCAGTGACGTCAGCGTTAGCCTAAGCTAAAACTAGTTTCGTCACCGACCAGCATGTATCCCTACAGGGCTTACATAGAAACTCTTCTCAGTTACGGACCAGTGGCTAAAGAATCTCAGTTGACGGGCGTGATGTGGCACAAGGACACTCTGGGACAGCAGGACAAGAGAACAACGGATAACAAGGGATTCACGTCCAGGAAAGAATTGACGGCCCTAAGCAAGTCGGTACAAATGATGGGAAAACTACATTTGGATTTGTTTTGTCAAGATAAATACTTACTCAACCACGTGGATTTGAACAATAAACTGAGAAGAAGTCAGGACGCTTTTGCTCTCATGGCAGACGCGGCCAATTATAAAATCAAGATTAAGGAAATGGCTCTGTATGTGAGAAAGGTACATCTGAGACCCGCCGTTAGAATGGGTCACGTGAAAGCATTGGAAAAGGCCAGCTGTACATACCGCGTAAGACGAGTAGAAGTGAAAGTGGACACGATACCCACCGGCAACATGAATTACGCTCAGGACAATATGTTTTTGGGAGAGCTGCCAAAGTGACTCGTTGTTGCCTGTGTAGACAGCTATGCTCTGAACGGCACTATTGAGAAAAATCCGTTCGATTTCAGACACTACAAGATCAAGTTTGTGGTATTCAACGTTGACGGACGACAGATTCCAGCAAAACCGCTACAGCCCGACTTCGAAAACAATGGATACATCCGAAGCTATATGGGACTCTACACCAGTACCGGAAAAATATATCAAGACGAAGGACATACCATTTCGAGAGAAGATTATGCCAAAGGAAACACCTTGTTTGGATTTGATCTCACACCCGGCATGTCTGAAGTTGGAGCCTTTCAGCTTATAAAACAGGGCAACTTGAGAGTGGAGATTCAGTTCGCCGATGCCCTTACAGCTATCATCAACGTGATCATGCATGCAGAATTTGACAACGTCATTGAAATTGATAGAAACAAACAAGTCTTGTTTGACTACAGTGCTTAGATGAACACCTTAGAGATCGACCACGTACTGAAAACGCACCCAAACACCAGAAACGTTTTCAAAGGAGTGTACGCCAGAAACAGACTACCCAGAAGATTAAACGTACCTTCGGCATTGATAGGGAATACGGACCCGGACGATCGCACAGGAAGACCACCCTTTTAAGAGCTTACGTGAACTTTATGAACAAACATTGTACGAGTTGGACTTACAACACCGTCACAGTGATAAGTCAATTAGTCATCAAAACGTCACCATGGTTCTGAATGACACTAATAGGCTAACAACTTACCACGTAATTCATGGATGGTTTCCAGTAATGTCTTTCCATTATATTGCGTTTTGTCCTTTAAGATATATTCCCCAAAAAACTAATGTCACTTTTGTTGGAATGTGCCGTGAAGGGAGATACGCCTAGTCGAAATCGGGTCCATTGGGATGACATTCACTACAATATATAGCTCCCTCTACGTTTTGATGTGTAAACTGACAGAGTAAAATGTTTTGTAGCTCCGGCAACAAGGTAGGCAACACTTTATTCACATCCTTTAATTTGTCGTATTGCTCAAAGTCCAGGGTTACTCCTTGAGGTGTGGGATGCATAAACAGATATACGGGGGATAGCCAGTGGTGACGTATGTCTATGGTTAATACTGGACTCTCTGCACTAACGTAACCATTTCCGCCAATGTGTCTCTTTAATGAAGCATACCTGTTGTGTGACAGGCAGTGAACTGCCTCGTCAATATCGTCCAATACGTATTCCAGTTGCTTCCAACGAATCAAGGGGAAACACATTTCTATTGCTCCTTGTTTAAGAGTGATTTCTTCTCTTTCTGCCTTCAGATACACTTCTCCACCCAGATGAAAACTGGAATAATCTGGGAATCACACTTCCATGTCTTCTTTTTCTGGGTCTGTTAGCACCGATACCAACTCGTTCTTGTTACGGGCCAACAGCGCATAACAAAAAGCGTGAAACGCCTTAGGTTCCCTTCTGGGTAAAAGTTCTAAGAGAGCCCTAGTCCTTCCTTTATGGATGGAATGTCGGGCAATAAATTATCGCTGCTCCTCGTTTACTATCTGTTGTTGACAATATGTCGTCTACCGGGGTTTCGTTCACCAACAACACATCATTTTTGGTAAGAGCGAGTCTGTGTTCTCTTTGCAAATTTTACAGATTTCATTAGATATGAATTTCATTTATGAAAAGATTACAGGACTTTGAAGAAGATGATGTTGATTAAAATATGTAATTATAGTAGGATTGAGATGCTTACCTTTGTTCGAATATAAATTCTCCACTCTATTCCACAAGATAAACACGTCCTGTCAGTATGAAAGCTGGAGCAAAAATGCCGATTTTCAAGGAAAAAACAAAAGTTAAGTTTGAATTTGATTGGACGAAAGAAAGAGCTTCAACGAATGGTAAAAAATAAATGGTACGAACGCTCTCATTTGACCTAAAAGGAGAACCGTGGTTGGCTAATTGAAAGAGGGATTGTGGCATTTCATTGATTGAATTCCCAAGATTTTCATTGGTCGATATTTCCGCGGACAAAATGGAATGTCCTATGGGAAACTCCCTAAAGATTCCGAGTAGACCCCGAGGTGCTTCTGAAGAAAAAATGCGGCAAAAACCAAGTGAAAAAAAAGGTGCGGAAAATTATCTCCCTTACATTTCCCGTTACGTCACTTCCTATAGAGTCATTTCGGGTGACTTCCGGTGATGCAACTTGAGGTGACGTCACTTCCGGTCATTTCCGCTGATGCAACTTCCGGTGACGTCATTTCCGGTGACGTCACTGCTCCCCCTCAAATGTGCGACCGGTTCAACATGATATACTACTCTCAGTTTTCTAATTTTTTGTTTATAATGGTAATTGTATAACTACTAAATTAGCATAGTCTTTGAAGATACCAAAGGGGTAACCAGAACGACAAAAAGATCACTACAGAGTTCTGCACGATCATGGTGGATTAAATCAACATTAATACAAATATAGCATGACTCTTTACAAATATTATGATTCTCTTGTAAGTATAGAACACCGGATACTTTTCTATTATTGATATTCCAACTTTTGATTCTCTCTCTAACTTGATACTTTTTTTCATTCTAAGCATTGCTCTATGACGATATCGGTTTGGGTTTGACTTAGGTTTATGGTGCTTAACGCCACTTTCAACAATATTTCAGTTATTTCGTGGCGGTCAGTTTTATTGGTGGAAGAAAACGAAGAACCCGGAGAAAAGCACCGATCTGTCGCAAGTCACTGACAAACTTTATCACATAATGTTGTATCGCGTGACGATATCGCCGTTTACTTTACATATGCAAAAATTTGATAAACGGAAAATGATAATGTATGTATTGGTACTAGCTTAGAATTGCTTAGGAGTTATTTGGCCACACACACACAAAACAAATGTCAGATATCAACTTGAATGTCAGTAATTATATTTTTTTAATGTTAAATCTATTTATACTCATTAGTAATATCATGTGTACTGTGATGCTCTAGAAATAGATATTTGTTATTTTATTCCAGCAACATTATATCTCTTCCACGATTCCTGACAAATATCAATAACCGCATTCGAGTGCCCCTGGTAACACAATTATTATGAGGGAATAGCTTAGGATCTAGTTAACCGGTTTATCCCCCGCCACATTGTTGTGACTTTGAATTTCCAACGTAATATATCGCGGTCTCTTTTTATGATATTGGTGGAATTGATGATCATCACTGTTTAAACTTTCATTTAAAAATGCCTGTTTTTGTTTGTAAAATATTGTTTTCTTCATCATTTTTCAGTTGTAATGTCCACAGTCATTATTGAATGAGCAAAAACAATATTTAAATTTAATATATCTATTTTATTATCGCTATAACTCATCGATGACAAAACATTTTATGAGTTAAATACCATATATAACAAATTTGAAGATGAACCTATGTTCTAAATACTACATCAGTACATATTGTACGACTAAGTTTGAAATCAAAAATCGGGAGGCGATTGTATCCGCGTCGAGGTAGGTAACTGACACTATAATACATTTCTCTGACGTCACTCTATCGTTCGAACAGTGGATTATTTTTAAGAATCTACAGTTTATTCTTTTGTTCTTGAATATATGGACTTTAACCTTTTACAGTTTTATGCTTAAAAATGTGTAATACATATTGTGCGACTTTCGTGTATCGAACCACTGCGGGGCTTTTTTAAGTCTACTTTGACTTTCAAAGTTTCCATCTAACCACTCGGCTACGGTGACCACACTACAATACTCTATAATTAGCATATATGACGCTTGATAGTAAGCTTTGTTAAAAAAAATACCAACAATTTGTTTAAAGAAGCAATTGATCAATATATACAAGACACGAGACAAGTATTTCAGGTCTGGCATAATTTATGTTCAGAACTGACGAGTATGTGAACCTTTAAAATGTATTCTCGCAATACAAAAACAACTAACGAACCGACCGCAAGTAATAACAAATCAGACAGACCACAGGTGAATATTTGGGACAATTGAAAGGTCTTGAAATATCTAAATACAAACGATTCTATTCACTTGAAAGACCTTGAAATGTCTAAATATAAACGATTCTATTCACTTGAAAGACCTTGAAATATCTAAATATAAACGAGAATCGAAAGCACGGATGCCGATAAAATTTTGTTGTTTATTTTTTGTTAATTGTGGCTTATTTAACTTTCTAAACATTAAAAAGGTAGAAATATAAAATGAAAACACTGTTGCAGATAGAAATGTATTATGTAAGAGAATACACTCCAACTTGTAGATTCTTAAAAATAATCAACTCGACCCTTACGGGTCTCGTTCATTATTTTTAAGAATCTACGGTTGGGAGTGTATTCTTCACTACTTAAGTTGTAAATTACATACACCCCTGACCCACATCTAAATCTGGAAATATTAATTTACTTTCGTTTTTCATTCTCCATTGTTTTACTTTATTAAATGTAATTAGACTGAAATATGGTCACTTGAACACGTTATCCAGATTCATCACCAATCTGCCAATGTTCTTAATCATTAATGTTCTTGTTCAGTGGTGAAGTAACCAATTTAAATATTCTAGTTTGTTTTTATTTAACTTGGCCGATGACTGAATCGCATTTCCGACGAGAATGGTAACCTTTATATTTCTGTTGTGGTCTTTCTAAAACATATAAGTCATATGGTTGAAGTATACAAATATTAACTGATGGCGAATATATTTATAGAAATACATAATATGACTAACCTGGTCCAATGAAGACATCCACGTCGTTCGTATAATATACTTCAGCAGCAATAGCACCAAAGCCATTTTTTGTACAAATGGTTCCGGCGTCTCTGTATATGTATGTGACATTGAAAACGTCAGAATATTTTTCTTTAATTTGTTCCCTTGCAATATCCGCGGCAGGACCACTTCTGGAATATTCATATGGCAAGTATCCTCCTTTCATGTTTATGGTACATATTGTAATATTTCTAGCAGTTACTAACAATAGTAATGAAATGTAAAAATAAAGTGCATATTGCCAATTTCTTGTCATTTTACTTGCAGTGTGATTGAATTGTCTGAATAAAACGTAGATATCAAATGAAAAGCGCACGATGCGTTTCTGGAATAACCTTCATCAGGTACGCCCCTGAAGATAACTGAACTTTTCTTTAAATAAGGTCTTCACTTTTTAATTGCACGACAATAGTCTGTTCATAGATCTTTAAGTTATTATCTTTACTTTTCTATCAAAAGATACACTCTGATTTGTCGAGATGCACAAAGGTTAATCAATAAATCATCGTGTGGATTCTAAGTTGGCCATGCCCTCATTTTTCCAATATTTCTTGAAAATTATTGTATATTTTGAAATTATTATGAAGTATTCAATTTGTTATAAGGCACTATTCAACCTTTGATTTTTACTAGATTAATGTATGTATATAAAATAATGACACTTCTGTATTTCGTTGTAATATTCATCATAGTTTTGTTTATTATGTATAGTTCGTTATAGATTTTATTTTCTCTATAAATTCAAGATTTCCGCTGTCAAGTCTCTGAAGTATTGACGACATATTGCTTCCGTTGTATATATTATTATCTATAGAAAATATATAACAGGAACAATGAAATACAATTTGTTTTACAAGATAATAGTATCAGATATATACATACTTTTACATACAAGATAATAGTATCAAATATATACATACTTCTACACAATAACTCTCTATATAGAGTATCTCTTTTAACTATCTCTCTGACTATCAAGGGATTTGATTATCTTCAGACAATATATATGTATTTAATACTTTTTATGTTGACAATATATGTTTGTATTTGTTATGTGTTTCTTTATTTATTTTTAATGTATATAATTATTTTGATGTCTTCCATCTTTCTCGTGGAACAGGAAGTGTTCACCCTTCCGGAGCAGATAAGTTCCATCATGGTTTAAATGGAATTCGCGTTGCCAAATCTTTAGTTTTTCTTGAATTGCATTGTTGATCATTGTTGTTCATGAACTGTATTGTGGATCATTGTTTTTCATGAACTGTATTGTGGATTATTGTTTTTCGTGAACTGTATTGTGAATCATTGTTTTTCATGAACTGTATTGTGGATCATTGTTTTTCATGAACTGTATTGTGGATCATTGTTTTTCATGAACTGTATTGTGGATCATTGTTTTTCATTAACTGTATTGTTGATCATTGTTTTCCATGAACTGTATTGTGGATCATTGTTTTTCATGAACTGTATTGTGGATCATTGTTTTTCATTAACTGTATTGTTGATCATTGTTTTCCATGAACTGTGTTGTGGATCATTGTTTTTCATGAACTGTATCGTGGATCATTGTTTTTCATGAACTGTATTGTGGATCATTGTTTTTCATGAACTATATTGTGGATCATTGTTATTCATGAACTGTATTGTGGATCATTGTTTTTCATGAACTGTATTGTGGATCATTGTTTTTCATGAACTGTATTGGGATCATTGTTTTTCATTAACTGTATTGTTGATCAGTTTTCCATGAACTGTATTGTGGATCATTGTTTTTCATGAACTGTATCGTGGATCATTGTTTTTCATGAACTGCATTGTGGATCATTGTTTTTCATGAACTGTATTGTGGATCATTGTTTTTCATGAACTGTATTGTGGATCATTGTTTTTTCTTTTCTTCACACTTTTCTTAATTCATTTTCTTGTAAATATTTAATGATGACAAAATATATGTGACCCATGTTTCTTAAATATTCAGTCAGCAATAAATATCTTATACCAATATTGATACCATAATTTTAAAACAAGACATTAAATTTATATACATAGATATATTAGGTAAATATTCATTGTCTATCTGACAGACTGCAGAAAGAACGTTACAACATGAATTCATAAGGTAGAATTAAATCATCCATGGTCAATACCGCTGACAAAAATAAATCATGCATATAGTGACGGTCAGATTTATTGGAGCAGATACCAAAATATATACTTTAAGCAACTGACTTTTCGTACGTCTCTCAGAGGCTTTTATCACATAATACCGTTTAATCGAGTACATCCCGCCACGGTCGTGAGTCGAACTCGCAATCATGAATTGATGATATGCATTGTCTACTTATATAGATCCAAATGTCTCTACCATACGATCGTGGCCATTGTGTGACTGAACGAATAAGATATCTCAGACCAGCAACACATTTCCGCATGGTTGTTAAAAATGTGGAATGTAGAATACATAACAAAAAGATTAGATGTCTGAAATTTATATACAAAAATACTCTGAAGGTATTCATGCTTTGATAAAATGGGGGGGGGGGGGGAATACCATACTGTCGGAACAATTCCAAAATCCTATCGAAAATCATAGAAACAAAGACAAAATCGATACCCCTAGTACACACATAAATGACCGCTCACTGTTCTGGCTTGGTATTGACAGATAAATAAACAGTGGTAGTGATTAACTAGTTTTATGAGCTAACGTTTTGTAAATAAGTGTAAGAGAATACAGAATGGGAAATTAAAAATTAGCATTCCAGAGAAACTGGCAACATAGGGTACATAATACGAAGACAAACAAAACACAAATACAACACACTATGTACTGGGCACCACTGTGCACAAACAAACACACATAGAGTAAAAATAGTCATTAATGAACTCTAGAGAAATGTGAAGGCTATCATACATTGTCTAACAATATTATTTATTTTCATAACTGAAAGGTATCTAATTAATCCTTTGACGAAGTCCTTAATTGATATTCTAATATGACGTCCCGTATTCGGTATACAAATAAAGACATATTTGAATAACAATCAAATATGGGCCACACATGCGCGCTGAGCTAAAAAAAAAAAAAAAAAAAAGCACCTACCTAAACACTGACTATTTTCAGAAAATTCATCATGGTTAGCGATTTTCTATTATTGTTTCTGACATGAATCTCTTACAGTATGCTAATATTTCGAGAGGAACCTTCACATTTAACATCGTAAACCAGGAATATACATTTTACTTACATACCTTTCGTTCACTGTCTCCATGTTTATCTCCCTTTATCTCCCTTCCGACTGGCTGCATTTAACTGGTAATTTCGTTGTTAATCACTTAAAGTTGTTTATTTGTAAAAAGATTTATATTGAACCTTGTCAATAAAATTCTTTTCGGTATTTTAAGCCACAGTTTCAACCACAATTTCGCTTTCCATCTCTTAATTCCCAATTTTACCATTTCAAAATTCCGTAGGAGATTGATGGAATAGCCACTACCATCGCATCACCTTGACCGCCTCGAATTTTAAAATTACCGTATTTGTCCTATTAAAATCGAAATAATTCATGCCGGCCATACTTTATTGTTATTCAAATATGGGTAGGCATTATATTCATGATATTTAACCCCTCGCTATCGTTCGGAGTTAAATATTCATGAATATAATAATCTCATGAATATAATGCCTACCCATATTTGAATAACAGTAAAGTATGGCCGGCATGAATTATTTCTTAAGTCATATTGATATGAAGTATTTTACTTTATTTACGTTTCATCTTACGTATATACCGCTACTTATAAAACAATAAAAATACAACTTTATACAAGTAAAATAGACATAAACCAATCGATACAGATCTGTTTGAGAAGATTAAACAGAAGTTGACTAAAACATAATACAAATGTCATTAAGAAGTCAGTACCTTTACACAAATTATTTTGAGTGCGTGATGAAAGTTATTCCGGAAACTAGAAAAGCGCATTAAAGTAGACATTTACATTGTAATTTACAGTGTAAAACAAGTTTGAAGACATCAAATGTGTAATCAGGGGCCACAAATTAAAGACGTAAAATACACCGCAATAGTCCTCAAAACACTACACTGCAAACTGAAGGCAGCACAACACGAACCCTACTAAAAACCTGGTATGAACTCGTTCTTTAATGGCAAGCAGTTCATACATGCTCCACTAGTGGCACCTGTCGTGTTATTAGTCAACAACACGAACATCATCTGTTACTAGAATCGTATTGGATTCCAGTGTATGTGAATAAATACAAATATCATAAATAAACATGAACCACACACAAAACTAACGGAGTAAAGACGAACGAGTATCGAGTTTTACGTAAATCGGAACGGACATCACACCCCGAAAATATGAAAATATGAAATTGGGCAAACTTATCAGCACGACCTCAAATAAAAAAATGGGAAAGAACTCAGTTGCACAGGAAGTGTTAGTAGTTCCTGTTTCACTGGTTGCATCTGTCGTGATAAAAATCCGGTGCTAAGATTTCTCTGGGTTTTTTTTATAATACATTGCAGGTTTGTGGTACAAGTCTTCAAAATATATACATTTAAAAATACAAATACTATTCATAACAATCTTTTAAATATGTGTAATTATCGTTAACATTTAAAGCTTATATTATATACAATTATAGCACTTCATTGAGTGCGATATTATGTGGTATGGAGCACTGAAAAGCAATATTGACCAAGGGCGAAGGCCGCGGTCAATATTGCTTTTCAGTTCTCCATAACACATCATATTGCACAAAATGAAGTGCTGTAATTGTTTTATTACATTTAACATTCCCAGGGTTTTTTTTGTACCTGGATCAATTTTTAGAGATTGTTTGTTGTTTTTGGTTTTTTTTCAAATTCAAAAGCACATGAGCTTATCCATTTAATATCATAATCAGTGTGTACAAGTTTATATTACTAATTCAGTGTGTACAAACTTATATTACTAATTCGATGTCCACAAATTTATATTTGCATTCTGCTTGCGTTGGTAAATATGTGCCACTTTCTGTGTGTGTTTGTGATATTGCACGGCTGGATTTCATATTGAACGATCTATTTAGCACAATCTTAAAAATTGACTAGCCATTCGTTTTCTTCGTGCGTTGCAATGACGTCACACAAACAGAAAGTGGCACCGAAGTTTTACAAACGCAAACAGAAAGCAAATATAAATTTGTACACACTGAATAAGTACAAGTATCTATGATATTAAATGGATCAGCTCATGGGTATTTGGAAATGAAAATAAACACAACAAACAATCCCTAAAAATCGATCCAGGTACACAAAACAACTTGGTATGTTAAATATAATAAAGCAATTACAGAACTTTTTTTAAGCTATATGATGTGTAATGGAGCACTGAAAAGCAATATTGACCGCGGTCTTCGGCCTTGGTCAATATTGTTTTTCAGTGCTCCATAACACATCATATCGCACTCAATGGAGTGCAATAATTGTATATTATTACATTTATGGTTTTATATAGTATTTAAAACCATGCAATTCGTATTTTGTGATAAATCGTCATATTGCACGGCAAGATTTCATATCGAATGATCTATTTAGCGGTGAGTGAATCCTGGCAAAATTTTTAAATTTACTAGCCAAACGTTTTCTACGTCCGTTGCAATGACGTCACACAAACACACACAGAAAGTGGCACATATTTACCAACGCAAGCAGAATGCAAACATAAATTTGTGCACATCGAATTAGTAATATAAGTTTGTACACACTGAATTAGTAATATAAACTTGTACACACTGATTGTGATATTAAATGGATAAGCTCATGTGCTTTTGAATTTGAAAAAAAAACCAAAAACAACAAACAATCTCTAAAAATTGATCCAGGTACACAAAAAACCCTGGGAATGTTAAATGTAATAAAACAATTACAGCACTTCATTTTGTGCAATATGATGTGTTATGGAGAACTGAAAAGCAATATTGACCGCGGCCTTCGGCCTTGGTCAATATTGCTTTTCAGTGCTCCATAGCACATAATATCGCACTCAATGAAGCGCAATAATTGTATATAATATAAGCTTTAAATGTTAACGATAATTACACATATTTAAAAGATTGTTATGAATAGTCTCGGGGTGATAACCAGGCCAATATGGAAATGCCCATGTATTAATCTGTATTTATAAAACCATAAATGTAATAATTGTGAATTACATGCGCTCATGACTTGGAAATAAATCGAAGAAGGCAGGAAAAGGCCTACGGGGAACTACGGCTTTGCAATAGCGTTTTCATGGTCACAGTGGAACGACATTGAACTACAGAACAACATGCTTTAGAGCAAATCGCAGGAGAATGGATCCGTATGCGTTGTTGTGCCAATACAGGAAAGATATTTCAACAGAGTTTTGATGACAAAAACTCTTAGGAGTAAAATAAGCATTGGCTATAATACAGCAAGGGTATTACTTTATTTTTCTGCTATGCGCATGGATGCGAAGTTTATGTTACCGGGCGTCAACTTTTACGGTGCATACAAATCTCTATAAGCAACCTTTAGGAACAAATGATTGCTACTTGATTCTATATGAACAAGTAACCGTCCTTCAAGATTAAAACCGATAAATTTTATAAACTTGTTACAAAAAAGTCAGCTGAAGTCCGTATTAATCCAACATAATACATTAGTTACGCCCACAAATTCTTATGCATAATTTGTAAAAACAAATCTGATCGATAAAGCAAAATTCGACTGGAATAGAAGTCGTCGTACTAAAGGAGAGCATATTTTCAACAAATCATCGACATCCCTATGGGAACACACCGTGCCCCTTCCTTGTCGATCTTTTCCTATGCTCCTTTGGGGCAGAGTGTATACAAATATTTATCAAAGACAAAACAATTACAGAAGCTAAAGCCTTTAATCTTACCTTCAAGTACATTGATGCATTTCTGTCAATTCATAATTAAAAATTTGCTAACTGGATTCCATTAATATTCTCCAAAGAACTTTAGATAAAAGAAGCAACGGAAACAGCTTTCCTGTCTCATTTCTTGACATTTACCTCAGGTTTTACTCCAATGGTCAACTTTCTACCCATCTTTGATAAAAGAGACGACCTAAATTATAAATTTTCCACACCTTAATAGAAACAATCCAACCACTCCCGAGTTTGTTTATATTTCACAATTCATACGCTGCGCCCGAGTGGGCAGTTTA
The DNA here is from genome assembly GCA_963383655.1 of Bathymodiolus septemdierum. Taxonomy (NCBI): domain Eukaryota; kingdom Metazoa; phylum Mollusca; class Bivalvia; order Mytilida; family Modiolidae; genus Bathymodiolus; species Bathymodiolus septemdierum. The sequence continues at coordinate 27,527,261 of OY726519.1, forward strand.
TATTCAGACTTTTTGCAATGTCCCCATTATGAATGCTAAACTATTAGATTAAAACTGTTTAATGAATTAATAAATCAAGCGTTAGCTCTAGATGTTAATTATTATAATTTGAGTATGTCAACTTTTAATTAAAAAAAACGACGAAAAAAAAACTGGATATCAAACTTAGTGTGCACGAGGAGTTTATTGAATAACTTTCATCGGGTACTTTCAAAGCCAAGCAAAATGAAAGCCAAATAAACTAAACGTCTATGGGAGCTAAAAAACCAAAGAGCCTAAGCAGCACAGTCTAAAATTGGTTAAAGTCGTCTATGCCTGATGGAGATGGATCTTAGTTTTGATAATAATTACATGATTTATGACCTGCAAATGATAAATATATCTAATAAATCATGTCAGTGACCTTCATCAATGTATTCTTGGTCACAATTCAAACTTATCACTGAATGAGTGTAGTCGGGGTCGCGATCGTATGCTAGTTGGATTTTCAACTACCTATGCAATCAGTACCTATCACCACTAACGTTGTTAGTTCGAATCCCGCTCAGGTGGTACAACATTATGTGATAAAGTTTGTCAGTGACTTGAGGCGGGTCAGTGGTTTTTCCCGGCCACTCCAGTTTCCTCCACCAATAAAAATATGTTAAGTTTCCATCCGGAAATAAAGTTCAAGAAATTCAAAGGCAGTATGTGCAGCAAAGCAGAATTCCTGATATCGTAGGTGCTATAGATTGTACACATATTCCTATCCAATCACCAGGAGGGGATACGGCAGAATTATTCCGCAACAGAAAAGGATTTTTTCCATTAATGTTCAGGCAATTTGTGACCATGATCTGATACTAACAAATGTTGTAGCAAGATGGCCTGGAAGTACTCACGACAGTCGGATTTTTGAGAACGGTAACATTTGTGCCCGTCTGGAAAGAAGAGAAATTCAAGGTATATTAATAGGTGACAACGGATATCCACTGATTTTCTGGGGAAGCATTTCCGTTATTGCATTTGCAAATTTGTTCAGGTCATTTTCGACAGGTCCACCTCCAGTTTTCTTTTTCTCTCCTATCCTTAGCAACAGCCGATTTTGTACGGGCTTTTAAATTTTTAAACAAAGATTTCGATTGTGTCAAGCTTCTGTTATGTACACCATGGTGAGAATTAAATTCTTTTCCAATATTTTCCCATTCGTTGTTCTTTTTACTGATCATTTCCCCGTCGTTTTGTTTACTTTCAATTATACCTTTTCTACTGTCAACCAACTCAATTAATACTGTCTTGTTTAATTCAGTGAAATTCGGAGATTTCTTGCTAGTCATGACTGATCCAATTTTTCATCAAAGCTTAAACCCAGGCATAAGCTGTATTCACGTAAGAAATTGTTGAGTGAAACCAGAACAACTCACCTGAGTACAGCTTAACCTAGGGTTAAGTCGGGGTTACCTGATCGCCCGATCAACAGGTAAATCGGAGTTACCTGAGCTGGACGTACGCAAGTGGCTATTACAATGCCAAAAGATAATGAAATATTAATCAAACTGTAAATTGTTCCAGGACAAACTAGAGTCCATTCACTTGATTTAATATGGCTTAATTCCTTTTAACGCATCATAATAATATGTTCACCTTTTTATTTTCCCTGTGACAGTTACATTTCAGGAGTTTGCATCTAGGACCTGAGCTTGACTTCTGACTTCTGTCATATCTGTGTATCAAGGTCCCATGTTTAGAAGATGGCGTATGGCTTTGAGTAATGATCAATCATGCCTTCCGGTATGTCTTTGAAATGAGTTATTCCATCTCATTCCTTGTGCGATTTATTTCTTAGATGGATCATACTTATGATCGTTTGGTTTCAAATTATAACGGACAACGTGAAAATTTATAAGTCTGGTACATATGTTCTCAGAGAAAAGGGTGCTTAGGCACAGTTATACCGAATAAAACAACTGGTTTGTTCCTCTACCACTTCTAATTACTGATGCAATAAGTAAAAGTATAAGAGATCAATCCAAATGCACTCTGATTATCCAATATGGAATTATTATAGATGAACATCAGTGAACATCATAAAGGTTTTATTAGACGTGACGAAATACATTGTGTGTGTATTGTCTTTTATAAATATCATATATACTCAATTTTAAAGGTTCGATACATAGGGCCCGTCGTGGTCGTGATCGTATGGTAGTTGGATTTACTACCTATGCAATCATTGCCTATCACCACTGATGTTGTGAGTTCGAATCTCGATCAGGGCGAGGTGTGTAACATTATGTGATAAATTTGTCAGTGACTTTCGATAGGTCGGTGGTTTTCTCCGGTTTCCTCCACCAACGAAACTGACCGTCACGATATAACTGAAATATTGTAGTGGCGTTAAACACCATCAAACTAAACCAAGCCAATCGATATTTGGTGGACTGGTCATCGCTTGGTCTGTTGAACATATGAATCCGGGGTGACTCTATGAGATATGTCATTAGAGATTACCGTATACCTAACAAAAGATTCTAACGTCTAAATTTAATCAGATTGCACCATTTTATGTATATTTGTACAGTTTTGAAAGTTGTGGAGTGTTTTTTTTTTTATTCGTAATCAAGTGCTTTGTGTGTCACCTGGTAAATAAATTCACGTTGCGTTAAATAGAACACATTTGTTAGATTCCGATACTACTTGCCGCCTTGTCCGCCGAAAGTTAAAAATAAACTTATTTCTAGTGATGCGTTAATGTAATGATGAAACACACTTCGACAAAAGTTAACCGCCTCTTGGTTTATTTCATAAATATTTTTTTTTTAGATTAACTTTTTAAAAATGCGATTGCTATAAAGAATATCTGTACGAATAAGTTTTAATTAAATGTGTAACACGTCATCGATCGATAAAGTCGTGTTTGATTAAAATCGGTTTACAATTGGTGTCATACCTAATTACACAAAGTCTGTTTTCAAGTTGAGTTTGTAGAGTTTTTCATATTGAGTCTGTTGATCGCTAAATTATGGTTAGGTGAAAATCGACTTTAGCAGAGAAGTGGCAAGTTGTTAACATGTCACAACATTGCTTTAGCAATAGAAGGATAGCAGAGCAAATAGGGGTATCCCAATCTGTGATCGATCGTCTTATGTAACGTTTGCAAGCGACTGGAATGGTTGATGAACGTTCGTGATCTGACAGGATCCGCAAAATTACACCTAGAGAGGATAGGCTAATAGCCCTGTGTGCCAGGATAAATTGTTATGCTACATCAGTTCGTATTCAAAATAAATTTAATTTTGGGGTCAGGTATTTGTCAGGACTGTTAACAGATGACCCAATGAGCAGAGCAACCCACAACACGGCTGCAACTGTCATTATGTCATAGACGTGCTCGATAGAATTTGCCCATCTCCGTTGGAATATTCGTAATTGGAAACGAGTCCATTGGTCAGACGAAAGTCGATATTTATTGCGCCCCGTGGATGGCCGCTTTCGAGTCTGGCGGCATAGAAACACTGCATTTCATGACGGAAACCTGATGTGTACAACAACGTACGGTGGCGGCGGTGTATCTGTGTGGGGACTTATGCGTCTTACAGAGTAACATCAATGACGATGCATACCGCGACGACGTGCTTACCGCACAAGTTGTACCCCATTTTGATAATCATCCATTGGCTCACAAACCGGTCTTTATGGACGATATCGACTGACCGCACATAGCTTGCATTGCAAGAGAATTCAGGCAGCAAGAGTCAATTGAAACATTTCAGAGGCCGGCCATGTCTCCTGAAATGAAACCAATTGAGCACATATGGGACTGTATTGGCCGTAAAGTGATCCAACGTAATCCACAATGTCAAAATATTACTTCATTGATAAACGCTATTGTGGAAGAATGGCGACGATCCCCACAAGAAAGGCTTCGTCACCTAGTTCGTGGAATTAATAGGCGAGTGCGAAAACTTTGGCGTAAATGTGGTGGTTATACTCGCTACTCAGTAAATGTGCGCGATAAGGCTTCTCCATACATTCATTCAGCAGTACTGAAAAAAATTATGACCCGTCGTTTTCTTAAATTGCTGAAAAACAATAACCAAATAAAACTTTATTGAAGTTTTAAAATGTCTGTGTTATCTCCCTTTTTTCCACTTGTAGTAACCAACAATTTGATTTCATGATCAGCTTCAAGTACGACTCTAATTGTAGTCCGTGATCTAATCCATAATGAAATAATACCAAAAACGGTATTTCGGGTTCAACTTCTTTCATCCTTATAAAAAGAATAAACAATTTTGAAAAAAATACTGGGTGGTTCTTGACTTTTTACGAAGTGCATAAATTTACAGATTAAAGATGTTTAGCTATGAGCTTGTCTTCCTTCGTGGTTTCTGAGGTATGATGAAATAATCTCTTTTAAGTGTAATAATGTAAATTATTTGACGGTTATTTAGTTTTATTCATTGTAATGTGAAAACTGATCAATATCGTGATGGTAGCGAGGTTTTAATTGTTAGGAGCAACTCATCAACATGTCTATTGTCTATATTTATGAAATATTTGAATTTCGGCTACATTAATATAGAATCGGAATGTTGCACAGGTACAAAATGTTTGCAAATTAATTCATAAGAGTATTTATATTGTATCATGATCTGATGAATTATTTATTCATATATGTATATGTTGTATGACATTGGTAAATAAAGATAATGAGTTAAACGCTCAGCTATACTTTTGATACAATCTATCATTTGAACTCTGCGTGCCCAGGATGAGGGTTGTGAACACAAATCTTATCAATAGGTGTTGGAATACGAATTATATATTGAAGAGCGAATATAACAAAGATGAATATGAATAAGTGAGTGGTTATTGCTTAGCGCAAAGTGAGAAATATATCCGCTATACCATGGAGGTAACCAGTTTAATTCAATGAGATGTTGATGTCCGATATCCGCTTCGTACAAGACCAACACGATATGTTGATATGTAGTGCTAGCTCAGTGAAACAACTGTTGGTGATTAGAAATGTCGCTCCACCAGACACAATATCCTTAAAATTGAGTCAACAATTATGTGCGTGTACTCTGTACTGTGAAGTACTTAGCAAAGAAGCAGCAAAATACCAATTTTACATCCTTTGATTTGACTGGACCGTGACTCATGATTTACCGCACTCGCAGCTAGAACGCTTAATATTGCACCACCGATGCGGTTATGATGGCCATATAGAAAATCGATTACATATTACTAAGCACATTGTTTTATATATTACAGTTGCAAAGTATATCGAACTCAACGGGCTAATCGGAGAAACAAACTGAACTCCTTATTCATTGTACCCGTAAAATAACATTGAAGTATTTTCATCGCGTATTCTCCCCTTTCCTTTCTCGTTGCCACACTTCATCACCCAATCTGCCTTTTCCTTTCTCTTTGCCACACTTCATCACCCAGTCTTACTTTTTCTTTCCACACTTCATCACCCATTCTTCCTTTTCCTTTCTCTTTGCCACACTTCATCGCCCAGTCTTCCTTTTCCTTTCTCTTTGCAACATTTCATCACCCAGTCTTCCTTTTCCTTTCTCTTTGCCACACTGTATCACCCAGTCTTCCTTTTCCTTTCTCTTTGCCACATTTCATCACCAAGTCTTCCTTTTCCTTTCTCTTTGCCATAATTTATCACCAAGTCGTCCTTTTCCTTTCTCTTTGCCACACTTCATCACCCAGTCTTCCTTTTCCTTTCTCTTTGTCACATTTCATCACCCAGTCTTCCATTTCCTTTCTCTTTGCCACACTTCATCACCAAGTCTTCTCTTTCTTTTCTCTTTGCCACACTTCATCACTCAGTCTTCCTTTTCCTTTCTCGTTGCAACACTTCATCACCCAGTCTTCCTTTTCCTTTCTCTTTGCCACACTTCATCACCCAGTCTTCCTTTTCCTTTCTCTTTGCCACACTTCATCACCCAGTCTTCCTTTTCTTTTCTCTTTGCCATACTTCATCACCAAGTCTTCATTTTCCTTTCTTTTTGCCACACTTCATCACCCAGTCTTCCTTTTCCTTTCTCGTTGCAACACATCATCACCCAGTCTTCCTTTTCCTTTCTCTTTGCCACACTTCATCACCCAATCTTCCATTTCCTTTCTCTTTGCCACACTTCATCACCAAGTCTTCCTTTTCCTTTCTCTTTGCCACACTTCATCACCCAGTCTTCCATATCCTTTCTCGTTGCCACACTTTATCACCCAGTCTTCCTTTTCCTTTCTCTTTGCCACACTTCATTACCCCGTCTTCCTTTTCCTTTCTCTTTGCCATACTTCATCACCCAGTCTTCCTTTTCCTTTCTCGTTGCCACACTTTATCACCCAGTCTTCCTTTTCCTTTCTATTTGCCACACTTCATCACCCAGTCTTCCGTTTCCTTTCTCTTTGCCATACTTCATCACCCAGTCTTCCTTTTCCTTTCTCTTTGCCATACTTCATCACCAAGTCTTCCTTTTCTTTTTTTTTGCCACTCTTCATCACCCAGTCTTCCTTTTCCTTTCTCGTTGCCACACTTCATCACCCAATCTTCCTTTTCCTTTCTCTTTGCCACACTTCATCACCCAATCTTCCTTTTCCTTTCTCTTTGCCACACTTCATCACTCAGTCTTACGTTTCCTTTCCACACTTCATCACCCATTCTTCCTTTTCCTTTCTCTTTGCCACACTTCATCACACAGTCTTCCTTTTCCTTTCTCTTTGCCACACTTCATCACCAAGTCTTCCTTTTCCTTTCTCTTTGCCATAATTTATCACCAAGTCGTCCTTTTCCTTTCTCTTTGCCACACTTCATCACCCAGTTTTCCTTTTCCTTTCTCTTTGTCAAATTTCATCACCCAGTCTTCCATTTCCTTTCTTTTTGCCACACTTCATCACCCAGTCTTCCTTTTCTTTTCTCGTTGCCAAGCATCATCACCCAGTCTTCCTTTTCCTTTCTCTTTGCCACACTTCATCACCCAGTCTTCCATTTCCTTTCTCTTTGTCACACTTCATCACCCAGTCTTCCTTTTCCTTTCTCTTTTCCACACTTCATCACCAAGTCTTCCATTTCCTTTCTCTTTGTCACACTTCATCACCCAGTCTTCCTTTTCCTTTCTCTTTTCCACACTTCATCACCCAGTTTTCCTTTTCTTTTCTCGTTGCCAAGCATCATCACCCAGTCTTCCTTTTCCTTTCTCTTTGCCACACTTCATCACCCAGTCTTCCATTTCCTTTCTCTTTGTCACACTTCATCACCCAGTCTTCCATTTCCTTTCTCTTTGCCACAGTTCATCAACAAGTCTTCTCTTTTTTTCTCTTTGCCACACTTCATCACCCAGTCTTCCTTTTCCTTTCTCTTTGCCACACTTCATCACCAAGTCTTCCTTTTCCTTTCTCTTTGCCTTCATTTTTCACCAAGTCGTCCTTTTCCTTTCTCTTTGCCACACTTCATCACCCAGTCTTCCTTTTCCTTTCTCTTTGTCAAATTTCATCACCCAGTCTTCCATTTCCTTTCTTTCTTGCCACACTTCATCACTCAGTCTTCCTTTTCTTTTCTCGTTGCCAAACATCATCACCCAATCTTCCTTTTCCTTTCTCTTTGCCACACTTCATCACCCAGTCTTTCATTTCCTTTCTCTTTGTCACACTTCATCACCCAGTCTTCCATTTCCTTTCTCTTTGCCACACTTCATCACCAAGTCTTCTCTTTTTTTTCCCTTTGCCACACTTCATCACCCAGTCTTCCTTTTCCTTTCTTTTTGCCACACTTCATCACCCAGTCTTCCTTTTCTTTTCTCGTTGCCAAACATCATCACCCAGTCTTCCCTTTCCTTTCTCTTTGCCACACTGCATCATCCAGTCTTCCTTTTCCTTTCTCTTTGCAACATTTTATTACCCACTCTTCCTTTTCCTTTCTCTTTGCCACACTTCATTACACAGTCTTCCTTTTCCTTTCTCTTTGCCACACTTCATCACCAAGTCTTCCTTTTCCTTTCTCTTTGCCATAATTTATCACCAAGTCGTCCTTTTCCTTTCTCTTTGCAACACTTCATCACCCAGTCTTCATTTTCCTTTCTCTTTGTCAAATTTCATCACCCAGTCTTCCATTTCCTTTCTCTTTGCCACACTTCATCACCAAGTCTTCTCTTTCTTTTCTCGTTGCCACACTTTATCATCCAGTCTTCCTTTTCCTTTCTCTTTGCCACACTTCATCACCCAGTCTTCCTTTTCCTTTCTCTTTGCCACACTTCATCACCCAGTCTTCCGTTTCCTTTCTCTTTGCCATACTTCATCACCAAGTCTTCCTTTTCCTTTCTTTTTGCCACACTTCATCACCCACTCTTCCTTTTCCTTTCTCGTTGCCACACATCATCACCCAGTCTTCCTTTTCCTTTCTCTTTGCCAACCTTCATCACCCAGTCTTCCTTTTCTTTTCTCTTTGTCACACTTCATCACCCAGTCTTCCATTTTCTTTCTCTTTGCCACACTTCATCACCCAGTCTTCCTTTTCCGTTCTCTTTGACTCACTTCATCACCCAGTTTTCCTTTTCCTTTCTCGTTGTCACACTTAATCATCAAATCTCCCTTTTCCTTTCTCTTTGCCACACTTCATCATCCAGTCTTCCTTTTCCTTTCTCGTTGCCACACTTTATCACCCAGTCTTTCTTTTCCTTTCTCTTTGCCACACTTCATCACCCAGTCTTCCTTTTCCTTTCTCTTTGCCATACTTCATCACCCAGTGTTCCTTTTCCTTTCTCTTTGCCATACTTCATCACCAAGTCCTCCTTTTCCTTTCTTTTAGCCACTCTTCATCACCCAGTCTTCCTTTTCCTGTCTCATTGCCACACTTCATCACCCAATCTTCCTTTTCCTTTTTCATTCCCACACTTCATCACCCAATCTTCCTTTTCCTTTCTCTTTGCCACACTTCATCTCCCAGTCTTACTTTTCCTTTCCACACTTCATCAACCATTCTTCCCTTTCCTTTCTGTTTGCCACACTTCATCACCCAGTTTTCCTTTTCCTTTCTCTTTGCAACATTTCATTACCCATGCTTCCTTTTCCTTTCTCTTTGCCACACTTCATCACACAGTCTTCCTTTTCCTTTCTCTTTACCACACTTCATCACCAAGTCTTCCTTTTCCTTTCTCTTTACCATAATCTATCACCAAGTCGTCCTTTTCCTTTCTCTTTGCCACACTTCATCACCCAGTCTTCCTTTTCCTTTCTCTTTGCCACACTTCATCACCCAGTCTTCCCTTTCCTTTCTCTTTGCCACACTTCATCACCCAGTCTTCCTTTTCCGTTCTCTTTGACTCACTTCATCACCCAGTCTTCCTTTTCCTTTCTCTTTGTCACACTTCATCACCAAGTCTTCCTTTTCCTTTCTCTTTGACACACTTCATCACCCAGTCTTCCTTTTCCTTTCTCGGTGCCACACTTTATCACCCAGTCTTCCTTTTCCTTTCTCTTTGCCACACTTCATCACCCAGTCTTCCCTTTCCTTTCTCTTTGGCGCACTTCATCACCCAGTCTTCCTTTTTCTTTTTCTTTGCCACACTTCATCACCCAGTCTTCCTTTTCATTTCTCTTTGCCACACTTCCTCACCCAGTCTTCTTTTTCATTTCTCTTTGCCAAATTCCTCACCCAGTCTTCCTTTTCCTTTCTCTTTGCCACACTTCATCACCAAGTCTTCCTTTTCCTTTCTCGTTGCCACACTTCAACACCAAGTCTTCCTTTTCCTTTCTCGTTGCCACACATCATCACCCAGTCTTCCCTTTCCTTTCCCTTCGCAACACTTCATCACCCAGTCTTCCTTTTCCTTTCTATTTCCACACTTCATCACCCAGTCTTCCTTTTCCTTTCTCTTTGCCACACTTCATCACCCAGTCTTCCTTTTCCTTTCTCTTCGCAACACTTCATCACCCAATCTTCCTTTTTCCTTTCTCATTGCCACACTTCATCACCAAGTCTTCCTTTTCCTTTCTCGTTGCCACACATCATCACCCAGTCTTCCCTTTCCTTTCCCTTCGCAACACTTCATCACCCAGTCTTCCTTTTCCTTTCTATTTCCACACTTCATCACCCAGTCTTCCTTTTCCTTTCTCTTCGCAACACTTCATCACCCAGTCTTCCTTTTCCTTTCTCATTGCCACACTTCATCACCAAGTCTTCCTTTTCCTTTCTCGTTGCCACACATCATCACCCAGTCTTCCTTTTCCTTTCTTTTCGCAACACTTTATCACCCAGTCTTCCTTTTCCTTTCTCGTTGCCACACTTCATCACCCAATCTTCCTTTTCCTTTTTCATTGCCACACTTCATCACCCAATCTTCCTTTTCCTTTCTCTTTGCCCCACTTCATCTCCCAGTCTTACTTTTCCTTTCCACACTTCATCACCCATTCTTCCTTTTCCTTTCTCTTTGCCACACTTCATCACCCAGTTTTCCTTTTCCTTTCTCTTTGCAACATTTCATTACCCAGGCTTCCTTTTCCTTTCTCTTTCCCACACTTCATCACACAGTCTTCCTTTTCCTTTCTCTTTACCACACTTCATCACCAAGTCTTCCTTTTCCTTTCTCTTTGCCAAAATTTATCACCAAGTCGTCCTTTTCCTTTCTCTTTGCCACACTTAATCACCAAATCTTCCTTTTCCTTTCTCTTTGCCACACTTCATCACCCAGTCTTCTCTTTCTTTTCTCTTTGCCACACTTCATCACCCAGTCTTCCTTTTCCTTTTTTTTGCCACACTTTATCACCCAGTCTTCCTTTTCCTTTCTCTTTGCCACACTTCATCACCCAGTCTTCCGTTTCCTTTCTCTTTACCACACTTCATCACCCAGTCTTCCGTTTCCTTTCTCTTTGCCATACTTCATCACCAAGTCTTCCTTTTCCTTTCTCTTTGCCACACTTCATCACCCAGTCTTCCTTTTCCTTTCTCGTTGCCACATTTTATCACCCAATCTTTCTTTTCCTTTCTCTTTGCCACACTTCATCACCCAGTCTTCCTTTTCCTGTCTCTTTGCCATACTTCATCACCCAGTGTTCCTTTTCCTTTCTCTTTGCCATACTTCATCACCAAGTCTTCCTTTTCCTTTCTTTGTGCCACTCTTCATCACCCAGTCTTCCTTTTGATTTCTCGTTGCCACACATGATCACAGTCTTCCTTTTCCTTTCTCTTTGCCACACTTCATCACCCAGTCTTCCTTTTCCTTTCTCTTTAGTCACACTTCATAGCCCAGTCTTACATTTTCTTTCTCTTTGCCACACTTCATCACCAAGTCTTCCCTTTCCTTTCTCTTTGCCACACTTCATCACCCAGTCTTCCTTTTCCGTTCTCTTTGACTCACTTCATCACCCAGTCTTCCTTTTCCTTTCTCTTTGTCACACTTCATCACCAAGTCTTCCTTTTCCTTTCTCTTTGACACACTTCATCACCCAGTCTTCCTTTTCCTTTCTCTTTGCCACACTTCATCACCCAGTCTTCCTTTTCCTTTCTCTTTGCCATAATTTATCACCAAGTCGTCCTTTTCCTTTCTCTTTGCCACACTTCATCATCCATTCTTCCTTTTCCTTTCTCTTTGCCACACTTCATCACCAAGTCTTCTCTTTCTTTTCTCTTTGCCACACTTCATCACCCAGTCTTCCTTTTCCTTTTTTTGCCACACTTTATCACCCAATCTTCCTTTTCCTTTCTCTTTGCCACACTTCATCACCAAGTCTTCTCTTTCTTTTCTCTTTGCCACACTTCATCACCCAGTCTTCCTTTTCCTTTTTTTTTGCCACACTTTATCACCCAGTCTTCCGTTTCCTTTCTCTTTGACATACTTCATCACCAAGTCTTCCTTTTCCTTTCTTTTTGCCCCGCTTCATCACCCAATCTTCCTTTTCCTTTCTCGTTGCCACACATATTCACCCAGTCTTCCCTTTTCTTTCTTTTTGCCACACTTCATCACCCAGTTTTCCTTTTCCTTTCTCTTTGTCACACTTCATCACCCAGTCTTCCCTTTTCTTTCTCTTTGCCACACTTCATCACCAAGTCTTCCCTTTCCTTTCTCTTTGCCACACTTCATCACCCAGTCTTCCTTTTCCGTTCTCTTTGACACTTCATCACCCAGTCTACCTTTTTCTTTCTCTTTGTCACACTTAATCACCAAGTCTTCCTTTTCCTTTTTCGTTGCCACACTTCATCACCCAATCTTCCTTTTCCTTTCTCTTTGCCATTCTTCATCATTCATTCTTCCTTTTCCTTTCTCTTTGCCACACTTCATCACCCAGTCTTCCTTTTCCTTTTTCGTTGCCACACTTCATCACCCAATCTTCCTTTTCCTTTCTCTTTGCCATACTTCATCACCCAGTGTTCCTTTTCCTTTCTCTTTGCCATACTTCATCACCAAGTCTTCCTTTTCCTTTCTTTGTGCCACACTTCATCATCCAATCTTCCTTTTTCTTTCTCTTTGTCACACTTAATCATCCAGTCTTCCTTTTCCTTTCTCGTTGCCACACTTTATCACCCAGTCTTTCTTTTCCTTTCTCTTTGCCACACTTCATCACCCAGTCTTCCTTTTCCTTTCTCTTTTTGCCATACTTCATCACCAAGTCTTCCTTTTCCTTTCTTTGTGCCACTCTTCATCACCCAGTCTTCCTTTTCCTTTCTCGTTGCCACACTTCATCACCCAATGTTCCTTTTCCTTTTTCATTGCCACACTTCATCACCCAATCTTCCTTTTCCTTTCTCTTTGCCACACTTCATCTCCCCTTCCTTTTCCTTTCTCTTTGCCACACTTCATCACCCAATCTTCCTTTTCCTTTCTCTTTGCCACACTTCATCTCCCCTTCCTTTTCCTTTCTCGTTGCCACACTTCATCACCCAATGTTCCTTTTCCTTTTTCATTGCCACACTTCATCACCCAATCTTCCTTTTCCTTTCTCTTTGCAACATTTCATTACCCAGGCTTCCTTTTCCTTCCTCTTTGCCACACTTCATCACACAGTCTTCCTTTTCCTTTCTCTTTACCACACTTCATCACCAAGTCTTCCTTTTCCTTTCTCTTTGCCATAATTTATCACCAAGTCGTCCTTTTCCTTTCTCTTTGCCACACTTCATCACCCAGTCTTCCTTTTCCTTTCTCTTTGCCACACTTCATCACCAGGTCTTCTCTTTCTTTTCTCTTTGCCACACTTCATCACCCAGTCTTCCTTTTCCTTTTTTTTGCCACACTTTATCACCCAGTCTTCCTTTTCCTTTCTCTTTGCCACATTTCATCACCCAGTCTTCCTTTTCTTTTCTCTTAACCACACTTCATCACCCATTCTTCCGTTTTCTTTCTCTTTGCCATACTTTATCACCAAGTCTTCCTTTTCCTTTCTTTTTGCCACGCTTCATCACCCAGTCTTCCTTTTCCTTTCTCGTTGCCACACATATTCACCCAGTCTTCCCTTTCCTTTCTCTTTGCCACACTTAATCACCCAGTCTTCCTTTTCCTTTCTCTTTGTCACACTTCATCACCCAGTCTTCCCTTTTCTTTTTCTTTGCCACACTTCATCACCAAGTCTTCCCTTTCCTTTCTCTTTGCCACACTTCATCACCCAGTCTTCCTTTTCCGTTCTCTTTGACACTTCATCACCCAGTCTACCTTTTTCTTTCTCTTTGTCACACTTAATCACCAAATCTTCCTTTTCCTTTCTCTTTGCCACACTTCATCACCCAGTCTTCCTTTTCCTTTTTCGTTGCCACACTTTATCACCTAGTCTTCCTTTTCCTTTCCCTTTGCCACACTTCATCACCCAATCTTCCTTTTCCTTTCTCTTTGCCATACTTCATCACCCAGTGTTCCTTTTCCTTTCTCTTTGCCATACTTCATCACCAAGTCTTCCTTTTCCTTTCTTTGTGCCACACTTCATCACCCAATCTTCCTTTTTCTTTCTCTTTGTCACACTTAATCATCCAGTCTTCCTTTTCCTTTCTCGTTGCCACACTTTATCACCCAGTCTTCCTTTTCCTTTCTCTTTGCCACACTTCATCACCCAGTCTTCCTTTTCCTTTCTCTTTGCCATACTTCATCACCCAGTGTTCCTTTTCCTTTCTCTTTTTGCCATACTTCATCACCAAGTCTTCCTTTTCCTTTCTTTGTGCCACTCTTCATTACCCAGTCTTCCTTTTCCTTTCTCGTTGCCACACTTCATCACCCAATCTTCCTTTTCCTTTTTCATTGCCACACTTCATCACCCAATCTTACTTTTCCTTTCTCTTTGCCACACTTCATCTCCCCTTCCTTTTCCTTTCTCTTTGCCACACTTCATCACCCAGTCTTCTTTTCCTTTCTCTTTGCCACACTTCATCACCCAGTCTTCCTTTTCCTTTCTCTTTGCCACACTTCATCACCCAGTCTTCCTTTTCCTTTCTCTTTGCCACACTTCATCACCCAGTCTTCCTTTTCCTTTCTCTTTGTCACACTTCATCACCCAGTCTTCCATTTTCTTTCTCTTTGCCACACTTCATCACCAAGTCTTCCCTTTCCTTTCTCTTTGCCACACTTCATCACCCAGTCTTCCTTTTCCGTCCTCTTTGACACTTCATCACCCAGTCTACCTTTTTCTTTCTCTTTGTCACACTTCATCACCCAGTCTTCCTTTTCCTTTCTCGTTGCCACACATCATCACCCAATCTTCCTTTTCCTTTTTCATTGCCACACTTCATCACCCAATCTTCCTTTTCCTTTCTGTTTGCCACACTTCATCTCCCAGTCTTACTTTTCCTTTCCACACTTCATCATCCATTCTTCCTTTTCGTTTCTCTTTGCCACACTTCATCACCCAGTTTTCCTTTTCCTTTCTCTTTGCAACATTTCATTACCCAGGCTTCCTTTTCCTTTCTCTTTGCCACACTTCATCACACAGTCTTCCTTTTCCTTTCTCTTTACCACACTTCATCACCAAATCTTCCTTTTCCTTTCTCTTTGCCATAATTTATCACCAAGTCGTCCTTTTCCTTTCTCTTTGCCACACTTCATCACCCAGTCTTCCTTTTCCTTTCTCTTTGCCACACTTCATCACCAAGTCTTCTCTTTCTTTTCTCTTTGCCACACTTCATCACCCAGTCTTCCTTTTCCTTATTTTGCCCCACTTTATCACCCAGTCTTCCTTTTCCTTTCTCTTTGCCACACTTCATCACCCAGTCTTCCTTTTCTTTTCTCTTTACCACACTTCATCACCCAGTCTTCCGTTTCCTTTCTTTTTGCCATACTTCATCACCAAGTCTTCCTTTTCCTTTCTTTTTGCCACGCTTCATCACCCAGTCTTCCTTTTCCTTTCTCGTTGCCACACATATTCACCCAGTCTTCCCTTTCCTTTCTCTTTGCCACACTTCATCACCCAGTCTTCCTTTTCCTTTCTCTTTGTCACACTTCATCACCCAATCTTCCATTTTCTTTCTCTTTGCCACACTTCATCACCAAGTCTTCCTTTTCCTTTCTCTTTGCCACACTTCATCACCCAGTCTTCCTTTTCCGTTCTCTTTGACACTTCATCACCCAGTCTTCCTTTTCCTTTTTCGTTGCCACACTTTATCACCCAGTCTTCCTTTTCCTTTCTCTTTGCCACACTTCATCACCCAATCTTCCTTTTCCTTTCTCTTTGCCATACTTCATCACCCAGTGTTCCTTTTCCTTTCTCTTTGCCATACTTCATCACCAAGTCGTCCTTTTCCTTTCTTTTTGCCACTCTTCATCACCCAATCTTCCTTTTCCTTTCCCGTTGCAACACTTCATCACCCAATCTTCCTTTTCCTTTCTCTTTGCCACACTTCATCACCCAATCTTCCTTTTTCTTTCTCTTTGCCACACTTCATCACCCAGTCTTACATTTCCTTTCCACACTTCATCACCCATTCTTCCTTTTCCTTTTTCTTTGCCACACTTCATCACCCAGTCTTCCTTTTCCTTTCTCTTTGCAACATTTCATTACCCATGCTTCCTTTTCCTTTCTCTTTGCCACACTTCATCACACAGTCTTCCTTTTCCTTTCTCTTTGCCACATTTCATCACCAAGTCTTCCTTTTCCTTTCTATTTGCCATAATTTATCACCAAGTCTTCCTTTTCCTTTCTCTTTGTCACACTTCATCACCCAGTCTTCCATTTTCTTTCTCTTTGCCACACTTCATCACCAAGTCTTCCCTTTCCTTTCTCTTTGCCACACTTCATCACCCAGTCTTCCTTTTCCGTTCTCTTTGACTCACTTCATCACCCAGTCTTCATTTTCCTTTCTCTTTGTCACACTTAATCACCAAGTCTTCCTTTTCCTTTCTCTTTGCCATACTTCATCACCCAGTGTTCTTTTTCCTTTCTCTTTGCCATACTTCATCACCAAGTCTTCCTTTTCCTTTCTATTTGTCACACTTCATAACCCAGTCTTCCTTTTCCTTTCTCTTTGTCACACTTCATAACCCAGTCTTCCATTTTCTTTCTCTTTGCCACACTTCATCACCAAGTCTTCCCTTTCCTTTCTCTTTGTCATACTTCATAACCCAGTCTTCCATTTTCTTTCTCTTTGCCACACTTCATCACCAAGTCTTCCCTTTCCTTTCTCTTTGCCACACTTCATCACCAAGTCTTCCTTTTCCTTTCTCTTTGACACACTTCATCACCCAGTCTTCCTTTTCCTTTCTCGTTGCCACACTTTATCACCCAGTCTTCCTTTTCCTTTCTCTTTGCCACACTTCATCACCCAGTCTTCCTTTTCCTTTCTCTTTGGCGCACATCATCACTCAGTCTTCATTTTCCTTTTTCTTTGCCACACTTCATCACCCAGTCTTCCTTTTCATTTCTCTTTGCCACACTTCCTCATCCAGTCTTCTTTTTCATTTCTCTTTGCCAAACTTCCTCACCCAGGTTTCCTTTTCCTTTCTCTTTGCCACACTTCATCACCCAGTCTTCCTTTTCCTTTCTCTTTGCCACACTTCATCACCCAGTCTTCCTTTTCCTGTCTCTTCGCAACACTTCATCACCCAGTCTTCCTTTTCCTTTCTCTTTGCCACACTTCAACACCAAGTCTTCCTTTTCCTTTCTCGTTGCCACACATCATCACCCAGTCTTCCCTTTCCTTTCCCTTCGCAACACTTCATCACCCAGTCTTCCTTTTCCTTTCTATTTGCCACACTTCATCACCCAGTCTTTCTTTTCCTTTCTCTTTGCCACACTTCATCACCCAGTCTTCCTTTTCGTTTCTCTTCGCAACACTTCATCACCCAGTCTTCCTTTTCCTTTCTCTTTGCCACACTTCATCACCAAGTCTTCCTTTTCCTTTCTCGTTGCCACACATCATCACCCAGTCTTCCTTTTCCTTTCTTTTCGCAACACTTCATCACCCAGTCTTCCTTTTCCTTTCTCTTTGCCACACTTCATCACCCAGTCTTCCTTTTCCTTTTTCTTTGCCACACTTCATCACCCAGTCTTCCTTTTCCTTTCTCTTTGCCACACTTCCTCACCCAGTCTTCTTTTTCATTTCTCTTTGCCACACTTCCTCACGCAGTCTTCCATTTTCCTTTCTCTTTGCCACATTTCATCACCAAGTCTTCCTTTTCCTTTCTCGTTGCCACACATCATCACCCAGTCATCCTTTTCCTTTCACTTTGCCACACTTCATCACCCAGTCTTCCTTTTCCTTTCTCTTTGCCACACTTCATCACCCAGTCTTCCTTTTCCTTTTTCTTCGCAACACGTCATCACCCAGTCTTCCTTTTCCTCTCTCTTTGCCACACTTCATCACCCAGTCTTCCTTTTCCTTTCTCTTTGCCACACATCATCACCCAGTCTTCCTTTTCCTTTCTCTTTGCCATAATCTTTCACCAAGTCTTCCTTTTCCTTTCTCTTTGCCACACTTCATCACCCAGTCTTCCTTTTCCTTTCTCTTTGTCACACTCCATCACCCAATCTTCTTTTTCCTTTCTCTTTTCCACACTTCCTCACCCAGTCTTCTTTTTCCTTTCTCTTTGCCACACTTCATCACCCAGTCTTCCTTTTCCTTTTTCTTTGCCACACTGCATCACCTAGTCTTTCGTTTCCTTTCTCGCTGCCACCCTTCATCACTCAGTCTTCCTTTTGCTTTCTTTTTGCCACACTTCATCACCCAGTCTTCCTTTTCCTTTCTCTTTGCCACACTTCATCACCCAGTTTTCCTTTCCCTTTCTTTTTGCCATACTTCATCACCAAGTCTTTCTTTTTTTTTCTCTTTGCCATACTTCATCACCAAGTCTTCCTTTTCCGTTCTCTTTGACTCACTTCATCACCCAGTCTTCCTTTTCCTTTCTCTTTGTCACACTTCATCACCAAGTCTTCCTTTTCCTTTCTCTTTGACTCACTTCATCACCAAATCTTCCTTTTCCTTTTTCTTTGACTCACTTCATCACCCAGTCTTCCGTTTCCTTTCTCTTTGCCACATTTCATCATCAAGTCTTCCTTTTCCTTTCTCTTTGCCACACTTCATCACCCGGGCTTCCTTTTCCTTTCTCTTTGCCACATTTCATCACCAAGTCTTCCTTTTCCTTTCTCGTTGCCACACTTCATCACCCAGTCTTCCTTTTCCTTTCTCTTTGCGACACATCATCACCCAGTCTTCCTTTTCGTTCTCTTTGCCACACTTCATCACCAAGTCTTCCTTTTCCTTTCTCGTTGCCACACTTCATCACCCAGTCTTCCTTTTCCTTTCTCTTTGCCACACTTCATCACCAAGTCTTCCTTTTCCTTTCTCGTTGCCACACTTCATCACCCAGTCTTCCTTTTCCTTTCTCGTTGCCACACTTCATCACCCAGTCTTCTTTTCCTTTCTCTTTGCCATACTTCATCACCCAGTCATCCTTTTCCTTTCTCTTTGCCACACTTCATCACCCGGTCTTCCTTTTCCTTTCTCGTTGCCACACTTCATCACCAAGTCTTCCTTTTCCTTTCTCGTTGCCACACTTCATCACCCAGTCTTCTTTTCCTTTCTCTTTGCCACACTTCATCACCCAGTCATCCTTTTCCTTTCTCTTTGACTCACTTCATCACCTAGTCTTCCTTTTGAAAAACTCTAAAGATCTTTTGGATAACCTTAAATGAAGATCTTTCTCTCAGGTATCCGCCATCAAAACTTTTGATTTTTCAACTCTATATACCAACCTACTGCATGATAAATTAAAATCCCGCTTAAAAGAAACAATTCTCAAAGCTTTCAGTCATAGAAACTATGGCTCAAAATTTGTTGTGTTAGGCTACAATTCCACATATTTTTCAAACAAAATTCAAAAAGGTCAAATATGCTACTCCGAGGAACAAGTGATCAGTATGCTGGAGTTCCTCATCGATAACAAATTTGTCTCGTTTGGAGGGACACTGTTGCAGCTGGTCTTCGGCATACCAATGGGTACGAATTGTGCCCCTCTTCTAGCCGATTTATTTTTATACTCATATGAGTCGGAGTTTCTTCAAAAGCTTGTAAAAGATAAGAAGATTCATGAGGCTAGAGCCTTTAATTTCACATACAGGTATATTGATGACGTTTTATCTATCAATAATTTTAGATTTGCAGAATTTCTTCCATTGATATATCCTCCAGAGCTGAAAGTTAAAGAGACCACAGATACAGCTTCGTCCGCATCATTTTTGAACTTATACCTGATGATAGTGATCAACTCAGTACTAACATTTATGAAAAACGAGACGACTTCAATTTTAAAATCATAAATTTTACAAATATGTGCAGCAATATACCAGCTTCTCCTGCATATGGTGTTTACATCTCGCAATTGATTCGCTATGCAAGGGCCAGAAGCAATTATTCTGATTTCCCGAAACGTCATCTTCATCTGAGAAACAGACTACTGGACCAGGGCTATGAAAAGATTCGCCTTATTCGATCTCTTAGAAAGCTTATATTCCGCTACCAAGATCTTGTCGAAATATATTCCGTCTCTGCAGAGACGATGATAAACGATACATTTTCATATAGTGAAAATGTATAAAGATAAGGAAGTCAACAAAAATGTCAAAAATATTTTTTTATCCATGTGTGACGTGAAATTGTTTTTGACATTTGCTTAACTGGGTTTGGTACTGCTTTGACAACTATTTTACCTATGTTGTTCCAGTATTGTTATACATACTGCTATAGTGACAGCCGGAACCTTTGAGTCGTAATGAAAGCGGGGGGTTATGCGCTTTAAAATCTGATTCAACCCACCATTTCTTTAGAAATGCATGTACCAAGTCAGGGTCATTACGGTTTTCACAGTTTTCCGGTTGTTGACTGATTTTGTCTGTTTTTATTCTTATGAGTTTTGACTTTTCCTTTGTAAGATTGTTCGGAGTTCGGTAATTTTGTTATTACCCTTATTTTCCTTTCTCTTTGACTCACTTCATCACCCAATCTTCCTTTTCCTTTCTCTTTGACTCACTTCATCACCCAATCTTCCTTTTCCTTTCTCTTTGCCTCTCATGTTCTTCTAATGTTATTACTAATTGTTTCTATGACCGAAAACTCTGACATTTTGCACAATGTCTAAGTGTCCTTTGAACGTTCGCTGTTCTATTGTTTCTAATGCAGTGCGTATTTCAAGAAGAAATGCACATATAACAGGGATGGTAGCTTCCGTATATAAAATATAAAGTAAATGGAATATGAAGAGGGATTAGCAGCATTTGAAATAAAACCGTTTTGAATGAAGAACTATCTAATGTATTGTAAATTGGGTTTTTTAAAAGTCTTTCGTTTTTTTCTTCTTGTATCCGTCTTGAGAGCAAAATGTCGGATTTGTCCGAAATAAAATATATAAACAAATATGAAAAATAATCGTTTTGGCTAGACGCTAGAAATGTACTCTGACTGAAAATAGCAGTTATGATAATTCTACCAAATAATTTTTGTACCTGTGGACTGATATCGTGAATCACAATAACGTTGATGAATATTTTTTCGCGTCAATATAATGGTCAGACAAAGTTCAAAATGCAATTTGTAACAGCCTCCTTTTATATCTACTATGTGTACGCTAGGTGCACGTGGCGTCCAGATCTAAAGAACACAGTCACGACCAATAAAAAGGCAGACATAAACTGTCCTTACATAGTTCGACTCATTGTTGAAAGTCTTGACAGCTATGTTCACGGGATAAAGAAGACGACGGCAACATTTCTGTTGTTCAAACATGGCGTAATAATTTACTAAATGCAACTAATGAATTACACTCTTCATCTTTGTCGTATAGTTCCAGGTAATCTATTATCAATGAAATAAGTAACATAGCTTAAACGTTTGTGATACTTGAACTAACAGGCACAAATATTTATGAATTAACTTATTCAATTGCTTAATTAGCCACATACATGGATATTTTCATTTTTATTCTCGCAATGTGAACGAGGAAATCGTATTTATTATATCACTGCTGTACAAGAGACCACATCGTGATGTGTATGAAGTTTCTGTTTTTCATGAGACATTCTATTTGTCAAAATTGATCAACATTGCAGAAAGATTCAGCCACGTTTCTCATTTAATAAAAACCGCATGAGCTATTTGAAACATCTGTGCAAAAAGGATTTCGGAGTGGGTCTAAATGATAAAAGAATGATAAGTCTTACAAGGATATCTATTTGCGTTGATACAGAGGAATATAATAGTTTGCTTGATGGTGTTTAACGCCACTTTCAACAATATTTCAGTTATATCGTGGCTGTCAGTTTTATTGATGGAGGAAACCGGAGGACCCGGAAAAAACCACTGATCTGTCGCAAGTCAATGACAAACTTTATCACATAATGTTGTACATCTCGCCCTGGTCGAGATTCGATCTCACAACATCAGTGGCTGCATAGGTAGTTTTAAATCCAACTACCATACAGTCACGACCACGACGGACCCAATTATAATAGTACCTGACGAATATATGACTTGTCTAGATTTGGAAGTAATTGTTTTAATGTCAGAGAAAGCATCGGGTGTAAAATGTTCACAATTTCTGTGATGACAACTGTTCTTCAATAGTTTGATATGTATTTGTGTTCTGCCCGTGTACTCTACATGTTTGCCACGTTTTTTGAAGGTCATAACGGTTGTATATTTTCTCTGACAGTGTTGATAACGATATTGTCTTCCCCATTTGCATTATCTTTTGCCAATTAGACCAGTTTCTATGCATTTTTCAGAAGAAAAAAATGTTTTCCATCAAAACTTGATAGTTGATAATGACGTATACCTGATGAAAGGTGCCTCAAATTTCAGAATTACTTGACAGGTACTTTGGAAATGAAGATGTAGATGTCTGCTTCTTTCATAGCATTATACTACACAATTATATTGGGGCCCGGGTGGCTCAATGAGTTTGGCAGTTGGATTACCTAACAACTCATACAAGCCTATCACCAATACGGTATGGGTTCGCACCTGGCTTTGTAAATTGAAAAACAAGGTGCACTCGACTCGCAGCCGTAAGTGATAAAGCTTACCAGTTGCAATTGCTTGCCCATGGTCTGTGGTTCTCTCCGGATACTCCGGCTTCTTCCATCACTAAAACTGGTTGCCATGATATAGCTGAAATATTGCTGAAAGTGTCGTTAAACACAATAAATCAAATCAAATCAAATCAAATCAAATTACAATTATATTTACATAAAACAACATGTTAAGTTAAATGACATTAATATATGGGTATAAACGACGTAAATACGAAAGCCAGTGAAGTTTCTTTTACTTCAGAAATGAAGGACATTAAGTGAAGAAATGATATGCTGTTAAATGGTGTTCACGGTTGGGAATAACTTTAGAAACATTAATTTATAACTTGGTGAACCCTTTTTTTTTCAGGAAAAACGTTGAATGTTTTACTCACCTTAAATATTTTCTGTACTTTTTGAAACCAAATATTTCCAACAACCACAAAATGTTATCCTAAAATAATCAATTTATTCTTGTCTGACTTTCAATATGTATATTACATTTTTTTTTTTTACAGAAACAGATTGTTGAAACTTTTGACAAAACATTGGATGTTTCACTCATCTTAGATATTTTATGTATTTTTTGGAACAAGAAATTCCAATGTATGCTCTAAGACTTCCAATATGCATGCTGTATGCTATTCACAGTTGGGTTATAACATTAGAATACTTAATTTACAGATAGTTATTGACAGATTAGAAGCCTTTTTAGTCAAAAATATTGAATGTTTTTCTCAGCTTAGATATTTTATTGTACTTTTTGGAACAAGAAATTCCCAGAAATACTGATATTTTTTTGTCAAAAATAAATTAATCATTTAATGCTGGTTATATTTTCACCAATAGTAATCATTAAATGCTGGTTATATTTTCACCAATAGTAATCATTTAATGCTGTTTATATTTTCACAAATAGTAATCATTAAATGCTGGATATATTTTCACCCATAGTAATCATTTAATGCTGTTTATATTTTGACCAATAGTAACCATTTAATGCTGGTTATATTTTCACCAATAGTAATCATTTAATGCTGGTTATATTTTCACCCATAGTAATCATTTAATGCTGGTTATATTTTGACCAATAGTAACCATTTAATGCTGGTTATATATTCACAAATAGTAATCATTAAATGCTGGATATATTCACCCTTAGTAATCATTTAATGCTGTTTACATTTTGACCAATAGTAACCATTTAATGCTGGTTATATTTTCACCAATAGTTATCATTTAATGCTAATTATATTTTCACCAATAGTAATCATTTAATGCTGGTTATATTTTCACAAATAGTAATCATTTAATGCTGGTTATATTTTCACCCATAGTAATCATTTAATGCTGGTTATATTTTCATCAATTGTAATAATTAAATGCTGGTTATATTTTCACCAATAGTAATCACTAAATGCTGGTTATGTTTTCACCAATAGTAATCATTTAATGCTGGTTATATTTTGACCAATAGCAATCATTTAATGCTGGTTATATTTTCACCAATAGTAATCATTAAATGCTGGTTATATTTTCACAAATAGTTATCATTTAATGCTGGTTATATTTTCACCAATAGTAATCATTAAATGCTGGTTATATTTTCACCAATATTAATCATTTAATGCTGTTTATATTTTGACCAATAGTAATCATTTAATGCTGGTTATATTTTGACCAATAGTAATCATTAAATGCTGGTTATATTTTCACCAATAGTAATCATTTAAAGCTGGTTATATTTTCACAAATAGTAATCATTAAATGCTGGATATATTTTCACCCATAGTAATCATTTAATGCTGTTTATATTTTGACCAATAGTAACCATTTAATGCTGGTTATATTTTCACCAATAGTAATAATTTAATGCTGGTTATATTTTGACCAATAGTAACCATTTAATGCTGGTTATATTTTCACAAATAGTAATCATTAAATGCTGGATATATTCACCCTTAGTAATCATTTAATGCTGTTTACATTTTTACCAATAGTAACCATTTAATGCTGGTTATATTTTCACCAATAGTTATCATTTAATGCTAATTATATTTTCACCAATAGTAATCATTTAATGCTGGTTATATTTTGACCAATAATAACCATTTAATGCTGGTTATATTTTCACCAATAGTAATCATTAAATGCTGGTTATATTTTCACCAATAATAATCATTAAATGCTGGTTATATTTTCACCAATAGTAATCATTTAATGCTGTTTATATTTTCACAAATAGTAATCATTAAATGCTGGATATATTTTCACCAATAGTAATCATTTAATGCTGTTTATATTTTGACCAATAGTAATCATTTAATGCTGGTTATATTTTGACCAATAGTAATCATTAAATGCTGGTTATATTTTCACCAATAGTAATCATTTATTGCTGGTTATATTTTCACAAATAGTAATCATTAAATGCTGGATATATTTTCACCCATAGTAATCATTTAATGCTGTTTATATTTTGACCAATAGTAACCATTTAATGCTGGTTATATTTTCACCAATAGTAATCATTTAATGCTGGTTATATTTTCACCCATAGTAATCATTTAATGCTGGTTATATTTTCACAAATAGAAATCATTAAATGCTGGATATATTTTCACCCTTAGTAATCATTTAATGCTGTTTATATTTTGACCAATAGTAACCATTTAATGCTGGTTATATTTTCACCAATAGTTATCATTTAATGCTAATTATATTTTCACCAATAGTAATCATTTAATGCTGGTTATATTTTGACCAATAATAACCATTTAATGCTGGTTATATTTTCACCAATAGTAATCATTAAATGCTGGTTATATTTTCACCAATAATAATCATTAAATGCTGGTTATATTTTCACCAATAGTAATCATTTAATGCTGTTTATATTTTCACAAATAGTAATCATTAAATGCTGGATATATTTTCACCCATAGTAATCATTTAATGCTGTTTATATTTTGACCAATAGTAACCATTTAATGCTGGCTATATTTTCACCAATAGTAATCATTTAATGCTGGTTATATTTTCACCCATAGTAATCATTTAATGCTGGTTATATTTTGACCAATAGTAACCATTTAATGCTGGTTATATTTTCACAAATAGTAATCATTAAATGCTGGATATATTCACCCTTAGTAATCATTTAATGCTGTTTACATTTTTACCAATAGTAACCATTTAATGCTGGTTATATTTTCACCAATAGCTATCATTTAATGCTAATTATATTTTCACCAATAGTAATCATTTAATGCTGGTTATATTTTGACCAATAGTAACCATTTAATGCTGGTTATATTTTCACCAATAGTAATCATTAAATGCTGGTTATATTTTCACCAATAATAATCATTAAATGCTGGTTATATTTTCACAAATAGTAATCATTTAATGCTGGTTATATTTTTACCCATAGCAATCATTTAATGCTGGTTATATTTTCATCAATTGTAATAATTAAATGCGGGTTATATTTTCACCAATAGTAATCACTAAATGCTGGTTATGTTTTCAACAATAGTAATCATTTAATGCTGGTTATATTTTGACCAATAGCAATCATTTAATGCTGGTTATATTTTCACCAATAGTAATCATTTAATGCTGGTTATATTTTCACCAATAGTAATCATTAAATGCTGGTTATATTTTCACCAATAGTAATCATTTAATGCTGTTTATATTTTGACCAATAGTAACCATTTAATGCTGGTTATATTTTGACCAATAGTAATCATTATATGCTGGTTATATTTTCACCAATAGTAATCATTTAATGCTGTTTATATTTTCACAAATAGTAATCATTAAATGCTGGATATATTTTCACCCATAATAATCATTTAATGCTGTTTATATTTTGACCAATAGTAACCATTTAATGCTGGTTATATTTTCACCAATAGTAACCATTTAATGCTGGTTATATTTTCACCAATAGTAATCATTTAATGCTGTTTATATTTTCACCCATAGTAATCATTTAATGCTGGTTATATTTTCACAAATAGAAATCATTAAATGCTGGATATATTTTCACCCTTAGTAATCATTAAATGCTGTTTATATTTTGACCAATAGTAACCATTTAATGCTGGTTATATTTTCACCAATAGTTATCATTTAATGCTAATTATATTTTCACCAATAGTAATCATTTAATGCTGGTTATATTTTGACCAATAATAACCATTTAATGCTGGTTATATTTTCACCAATAGTAATCATTAAATGCTGGTTATATTTTCACCAATAATAATCATTAAATGCTGGTTATATTTTCACAAATAGTAATCATTTAATGCTGGTTATATTTTCACCCATAGTAATCATTTAATGCTGGTTATATTTTCACCAATTGTAATCATTAAATGCTGGTTATATTTTCACCAATAGTAATCATTAAATGCTGGTTATGTTTTCACCAATAGTAATCATTTAATGCTGGTTATATTTTCACCCATAGTAATCATTTAATGCTGGTTATATTTTGACCAATAGTAACCATTTAATGCTGGTTATATTTTCACCAATAGTAATCACTAAATGCTGGTTATATTTTCACCAATAGCAATCATTAAATGCTGGTTATATTTTCACAAATAGTAATCATTTAATGCTGGTTATATTTTCACCCATAGTAATCATTTAATGCTGGTTATATTTTCACCTATAGTAATCATTAAATGCTGGTTATATTTTCACAAATAGTAATCATTTAATGCTGGTTATATTTTGACCAATAGCAATCATTTAATGCTGGTTATATTCCCATTATGTATCTTGCATTAATTTGGCAGTAATTAATGATATAAAGGAGTAGGCATGATAAGGTCAAGGACAGAAATTGGCCTAAAAATATGCAAATTATAATTGAAACGTATAGCTTTCACTCTTTCTTGATTTTATTAGACCTTTACCTCTTCTAACCAAGGATTTAAATAGTAGAAAGGATACGAATCTCGTATTTTCTCGCTTTATCTCGTGTGGCGATGTTTTATGCTTCTCGGTACTTATGCTTGCCTATAACACCACTACTACCGATTTCCGTTTTAGGCGAGGCGTTGTTGACATGCTTCTAGGACAGATTTTATTTTCTTTAAACTTGGATATCTAGGTAAGAAACAACTTTTTAACCATAGACATACTACATATGCATTAAACTCGTCTGGAAGGTTAATTAGTATTTTCTTTGAGTGTCATATCAAGGATTTTGCATAGTAAAAATACATGTATATAGCTAATTATTGTAGAATCTAAATGTTTACATAACTATTTTTAATCACAAGATTAAAAGTATTTTAATACAATCAATCAGGTCAATGAATTAGTGTTTATATCATCTCAATAACAAACATTGTTTTTTTAAATAAATTAAACTTAATTTACATCAAAAGAAAATGACATGGATCAAGATTGAGTAAATATGTAATACAATAGCAGACTGATATTGTGATCAGTTATAGATTATTATTACTCTGAGTTGTACATGCATAAGACCTTCAAACATATCAGACTTTCTATCTTGGGATAATGACATTGATCTTGCCTTTGCTTCATAGGAAATAAAAAAAAATAACCTGGCCTGAACTGAGTAAACAATGTTATAACCTGTCCTGCACTATGTGTCGAATGAATATTCTGTCAAATATTCTAACCTGACTAATCTTGCCAGGCCCCCTCAGAATCAAATTATTTGCCTATATATTATTATGAGATAAAGAATGTGTGCTTTCTTTCACATTCTTGTCTCTTAGGCCAAATAAATTTTAAATAGATTTGAAACAAAGTAGTATTCATTTTTAATATAAAAAAAAAACAATGTTTTAACATAATTACAAGTTGCGTAAGCAGTGTCCCCGCGAAATTTGCTGAATTATACCAAGGACGTATACAAGATTCTATATACGTCCTTGATTATACACATAATGCCGTTAAGACATTTACGGTGGTTTAGATCATAGATGGTGATATATATTTATTTTCCAGGTAAAGAGATCCTTGTTTAACGTTTCGCCAAGGGAAAATTATTTTTAATCGTGGACTGAATGGAAAATAATGGAATGTAAATCGAAACGAAAATGATGTTGGCCACTTCAGAGTTCGTTTCCAGACAAAAAGCGGTCTTTATTTCCATCCAACGATCATATTCATCTCCAATATATATTCTGTTTTTGTTTAACTTAGCATTCGCTGCTTTTTTGTTTCTTTTTCTGGCAGAATCGCTCAATTTACGCTTCAGACCTGGCTTCAATTTCTTTGCCTCCCAACATTTTCTTCATCAACACTATAACGAAGCATGCGCACTATCTCTACCGAATGAGTTCAAATCTGAGGTCAATAGTATATGATTTGCATTATTGTCCGGGTAGCAAGAATTATCGAAGACAGAATAAAATGACGTTTTCTCCTGAATTATACATCGTATCTCTCAAAAAGTGAATGGTTTACGTTCTTTATATATTTAATCTTTACATATATCAGAAATTTTTAGAAAACTGAAAATAATGATTTTGGCATTTTATATTACTTTAAGACAATATCAGGTTTTCGTGGTCATGTGAAAAAAACAGCATAATATTGACAACAAAGTAACAAGTGGGAATAAAAGTGACAATACACTTTCATGTCAAGATGATCATTTCAGTCAGATTTTTCCAGTTGCTTAAGACATTGCAAATGATCCGTTCCTTCCAAGCCAAAAAATCAGTAATATTAATGTAATCATCAGATTCTATTAGAATGAGATTAGAGAAAGAGATGAAATTCATTTTCGTTTCCAGTTCTTCGAACCTTACAACCACTAATGACCGTGAGCAACTTTTTCAACATCTTCACAGAGTTGGTCTAGACACTACCCTTTGTAAAGACATTTTCGCAATGTGTCCAGCCTTTAAGTCCAGTGACATTAATTTATTTTTACAAATGTTCTTTGAGGATATACTTAGTAGTTGGTGATTAATTTATTTTTACAAATGTTCTTTGAGGATATACTTAGTAGTTGGTGAACTTTTTACAGAAGAGATAAAATTGGTGAAAAGTGAGTCTGACAAAGAACAGTCAAGAGAGAGTTAGAGAACATTGTGCATAAATCTCTTGGTGATCGCTACTGTCACAGTGTGCCAGTTCTTTGACACTTGTTCCTCTTAAAGAATCCATCATGGAATCCTTCATGGCAAAACACTATGCTGTCAACATCTTCAAGGGTGAGAATTGTGCAAATGTTTCCAAAATTACTGAAGACATTGTTCATTTATTTTTGACAATTCGTGGCTATGCTGTTACCAGAGTCAAAAGAAACAAGATCACTATCAACAGTAGCCGTGTGGTGTGTCATCAAGTCTTCGCCAAGTCCTTAAAAGAAAAGGTGTTGAACTAAAACATTTTCTTAAACATTTGAACTTTCTTGTTATTCAATTGTGATTCATACATCATTTTAGTTTTTCACTATTAAACTATTATTTTGTATTTGCTAAATATTATAGCATTTAAACTTTCTTTGTTTATTTTTTCAATTTGTATTTATTGTATGAGGTATCCATTTTTTTCAGAATTTTAGATTACTATTTTACTAATGTTAGGCCAACTTGACATTTGTAGCAATTCTGATCAATTTATAAATGGTTATTAAGGGTAATAACAAAATTACCGAACTCCGAACAATCTTACAAAGGGAAAGTCAAAACTCATAATTATATAAACAGACAAAATCAGTCAACAACCGGAAAACTGTGAAAACCGTAATGACCCTGACTTGGTACAGGCATTTCTAAAGAAATGGTGGGTTGAATCAGATTTTAAAGCGCCAAACCTCCCGCTCTCATTACGGTTCAAAGGTTCCAGCTGTCACTATAACAGTATTTAAATACAGGAACAAAATAGGTAAAATAGTTGTCAAAGCAGTACCATATTCGGTGACGTAAATGTCAAAAATATTTTTACGTCACACATTGATAAAAAAATATCCTTGACATTTTTCTTGACTTCTTTATCATTATAGCAGAGACGGAATCTTAAATATCAACATCAATCCTCTCTAGCTATTAAATCAATTAAATATAATTTGAGTTTGTTCAAAATGTTTGATGTAATAAATTTGAATGATCTTTAATTAAAAGAAATGATTGATCAAT
This sequence comes from Bathymodiolus septemdierum, assembly GCA_963383655.1. NCBI lineage: Eukaryota > Metazoa > Mollusca > Bivalvia > Mytilida > Modiolidae > Bathymodiolus > Bathymodiolus septemdierum. The sequence goes on from OY726519.1 coordinate 27,557,881, forward strand.
TTATTCCAAGTATTTTTTGTTGATATGCATTGTAATATTATATCTGCCTTTTCTTGTGTATGTAAATAAAAACAAGATGTTGCACGCTACGTCATGCTAAGAATACCACCACTCGTTCATTTGTAAGTCGCACGGTTAACAGGAAGTAGATGTGTGGTAAACCTGGAAAGGGGAGACACGGTACAAGTCACCATGCCAAAGCCATATATCAAATATAAAATCATTTCTTCCAGTAGAGGCTGAGATAACTGTTACGAAAGTTTTCATTGCAGCAAACATGAAAAATTCTAAGTCGCACTGTAAACAGGAAGTAGATGTGCGGTAAACCTGAAAAGGGGAGACACGGTACAAGTCACCATGCCAAAGCCATATATCAAATATAAAAGCATTTCTTCCAGTAGAAGCTGAGATATCTGTTACAAAAGTGTGAACGGACGGACAGACAAACGGACGGACAAGGTGATTGCAATATAGCCCACACTCTGTGAGTGGGGGGGTATAATTATTAGTGATCAGATTTCATTTTTTAGAATAACTTTGCCTAGCAAATGGGTAAAGTAAGAATTTTTAGTGTTATTTTTATGTGGAATGAATATCCACGAGACAAACCAAAACATTTAGTTCCTAATTACAGCAGACAAATATTCTACCATTAACAGAAAATAACAACTCCCGAGACAAAATGGAAACCATTTAAATCAAAAGAATTTTTTTCTATACATTGGTGTACATTTATACTTGCATTGATATTTGACCTGTCTTGGGCCTTATCAAACACTATACAGTGTTACCAATTGTCCATTGTTGAAGATTGTTTGATGTGGTTTTGTACCTGACTGGTTTTACTGTGGATCATTGTTTCATGGACATTCAACATCTCGATAATTCATACTAATATTCAACAAGGGAAAATATGTTTTCTTTTATCTGGTTCCACCTTGTTGAGGACCACGAGGTAACCTCTGAATGACTTTGTCAACCGTCATTTTCTGGATTTTGTCTCTAGCCATTGCATCTCTTTTTTTGCATAAGAAAACAGTTCTAACAATCATAAAAAAAAAAATTCTGCACTGTACTTTAATGAAGGTTAACTGCACCATTGGAATCAATTCCACACTTGTAAGAATTAGAAACCCATCTATACATGTCCTTGAATATCATTTTAAACTATATGAATTTCATAGTGCCTGTACCTGTCAATACCATACAATATATGCATATCCAAATCTGCAACCAAAAAGGCCCAATAAAGAAAACAATTTCAAACCAACATATGAAAATTTCTTTGAAAACTCCACACAAGCCAAAATATTCAATTAAGGACATGGCAATGCATATGCATGAATGTAATGTTTTAGGAAAATTTATTATTTACAAATTGGGTATGTCAATACAAAAACAATAAATATATACATGATAAAACAAAGATTCACTTTCTTTTAACTATGACACTTTATTAAATCCAAATGGAAAGAAATTATTCACATAAAATATTGTCAAAAATTTACTTCTTCATGAAAAGGTTTATTTTGACAGTGTGATCAACTAGAGGCTCAGTGGGCTGAGCCTGTGTCGCTCACCTTTCATTCTGCTTTGAGAAAACTTAATACAGATCCTTCCATACATGTAGATGCTTCCTACCAAGTTTCGGTTCATATGGCTTAGCAGTTTCAAAGGAGAAGATTTTTTAGAAATCGATCAATCAGAAACAAGAATTGCATGTGGTGGTCATGTTTGCTGACCGATCAGGACGAAATGAGCAATCTTCATAGAGGACATTCCATAGATGCTTCTTACCAAGTTTCGGTGGTAGCATGTTTGCTAACCAATCAGGACGAAATGGGCAATCTTCAGAGGACAATCCGTAGATCATTCCTACCAAGTTTCGGTGGTAGCCATGTTTGTTAACCAATCAGGATGAAATGAGCAATCTTCATAGAGGACATTCCATAGATGCTTCCTACTAAGTTTCGGTTCATTTGGCCAAGCGGTTTCAGAGGAGAAGATTTTTTTTAATCGGCCAATCGGAAACAAGAATTGCCTGTGGCGGCCATGTTTGGTAATGGATCATAACAAAATGTGCACTCTTTAGAGAGGACCTTCCATAGATGCTTCCTACCAAGTTTCAGTTCATTTGGCTGAGGGTTTTCAGAGGAGAAGATTAAAATGTGAAAAGTAAACGGATGACAGACGACAGACACCAAGTGATGGCAAAAGCTCATATTGCCTTTGGCAAGGTTTTCTAAATAAAATATTAAAATGTGTAATGTATAGAATAAACATGTTACACTTATAATATCAGCATTAGTTAATTTCTTTATAGAGGACCTTATGTAGATTCTTTCTGCCAAATCTGGTTCCATTTGGCCCAGTTGTTTCAGAGGAGTAGATTAAAATATGAAAAAGTCAACGGACGAACGACGGACGCCAAGTGATGGCAATACCTCAAATGACCCTTTGCGTCAGGTGAGCTAAAAAGTGGAAAAAAGGGAATAAAAAATATTTACATTGATAAAGAAGTAAAATACACAAAGAAGCTCACATTTACAGACAAGTTTGTTCTGTACACTCATTTTTACCACATTAAATTGCAAATAATTGACCATGAACATTTCATAGTCCTAAATTTGATTGATGACCATTGTCTCTCAGAGGCAACTCCTTCGCTTTGGCAATTATACTGTTGTCAATAGCAGTGGCAGCATTCTCTTGGTTGCAAATATTACTATGCTTTGGTGCTAGTGCCTGGGCTCACACGGCTCGCATTTGAGTCATCATGCGTCTTACATTGTAAACTGTTGGGTTTGAATTGTCACCAGTTCCATGTCTGTAATGTCAAAAATGTTGCTAGAGGATCTTGATTAAAGCTCCTTCTCCTAGTAAAAACTTCACACACTCTGTGATTGACTTTACGCTCATCTTCAGGCCTGTCAATGTCTGTCGACTTTGCATCATACCTGTAAAACTATTACAGAACTAGGTTAAGAATAAAGAGAAAAAAATAAAGAAATGACTAAATCATTTGAGTCACCTCATGATATACATCCAGAAGACCTTGTTATGACCTCTTGATAATATTCTTTGTCACTATTTCTGGAGAGAAGATGTCCGACAGATACGTTTCTTCTTTTCTATTTATCTATGTCTATTTAGAGTTGGTATTTTATTCAGGGGTTACAAAATCCACTGGTCCGAGGTCCGGAACCGGCGATCTTCATTAGAGGACATTCCATAGATGCTTCCTGCCATGTTTCGGTTAATTTGGCCAAGCAGTTTCAGAGGAGGAGATTTTTTAAAATTGGCCAAACAGAAACAAGAATTGCCGGTGGAGGGCCATGTTTGGTAATGGATCATATAACAAAATGTGCACTCTTTAGAGAGGACCTTCCATAGATGCTTCCTACTAAGTTTCAGTTCATTTAGCTGATGGGTTTCAGAGGAGACGATTAAAATGTGAAAAGTTAACAGATGACAGACAACAAAGGACGGACGCCAAGTGATGCCAAAAGCCCACATTGCCTTTGGCATGGTGAGCTAAAAAGAATATTAAAATGTGAATACCTATATGCAATGTATAGTATAAACATGTTACACTATATCAGCATTAGTTAATTTCTAAGGGAGATAATGCAACAGTTTAATGCAAGAGTTATCTCCCTTTTAACAGATTACTACAATGGAGAGAATTTTTTTTAGAAATGAACCAATCAGAAACCAGAATTGCCTGTGGTGGCCATATTTGTTAACGGATCGGGATGATATGAGCAGTCTTTATAGAGGACCTTCCATAGATGCTTCCTACCAAGTTTTGATTCATTTGGCCAAGCGGTTTCGGAGGAGAAGATTTTTTTAAATCGGCCAATCAGAAACAAGAATGACCTGTGGCGGCCATATTTGTTAACAGATCGGGACGAAATGAGCAATCTTTATAGAGGGCATTCCGTAGATGCTTCCTACCAAGTTTCGGTTCATTTGGCCAAGCTGTTTCGGAGAAGATTTTAAAAAATCGGCCAATCAGAAACAAGAATTGCCTGTGGCGGCCATGTTTGTTAATGGATCGGGACAAAATTAGCAATCTTTATAGAGAACCTTCCATAGATGCTACCTACCAAATTTCAGTTCATTTGGGAAAGCGATTTCAGAGGAGAAGATTTTTTTAGAAATCAACCAATCAAAAACAAGAATGGCCTGTGGTGGCCATGTTTGTAAACGGATCAGAACTAAATGAGCAGTCTTTATAGAGGACCTTCCAAGGATACTTCCTACCAAGTTTTGATTCATTTGGCTATGCAGTTTCAGAGAAGATTTTTTAGAAATCAACCAATTAGAAACAAGAATGGCCTGTGGCGGCCATGTTTGTTAACCGATCGGGACGATATGAGCATTCTTTATAGAGGACCTTCCATAGATGCTTCCTACCAAGTTTCGGTTCATTTGGCCAAGCGGTTTCAGAGGAGAAGATTTTAAAAAAATTGGCCAATCAGAAACAAGAATTGCCTGTGGCGGCCATGTTTGTTAATGGATCGGGACAAAATGAGCAATCTTTATAAAGGACCTTCCATAGATGCTTCCTACCAAGTTTCAGTTCATTTGGCTGAGGGGTTTCAGAGGAGAAGATTAAAATGTGAAAAGTTAACGGAGGACGGACGTCAAGTGATGATGGCAAAAGCTCACTTTGCTTCTGGCAAGGTGAGCTAAAAACCCAGTGCTTTCTTAAAAAGTACAACCAATAAGGCAATATGCGAAATTTAACTATTTGATAGCCCAAGACAAAATGAAAAGCAGCATCTGATCAGGTATTAAGTTGCCAACCTAAAATAGTCATTTTAAATAAATAATATACCTGTAATTATGTCACTCAGTAACTACTACCGGGAAGAGGGGAGGGGGGGCAAGTTAATTTTGTGTTCAACAAATTTTATTTCCTCCATTCCCATATTCAGGACCAGTAGAACATTTTTCAGGACCAGTAGATTCCTGGTGCTCATTGGTCCTGGACCAGTGCACTTTTGAAAAAAATGTTAACCCCTGATCATGCAATTCTAAATATACCAAAACAGGAGCAGATCCAGAATTAAGGAGAGATGGGCAGTAAATGCACATTCTTTGAAACAATTTTTTGATAATACACCTACAATTTCAATAAAGTTTTTGACTTTTTCATAAGAGAGGCCTCAGAGGGCATATACCCTTAAGCTGTAATCCTAGCTCCCCTCTTGTTACAAATAAACATTATGCTGAAACCTTTCTTACCATTGTGTTGTTTTGTTGTAAATTCACCAGATTGTTCCCACTGATTGAAGTACTCTATGAAGTCACCACTTAACCATTGAAGTCTTTCATCGTCTATGCTTGTATATGGATTCAGATCAGGGTTTCTCTTATTTCTGCCCTCATAAAAATTTGTTGATTTTCCTGATAAAGTTTACCGTTTCACTTAATTGTACATGTACATGTACATTGTCACCATACAACATCTCTAAGGCATTTGCAATAGTTGAACTCGTTACCTGTAAAAAGAATAAAATACATGTACACATGTACTATATTTTGAACAATAATTATGTGTCTACTGTCTTGTATAATTTGTATATTATAAAACAAGATACATGTACATTGTACGCATATTCACAAATTGTCTTAAGGTAATACTAGAGGGAAATTTTGTTTGCCTTGACTACCAATCTTTAAAAGATTATTTCTCAAAAACTACTATTAAAATGGAAATTAAATATCTTGGTACATTTTTAACAAAACAAATCAATTGAAAAACAAAGAAATTTTAATTCACTGAACACTTTATTTTTCATAAAGTAAATATTAAGTACTGGTATACATGTACCTGTATGTAATAATTCATTCATGCATCATCATGTGTCATGGCATTCTCAAACGAGATTTCTTTTTAATCTGAGTGTCATTGTCTTCATAAGTCTAATGGATATTTATTCCACATCCCAATATTTTTTAGGTTTACCATACAATTTACATTTTAAAAATTAAAAATACCTGTGCTGCTAGATTCACTTTCATACATGTACATCAAAAATCTGTCATGTCAACATGGTTTCTGGTAAGTTTAGGACAGGGACTGTACAAAGCTAATTCACAATGTTGTTCAAAAAGTGTCAGGAGATGAATCCAAGAAATGTCTTTGCCATTGTTCCACAGTCTCTTTGTATTTTTATGTGAGAATGAGTTGCTGAAGCAATTCCTAGTTGTTTAGAAAATGGATTGTCTGTGAAGTGAATAAAGTCATTAACTTGGCCATGAAGGTTGAAAAATCTATGGTTGGCCGAAGCACCATCAAACATCAAATACAATACTCATAGAGTTCAGCAGTACTGGTCTCCAGAATTCTAATGGCTTTCCACACTATTGGATATAAAAAGTCTGCTGTTATACATTTGTACGTATACTTGCAGTGGCAAATCCAGCCAATGGGAATTTCAGATCTGTAACTACTCCTCTAACCATAATTTATGGCATAAGTACTAACACGTATTTGGCAACATCATTTGTATAGTCACTACTGTCTTTACATCCTTTTTCAAAGTCTAAAATCTGGTTAGGTTTCCCACTTTATCAAGATTCCAATAACAATTAATTTTCCTGTATGTTTGTCATAAACTAAGTCTGATTTCACTTTGATTTCATCAAACAAGACGCCAACATAATTTTTCCAAGGTAGATCTTTGTTATACATGTCTACAGCTTCCTCTTTGTGCACTTCAATTACATCGGGTAAAAATCCATTGTCAATCCTTGTGTAATGCGAATAGTCAAATAGGATCCTGTAAGTCTGATGAATTCAGAGTCTCTGAATGCATCATAGGCTGCTGTTGACTTCTGTTTAAGGTATAAGCACCACCTTACAATCATAGGATGCCATATCATACCTACAAAAGAAATGTATACGTATAAATAAAATCTTGCTGCATAAAACAAATTCTGTAACATTAAATTAAAAATCAAATGCACAAAATTTAAATTCCTATAACAGTTTTATCTTGAATATTTTTTTCAATGACTATATTCGTGAATACATCAATGACTATATTTTTTTCAATGACTATATTCGTGAATACATCAACGACTATATTTTTTTCAATGACTATATTTGTGAATACATCAATGACTATATTTTTTTCAATGATTATATTCGTGAATACATCAATGACTATATTTTTTTCAATGACTATATTCGTGAATACATCAATGACTATTTTTTTCAATGACTATACTATTTGTGAATACATCATTTATTGTACATGTTGTACTAATGTATCAGTAAAAAGTCAATGAAAAAAAATTAAACATGCAAGTATTTTGCTATTCAAAAGATTTATTTCAATAATAATACAATAATTACAGTCATCGACTTTAGCAGTGGTCTGGTGGCCCACGATCAGTGAAAATTGATTCGGACAAGTGACGTTTGCCAAATTTTTTCAATAGAAATCTATATAAATATTCTAATTTTGAAGTTTTCTGGCCAGTAAATTCGAAAGACTAATTTCGAAGACTGTAATTACAATATATATATTTTTACATGCATATTAGCCTTTCAGTTTCTCAATTTCCATGTACCCTGTACATGTAGTAGTATTTTCTGGTGTGAATGGGAACAGGACAAAAGCCCCCCTGACAAAAAGCACCCCAATAATGAAATAATCATACAATCTTATTACATTTATATTGATGGTGATTGTATTAAAAGAATTAATACAAAAAATAAAAAGACTTTAAAAACATTTTTTTCCACATATTGTTCATTGTTATGTTCATTTATAAAGTGTAAATTAAAAAAAAAACACTGCTTAAATGTTTAAATTGAAATTAATCATGTAAAGTTAATCAGGAATTGTTTTTATTGACACACAATTGACAATTACCTTTTAAACCTTTGAAGTTATTAAAAGTAATCAGTGAGTTATTTTCTTGATGAGGGTTATTGTAATTCTTAAACAAATGCTTCAATTGTTTATGATATATCTTCAAGTTCCAAAAATAACTTACATTGTATTATGAAAAATAATATTAAAAAATAATGTTAATCCATAAATAGCAGTACAATAAGTCCAAAATGTGTGCAAAGATACAAATATATAAATATGGGTAAAATACAAAGGTAAAAAAAGTCTTGAATCATGTTATAAAATACAAAGAAAATTTTACATATCCAAACAGTTAAACAAAGAAACAGAAATAAAAAAATACATACGACACAAAAAAAAAACATTAACTTATACTTTTCATTATTGGGGGGTTTTTTTGTCAGGGGGCTTTTGTCCTAGACCCGGTGTGAATATAATACATGTAAATAAAAACATACATTTTATCGGACTTGTATGTCATTGACCACTATATTTTAGGTTTGTTGTTAAAAATAACATCATTCATGTCATTTCTATGAAATTAGAAGTTGCAACATGTGTTATTAGAGAGGTTTAGCAGCCTTACATGCAAGTGTCTTCAACAATGGATAAACGTCAACATGGCAAGGTGATTTGTATATATGGTCCCCGACTATTAAATGTACTGTATTCATGTAAAAAAATTAAATGTTATGATACTTGTAAAGATCACTTTACTAAACAATGGGGCATTTAATAGGAAAGACTGCAGTATGACAATAACTCTTTCCACAATTATCCGATCAAATTGCCATTTGTTTACAATCAATTAACAAATAGTCCCAATCTGCACCAAAAACTTTTTTAGCCACTAGTCCTTCGGGCTAGTGAAGCACTAGGTTTTACTAGTCCGAACATAATTTTACTAGTCCAAAAAAAACACACACTAAATTGGTTAATATATTTTATTTTTCAGTCTTATTCCTCATAATCTTTTAAAAAGTTCTTCAGTTTCCTCCAAACAACCTTGCCAGGTGTAGATTGGGAGATAAGGAACGAAAAATAAAAAACACTTTCGTTTGAAAAAAAATACCTGAATCTCTTAAGATATATATCCTCATTAGTAAAGTTTAATAGTTCTTTTACTATCTATCAATGGCGATCCACCACGATTTTGACTACGTTGGTAATATTAATACATGTCCGTGTTGAAACATATTGCTTTGGTAATAAGACAGATCGGAATACCGGAACAACGTGGTTTCAGACTGGTTACCCCAGCATTAAACTACTAAAGGCTAACAGTTTATTCGTATTTGTTTACAAATAAAATCCGTATGATAGATGTTTATTACATTTGTACCTTTTTCGAAATTTTATCTTTTTTTATGTAAAAATCATAGAGAACAAGGTAGGGGAGTAAAATGTTTTACTAGTCTGATCGGGCTAGTGGTAAGGGAAAATTACTAGTCCGAATATCAGTTTACTAGTCTGGGGCATCGGACTAGTTGCTAACGTCGCAGACTGAAATACTAATATCATACCTTTTTGAGAACGGACATTCATACACTTCAGCTGCTCGGATCAGAAAAGATGCTGATAGGAGTTCTCGTCTGGAAAAGCTCACTCAACCTCTGCTGTGCACGTTGACATGGTATCTTTGAGTTCCAATGACTGGCATAAATCTAATGTGACACCTTTACTTGACATCTCTCGCTGAAACTGTAGTCTGGTCCTTGATATCTCGGTCTCCAACGAACTAATAATGTCTTTCTGTTGCTTTATCTTGGTAATGAGTTCTTGTCTGGACATGTTTGTGTGTTGCTTCTTGTAGCGAGTGTAATCTGGGGTACTTAACTGCTTACTGCTTTTTTCCTCTTGTCTATATTTTCTGGCTACAAGTACACGTCTAATCTGGCTGCAAGGAGAACAACGCTGACCTTGGACTAGGAGCTGGCAGTTAATGTTTCTCACTGTTGACGAGTATAAAATGGTTCCTCTCACTGCCCCAAAATCACACTCTCTGAAACCTTGGCTATTTAGTGAATCTGGCTTTGCTTGGGTCACTGCACTTCCAATTGGTATAGTGTCTATCAAGTCCTTGTCGAAGTTCCCAGTGCAAATGTAGTAGTTTTCAAGTTTCATTAGAAGCGCTTTAACGTTGCTGACAGAGTCATATATAGAAGGTAGACCAGTCCAAAATCTGTGCTCCAAAGAAAGTTCAAGTCTGTGTATGTAAATCTTAGCTTTGAAGTTCATGTCGATGTTAACATTCAGTTTAACAGTTACTGTCTCTGTGGAAGGATACATTTGGCATATCTGAATGATTTCACTGGTCTGACTGAACAAGTATGAGGAATCAAGGTACTTTGGTAGCTGGTTCTTCAACTCTTGAAAGGACATTGTAGTATTTTCTGCAGGTGCCTTGATGACTGTCTCTTCGTGGTCAATAAAACTTTCAATTGGTACATCTAAATCAATGGAAGTGGTGCTTATATCAGGCTCTTCGATAATCATATTAAGATCTGGCTTCTCTTCAAGAAGGCTTTCCGCAATGTCAGCTACGACAGGCAAGGTAGTGAAATAGGTATGGTCGTGTGTGATAGTGTCAGCAACCTTGAACTCATTCTGGTTGGGCTTCTTTTTAGGCTTTCTTTGTGATGGCACATTTCTTCTTTTCTTTAGTTTTGGCATTCTGCTTGAAGTGCTACAAAAGAAATGGAAGAACATAAAATAAAAATTAAATAAAACATAGAAATGTCAGATGATTATGAAGTTTCCAGAATTTGAATAAGCATTTAGATTTCCCCTTGATTCACTTTCACATATATGTAGTTTCATGATTTTAGATGAATGTTTGTTTTAAACCATAGCAATGGTATTGATTAAAACACAAAATATAGGTGTGTACTGTTTACTGTCACCTGACCATCCCTAATTTTAGGCCCCTACTCTAATCTTCCCTAAAGTCTGTCCCTTTGATAGGCAAAATTATGCAGGACCGAACAAATATATGCCTAACCTAGCTTCTTTTTCTTTTAAAATTGATGGAAATTTCAAGCATGTGACAGTTAACATACATTATAATAACATCAATTCAAAAAAGTCTGTCTGGTCAAAATAAATATATGTCTGTTTGAGGTTACATGTACATTGGTTAAAAGATAAAATCATTTTATACAAGAACTTTCTTATTTTAATATGGTACTTCACTAGTACTTGACAAAAAATCTCCATAAAATGACATTTTTAGGGTAGACATTTTAACCACAAAATACAAGTACATTGTATATATATATACTCTAGGTAAGATAACCTTGAACAGACATATATCTTTATTTTGCCTCTTTCATGCCAACTTATTCGACAGCTTTTCTCAGCATGTTTTGTTAAGCTGTTTGATCCTAACATTAGGATACTATTGTCTACATGTACATGATTTCATCTATAATGTAGGAATGTTCTTTTTTTTGGTCGTTCGTATCAAAATTCTGTTGGTTTGTGATAAGGCTATGGAAAATTGATTGTTGGTTTCCCCTAACATGGGAAGATTTTCAAGGCCTGGCAGGCAGGTCTTTTATTTATTTATTTTTTTATACAGTGTATTTTTCTCAGTGTAAAGCCCCTGTTACACGGTAGAGCAAGTATCATAAACCAAAAAATACAGTGTAAACAGTGCTATTACTCTGTATCATGCAACTTTTAGAAGTTTCATGATACACACTTTGGGATAGAACATGTTCTATTCTGTACAGCAAGGATCACGATACATTTTATGTCTGACCAATCAGAGATCTTGGTTTGAGGTCAGGAGGTTACAACATCATCAACAAATAAAAGCACATGGTCAGCACATGGTAAATAAAACATAACTGGAAAGGGGGAAAAAGTAGTGATGTTATTTGGTCAAAGGAACAGATGGAGAGTCTCCTCAATTTGTATAATAATGTCTTCATTGTCAGATTTCTACATTTTGGTGGGAATTTTTTTTTTTTAAATTCTACATGAAACATGCTACTTGATTTAGTGTGTAAACTGACAAGGATCATGATACAAGTATCGCGATACTTGCTTTACCGTGTAACAGGGCCTTAACTTTAAATGCTCCTAATCAGAACTATTTGAGCTGTTATGCCCTCTGTGAGAATTTAAACTATGTTTTTATAAGAATTCATGACATGAAAAAAAGATAATACTTCAAATATTCAATTCAAATTACAAAAAAATTGACATGGTTTGCTTCTGATTTTTTTTCTTCAAAAATGACAATAAATCAATTGACCAGGCAGCTTAGGGGAAACCAACACTTATTTTTTTTTGGCCTAACAATTCATTGCCTGACAAACATAATTGATGGAAGAGGTACATATTTGTACAGATACATTTTTTATTCCATTAGCTCAGCTACAAAAAAATGTACCATCTTTCACATGTACACAAATGTAGTTATTACAGTATCACATGGAACTTTACATTCAATTTTATTGTTAAATGATAGCGATTGAGTTGTCCGTCTTTTTTTCAATTGGTGGGTAATGAATGCACATGTATATATTCTATACAAATCCAACACAGGTATGCAATGAATAAATTTTAATCTTTCAAGAAGATCAGGACCCCTTAATTCAGTTGATATTTTTGCCATACTAGCTACCTATAAGTTGCTTAAATTGCATTCAATATTCTCAAGATAAGATTTATTTCTGTTATCAAATGGTTGTGCTAAATTGGGTGTCTGAGCTGGTGGCCAAAATTGGCCAGAACAAAAATTAATTCATTCATTTTGAAATGCATAGGAAAATCAACCAAAGTTTGTTCTATACATCATCTATATACTACACTACACAAAACAATCCTTGGATTTGCTGATGTAGCCTAGGTTCAATCAAGGATTTGTTTAGTCAGGGGTGTGGAATTGCCATGCCCGACTTGAACCACAGTCACTTGAAGTTTAAAAAAAAATTAATTCCAAAAAATTTTGGTGATCTATTTTATAGTTGACCAAAATTTTTCGAAGTTTTTCTTATTTTTTAAACTTCAAGTGACTGTGCTCGTACATAGAACCTGCCGGAAAAGTAGATTTTCCTAGCTAGCTTGTCCAGGGACAAGTAAAGATCAACAAATAAAAATAATTTCTGTTTAAAGTACTCTTAGTCTGAAAAGACAATTCCTCAAATGATAATACATTGTAAATATTGACGGTTATAAAGATAAATGTTTTGGATTTTTTTTATATTGGAAGCGATCATGTCAGTGGTGTGCCGAAAGCAGCTAAAAATAACCAGAATTGTTCATGTTCTAAGTTAAGTATTACGACCCGATTGCAATAATTGTACTGCATTTACTTAACGATAACCGGGACCGTGTAACAGGTTTTTATTGGAGTTCCGAATGTGACGTTTCCTTGCTTGTCCATACTTTTTGTAAACAAACATGGCCTAACATCAGTGAACATATGATACAAATCGGGTTGCAGTCGTTACAATGGACAAATATTTAATAATAAAAAAGACTGAGAAAGATTCTGGCCACAATGAACATCACGAGAAAGTTAACAAACGCCAAACTCTAGCGGAAAAGGACACATAAAATTCTCTGTTCAATTTATGCTATAAATTTTGATTATTGCTGTTAAATTAATTCTTTTTCTATCTTCTCTGTGAATTTCATTTCATTACCCCAAGAAGTAAAGGGTATATTTGTTATTAAAGCAGCAGTGGAAATGCAAAATAATCTGCCATTTTGTGACTAATGCAGTGAACAGGAAAGAGGAAATGATTATGGGCTATTGCGGTCCCATCATCACAACATTCAATGGGCCATTTCAGTGTAGTCTTTGTAAAAACTAAAAAAAAATTTGGGCCTTTTAATTTTTGGATGGGGCATCTATACAGAATTACAAAACTGTATGTATCAAACGGCCCATGGCCCCTGCCTTTCCCAATCACTGCTAATGGAGAGCACTTGCATGTATTTTCTCGGTAAAATCGGCCATTTTCTAGAAAATGGTGGAATCTGAATGATCAATCATCATATTTTCAAAGTATTTAAATTTTTAAAATACAATTTGCTTGGCCTACATTCCAGAAACGGTCATGAACTGTGATGACGATTATGTCAACAAACCGGAAAAATACAAATGCTTGGGGAATACCATCGATGGAAACATATTTAACAAGCATAATGATCAGGGAAAAAAGACATTTGTAAAAAGGGTCTTTTTAACTTGCATGGAATTTATTCAATTCAAACTTTTCTGTTTTAATCTCATCTTGTAATTTTGACGTTGAAAAGAATTCCCTGTGTTTATGTACACTATGAATATACAGAATGACGCCATTGGTCTCGTGCTGCACCAGAATTGTAGTAAATCAAAACAAGTGACCGACTTTATTACATGACCGAGCAGATGTCACATTAGGACAATACCAATGACTGACCGACTGAGTTATTGTCAGACGAGGATATTTTAAAATATTTTTATCTATAATTTGTAATAAACTTTATTTCTATAATCAGTGCCGATCTGTCCAGCCAAGTGCCGATTTGTCTACATTATTGAGTGCCGATTTGTCTTGGTACCCAACGAATTGCACTATGGGTAATCTCGCCACGCAACATGCTTACATACAATCTATGTTAAATCTCCCGAGATTCATATCCTTCTTACTATATAAATCCTTGCCCCTCATACCACAGGGGCTTGTTACGATTTTTTTTTATCCCTCGACTACTCTAAAAAAAAAGGTATCAAATCAAATCGGCACCTGGTCATTTTGGCACCTATCTACATAGTCAATTCGGCACCTGTCATGGTCAATTCAGCACCAGTGTTAAAAATAATTTTGTAATAATAAAATATTTATATATAAAAAAAAGAAATAAAAAAAGTTGGATTTATTAGCTAACTAGTACCAAATATAATCTAGTCAATCAACGAATTTTTAGTATAGTTATTACGATTGCAGTTGATTGCTTTAATCAATTTTAATAAATTTCTTATAATATAAATTCAGTACATCTAACATGCCGCGTGATTAACATTAGATGTGTTTCTTTTAAAGGGATATTGTCTACTAAAATCGTAATTTTTTCATACCCAAAATTATTGTCGTTTTCCGTACTGACCTTCATAAAATGAAGATTAACACCGAGTTATGCTGCAAAAGATATGATTTTTTGACAAAAAAGACCCAAAACTATCGTTATCAGAATTATTGTCCTGGATGACAATATTCAAATCTATTCATATGGCCTTCTATGTGAACCCGTCTTGAGCATGCACACTGTTTAGAAACAATAAACAACATGTGGTCCTTGGGCAAAAGAGAAAGTGTCAACGCATGGAAGAAAGCGTACTTTGACGGATTCAGAGAGAAAGATGAATAGAAGTGAAGTATCTTCCAAATGGAACAAATGCAGGATATATGTAGGGGATCAGTTGGACCATTGGAACGAACTCAAGGAAGTGCTACGCATCCAAACTCGTGCTGAATTTGCAAATATTTTGTTTGATAGGTAAGCCGAACATGTTTTTTCCTTCTTTTCTCAATCGTTTTTCATATTTTATGAATTTATGCCTATGATCATTTTCGGTAGATATTATTCAATATATGTAATCTTGCACCTGGCAACAGCAAATTATTGTCAATGAATAGCATAAAACGGCCGTATTTGTGAGGTAAACAAACACGAATTTTAACATCCATGCTGCAGCATCCGGGCTACTGGCATAAAAATAGATTTGGTCTCGCTCAGGTCAGTGAATAATTAATTCATGGTCAGCATTTTTATATCGAAAAAACAACGTTTCGAAGCGTATTCGCCAATAATTCGGTATTTAATCTTCATTTTATGAAGGTCAGTACAGAAAACAACAATAATTTTGGGTATGAAAAAATTACGATTGTGGTAGACAATATCCCTTTAAATATACTCTGGAAATCTTTGATGCTACAATGTAAAAGGAAAGACAATCAAGCCTACACCCAAGCCATCGTCATTATTTTGAGAAAATTTAGAAAAACACAAGCTTAATTTTGAATTAAAATGGGAAATTTGGAGAGCACACGATCACTTGCAAAATGTCAGACGACAGCTGCATACAGAGTACAAACCAAATCCGTCCTAGACAAGAGGTACTTCAATGTGAACAATGTCAACGTTGGCAGCATCGCACTTGCAATACTGGCAAGAGAATATTTTTTTAACTTTGACTAAATAGAACATGAAATAAGTAAAACGAATGCAGATTTTTTTGTTAATTGATGGATTTTGATTTCCGATACATGCTTGTATAGGGAATTATACGAATAATTGTTTTATTAGCATCGTGTATCAGTTTTCGTGCTATTATCGATTTTCAGATATAGCGATTAACAGTGTTAACCCTTCATTCATATGACGATTGGAATTTTCAAAGAATGGCTAGTTAAATATTTCTTTGTACATAAGATTGTTTTTAAAGCCATTCTTGTATTTTAATATACTCTCGATTATCTGGCAATTTTTGTTGTCAGTAAAATGGCGTCATCTGTTTTCGTGTGAAGTAAAAACAAGGCTGATATACGGGATGGAAACGAATATATAATCTGGAAATGGCTGGTTTTAAAATTTCATGGTTCTGGCCATCTACCAAATCATACTACATCTAAATAAAATCACAGAATGTTTGAAAATGACCACTTTCAAAATTGTGTTTACTTTAGATGTTTTTTTCAGTGCTGAAACCACAATGCACTGCAAAGTGACATGTATTTTATATAAGAAACAGGCACATTTCAGCTCTTTTGTTTACAAGTACGATCAGTGACCCCATGACAGGAAGAGCCGGTGTCTGAGAGGCAGTTAAATTTTATATAGCCCTTCTGGATTTTTTTCCAGCTACTTTATAAATGAAGTAAATTTTTAGCATTACAAAAAATATGGTTCAGTAGGTAGGTTCACTGTTTTTGGTACTTACGTCTTGAAAAGCAAACTTTAACATTTTTTACAGATGTCACGTTGTAGTCCTGTTTACGTTCCATAAATAGAAACCGGAGGACACGTCAAAAATAATGCGTGCGCTGTGGAAATCAAAATAAAATGGATGATACGAAAAGACATGACACACGAAAACACATACCGTGACGATATATTAGATTAGGTTTATTTTTGCCTTTGAAAACGAATTTATTGGAAGAAAACACTGTTAACACACTTTTCTCATTTAACAGTTACAAAATATAATGAATAAATGATAAATGCAATTTATTAACTCTGAAAGTTGTAGTTAAATTGACTATATTGTTCCATAGTCAGTATAGATCTGTCATTGTTATTTATGACATTGCAAAATAAATAAAATTAATAAATGCAATTTATTAACTCTGAATATTGTTTCTTTTTTTTATTATTTATACATTGTGAAGCAGAATATGAACATTTTACAGATAACATGTTTCATTCAAATACATATAGCATCGTGTTATCGGTTTTCGTGATATTATCGATTTTCAGATATAGCGATTAACAGTGTTAACCCTCCATTCATATGATGATTGGAATTTTCAAAGAATGGCTACCTGGCAACTTTTGTTGTCAGTAAAATGGCGTCATCTGTTTCCGTGGCAAATAAAAACAAGGCCGATATACGGGATGGAAACGAATATAAAATCCAGAAATGGCTGGTTTTAAAATTTCATGGTTCTGGCCATCTACCAAATCATACTACGTCTAAATAAAATAACAGAATGTTTGAAAATGACCACTTTCAAAAATGTGTTTACTTTTGATGGCTTTTTTTAGTGCTGAAACCACAATGCACTGCAAAGTGACATGTATTTTATATATGAAACAGGCACATTTCAGTCGGCTCTTTTGTTTACAAATACGATCAGTGACCCCATGATAGTTACATGACAGGAAGAGCAGGTGTCTGAGAGGCAGACGACATGGTTAAATTTTATATAGCCCTTCTGGATTTTTTTCCAGCTACTTTATAAATGAAGTACATTTTTGGCATTACAAAAAGTATGGTTCAGTAGGTAGGTTCACTGTTTTTGGTACTTACATCTTTAAAAGTAAACTTTTATCATTTTTTACAGATGTCAGCTTTCGTATTGTTTATGTTCCATAAATAGAAACCGGAAGACACGTCAAAAATAATGCGTGCGCTGTGGAAATCGAAATAAAATGGAAAACAGATGACGCACGAAAACACATACCGTGACGATACATTTAAATATTAATCAATAAAATTATAATTTTCCAATGAACAAATGAAAAAAAAATATACATAGGTGCCGAATTGACCAAGTGCCATTTAACTTGGGGCCGAAATGACTAACCTAGGTGCCGATTTGACTAGGTGCCGAAGTGACTTGAATTCAAAAAAAAAACACAAGGGAGGAATCTCAAATGTCAAATTTTCATACAACACTTTTTCAAAATAGTTTTGCATTGGTGTCTTGACCTGATTTGCCATAATGTTGGTACCACTTTGAAGCATAATAAATATATTTTTGATATTCCTATTCCTTTTTGTCATAATATTAACCTATCTGCAACTTTTAAGCATTTTTTTACAGAGTTTGTCGGTTCCGAAATCCACTTCCATTTTGTTTACATGTGAGAGCGTATGAAATTCCTACGTGCGATTTGATTGGTCAATTCGACCAATCAGATCGAATATGCCAGACAACTCGGTCCGCTGAAAACTCGGACCATAACTAGTCGGACCGTCAATCAATCAATCAATCAATCAAAGTTTTATTTAAAGTCGGTACATTTTATAACAATACAACATAAGCTCTCAAGAGCTTTTCAAACCGACATGCATAACAAAATTACATAAATTAAATACAGCACAACAAAAACATGTCATTCAATACAAAACCAATACACATAGAGACAAACCTATGCATACATCTCTGTGTTTTGACCTCTGGACCCCCACAAGTGCCTCTCTGCGCACCCACTGTCACAGGACCAGAGGTCAAAACAGAAAAATTATGCAAATTATAACCAGTCTATATTTAAGCAAAGAAGCAAATTAACTCAAACACATAAAATATTCATGTACTTTTAAAACATATTTTTTAAAAATATTCATGCAGAAATAGCCAAGCACTAAAATAGAGCACAAGTTAAACTGAAAAGCATCAAGTTAAGTAAAAAAAAAAAAAAAAAAAATTAAAATTTTTTTTTTTGGTTGGTATATGCTTTGATTAGAAACATATAAATAACAATAAAAAAATAAAAAATAAAAAAGCTGGAAAGAGCTTTTTTAAACTGACATACAAATTACACATTCAGGTATATATATATACCCACAAAAATACATGGACATACATTGACAAACATATAAAAATTCAAGCATAATTAAAATACAGCAGCAGATAATTAGGTTATAAGCACTACGAAAACAAGCACTACCCTAATAAAGTAGGGATTAAAATACAAAATAAAGCAAGCACATAAGCAGAGCCATGCAAGAAATATATGTATAGCAAAGCGAAAACAAAAATTTTAAATGCACATCACTGAGACATGGCACGGAAAACCTTGCGGAATAAAAGTTCTAGGAACAAAAAGAACACGAGCACCCATCCCCATCCCATTTGCTTATCAAGTTTTTAAAATTATTTAAACTTATTCCCTCACGCAAGTCATTTGGAAGTTCGTTCCACAATTTTGCTGCACCATATCTCAGTGAATGCAGACCATACCTGGTGGTTTTAACTCTTGGTATGTTGACAGTGTTGTTGTATCTAAAAGAGTAAGAACTTTTCTTTATAGTTACTAAATCATGTAAATATACAGGAGTTTGTTTATTTATTATCTTAAAAACTTCTATAGCCATCGAACGTAATCTCCTTAATCTCAGTGAAGGTAACTGTGATTTTTCAAGTAAATTTTCATAGGAGCTGTCTGAATCGTTATAAATGAACCTTAAAGCCCTTTCTTGTATTTTCTCTAATTTCTTTGTGTTACTTTCGCCACAAAAATGCCAAACTAAAGGGCAATAGTTAAAATTTGACAATATAAAAGAATAATAAATTGTAAGCTTGCCAAGTTTACTCAAGTTTTTTCCAATGCGTTTTAGAACATTTAGTTGCTGAGAAGCCTTTTTACAAATATGTGATACATGAGAATTAAATGATAATTTAAAATCAAAGGTTACACCTAAAAGTTTTACTTCATCTTCGCAATCAATCTTATTTCCTTGTAGCATAAAACTTAAATTTTTCTCATGTGTTTTCCTACCAATTGAAATGGCCTGAAATTTATCAGGATTAGCCTGCATGTGATTTTCAGTAAACCACTTAATAAGTATAGCACTCTGTTCTTCAAGAGTTTCAATAACATCATCTACACTGTTGCTTCCGTAAGATAAAGTATTATCATCTGCATAATTGTGCAGATCTCCCTTTTTTACAAAATCAAAAATATCATTTATAAAGATATTAAACATCACAGGCCCCAGAATGGATCCTTGGGGCACTCCTTTGTATATATCAAGAAAAGAACTACAAACAGACCCTATTTTAACACACTGTTTTCTTCCAGTAAGATAGCTTTGTAATAATTTTAAAGAATTTTCTGATACACCATAGTTTTCTAATTTCAATAGTAAAAGGTTATGGGGAAGGCAGTCAAAGGCCTTTGATAAGTCCATTAAGATGGCAGCTACATATTGGTTATTATCTAACAGATTCTTCCAATCTTCAATTATTCTAATTAGAGTGTCTTGACAGCTGTAACCTGATCTAAATGCTGACAAATATATATTAAAATGTAAATCAAAAAATGTTACCAATTGTTCATCTATAGCCCTTTCAAAAATTTTTGATATTGTTGGTAAGATGCTAACTGGTCTATAATTACCTTTCAAAAGAGTACTATTCTTTTTGTGAATTGGCACTACTTGCGCTATCTTCAGTTTGTCTGGAAAAGTACAAGTATTAATTGATAAATTTATAAGTTGGGTAATTGGAGCTACCACAGCATGTTTAGCTATCTTAAGTATTTTAGGGGATATTTGATCAATACCAGTAGCTTTTTTAATATTAATCTTGTTTATCTGTTTTTCTACAAATTCATCTGAAACAGGTTTGAAAAATAACTCACTGTTACAATCGTTTGTGATACATCTATCTTTAATTTTACAGATACTAGGATGACAATCATTTATAGATGTTGAATCTTTCCCTATATCCTTTGCAACATTTACAAAGAAATTGTTGAAAACATTTGATATCTCTGACTGATCATTCAAAAGTTTGTCATCTTCATTCAAGATAATGTCTGTTTCAAAATTACATCCTTTATTGGTTAAAAAAGGTTTTATTGTAGGCCAAAAGTCTTTATTTTTCGGGCCACCAACACATCTTTCTAGAAAATAATTCCTAATTGATTTTCTTTTTATTTTTGTAACAATATTTCTTTGTTTCCGATACTGTTCCCAAGATTTAGAACTTCTTTGTGTTTTAAAAACATTGTGTAGTTGACGTTTCTTATATACAGCTTTTCTAAGTTTGCTGTTCATGTAAGGCACAGGAGATTTTACCATTGCCCTTTTCTTTAAAGGTACATGTTTATCATAAACTTGTGTAAACTGATGATTAAAATTCTCATATGCTAAATTTACATCAGAAAAATTTGAAAAATCTAAATTCAGTTCATTAAGATCTTTAATAAAATTTTCATTATCAAAATTTTTATAACTTCTAAACAGTCTTTTTGACTTTGATTTCTGTGGCATTTCACTTTTAAACTGTACTGAAATTATGTTATGCACATCACTTATGCCGCAGTCAAAATTACATATTTTACCACATGAAGTTGGTTTATTAGTAAGAATAACATCTACTAAACTAGGATTTGCATCCTTACAAAAACATGTAGGGTTTTTAATCAAATTTGTTAAATCAAAAATATCACATACATTTTTGAGAGCATTTCCTTTTTCTGCATGTAAATAATCAAAATTTAGATCTCCCAGAACCATAAAATTATCATAGTTACATGTAACTTGATCTAAGCATTTTATAAAATCACTTGTAAAAATATTTTCTGGAACAGTTGGTGGTTTATAAGCACCAATAAGTAACCATTTCTTTTTGTTCATAATTATCTCAACACTTATAGATTCTACAGATTCAAATTCATATTTTCTCTTTCTATCGCCTGCTATGTCCGATCTGAGATACACCGCTAACCCTCCCCCTTTACTTGTTCGGTCTTGTCTCCAGAAAATGTAATTATCAACTTTAAATTGACAGTCAACAAAAAATTCCAACTTAGCGTGTCCAAGACTACTCGGACCGTTTGTTAAGACAACTCGGCCCGTATTAAGAAGAATAATAATGATGCTAATGAAAGTTTGGTTCACAAAGCATATGAAGAGAATTTTAAAACTCTTCAGATTGGTACTGCTTCTAAAATAAAGCAATGATTTTGTAATATAGGATTTAATCACGTTTGGGAAAATCAGTGTTCCTTTTCAAAAAAGAGACTATTATTGTCAGTTGTTAAAAAATTAAGGGAAAGGTTTATCAACTTTTGGAAGTAAAAAAATTTGACGATAGAAATAGTGCGAATGGTAATAAACTCCGCACTTATCGTGAATTTTAAACTGAGTATACATGGCATTTAGAATTTGTTTTTACTTTTCGACTTGGACAAACTAGATATAATCCTAGCACTATAAAATTCCAACTTAGCGTGTCATTTGTTGAAATTATAATGGTAGCAGATTTATATAATTTCATTACCAGCTTGGGCAAGCTTAATTATGGCTTCGCAAAAAGTTTTATTGCAATATCAAGAATATGTATCATTGGTTTAATCCTGGTTTGCCCACATTTAATTACACCAATTATCAATCAGTTAAATAAACAAAAAAGACAAAGGGTTTCCGATTAGAACAACAACAACAAAAACACTAATCGGGTAGCTAATTAATTATTGGAAAACATTGCTTGTAAACATTTATTGATTTGGGCCTTCCTTTGTCAATCTACTTTCACTTTCTGAAATATATACCGGAAAAGTAATCGCGCGTGATTAGCAGGTGCAAATTAAAAAAACTATCGAAAATGTCTTATTATCGAAGTTTTGATATGATACATTATTGTTTATAAATCTGTTTGTTTGATAATCTTAATGTATAATTCATATTTAGTGTATCTTTATGGTGTTTTAATTGAAATAGTAATGGTTAGCGTGCTCCTCTCGAGTGTGGTACATCGTGTGTTTGAGTCCCGAATGTTAGCGTGCTCCTCTCGAGTGTGGTAGATCGTGTGTTTGAGTTCCGATTGTTAGCGTGCTCCTCTCGAGTGTGGTAGATCGTGTGTTTGAGTCCCGAATGTTAGCGTGCTCCTCTCGAGTGTTGTAGATCGTGTGTTTGAGCCCCGAATGTTAGCGTGCTCCTCTCGAGTGTGGTAGATCGTGTGTTAGCGTGTTCCTCTCGAGTGTGGTAGATCGTGTGTTTGAGTCCCGAATGTTAGCGTGCTCCTCTCGAGTGTGGTAGATCGTGTGTTTGAGTTCCGATTGTTAGCGCGCTCCTCTCGAGTGTGGTAGATCGTGTGTTTGAGTCCCGAATGTTAGCGTGCTCCTCTCGAGTGTGGTAGATCGTGTGTTTGAGCCCCGAATGTTAGCGTGCTCCTCTCGAGTGTGGTAGATCGTGTGTTAGCGTGTTCCTCTCGAGTGTGGTAGATCGTGTGTTTGAGTCCCGAATGTTAGCGTGCTCCTCTCGAGTGTGGTAGATCGTGTGTTTGAGTTCCGATTGTTAGCGTGCTCCTCTCGAGTGTGGTAGATCGTGTGTTTGAGTCCCGAATGTTAGCGTGCTCCTCTCGAGTGTGGTAGATCGTGTGTTTGAGCCTCGAATGTTAGCGTGCTCCTCTCGAGTGTGGTAGATCGTGTGTTAGCGTGTTCCTCTCGAGTGTGGTAGATCGTGTGTTTGAGCCCCGAATGTTAGCGTGCTCCTCTCGAGTGTGGTAGATCGTGTGTTAGCGTGCTCCTCTCGAGTGTGGTAGATCGTGTGTTAGCGTGCTCCTCTCGAGTGTGGTAGATCGTGTGTTAGCGTGTTCCTCTCGAGTGTGGTAGATCGTGTGTTTGAGTCCCGAATGTTAGCGTGCTCCTCTCGAGTGTGGTATATCGTGTGTTAGCGTGTTCCTCTCGAGTGTGGTAGATCGTGTGTTTGAGTCCCGAATGTTAGCGTACTCCTCTCGAGTGTGGTAGATCGTGTGTTTGAGTCCCGAATGTTAGCGTGCTCCTCTCGAGTGTGGTAGATCGTGTGTTTGAGTCCCGAATGTTAGCGTGCTCCTCTAGAGTGTGGTAGATCGTGTGTTTGAGCCACGAATGTTAGCGTGCTCCTCTCGAGTGTGGTAGATCGTGTGTTAGCGTGTTCCTCTCGAGTGTGGTAGATCGTGTGTTTGAGTCCCGAATGTTAGCGTGCTCCTCTCGAGTGTGGTAGATCGTGTGTTTGAGTCCCGAACGTTAGCGTGCTCCTCTCGAGTGTGGTATATCGTGTGTTAGCGTGTTCCTCTCGAGTGTGGTAGATCGTGTGTTTGAGTCCCGAATGTTAGCGTACTCCTCTCGAGTGTGGTAGATCGTGTGTTTGAGTCCCGAATGTTAGCGTGCTCCTCTCGAGTGTGGTAGATCGTGTGTTTGAGTCCCGAATGTTAGCGTGCTCCTCTAGAGTGTGGTAGATCGTGTGTTTGAGCCACGAATGTTAGCGTGCTCCTCTCGAGTGTGGTAGATCGTGTGTTAACGTGTTCCTCTCGAGTGTGGTAGATCGTGTGTTTGAGTCCCGAATGTTAGCGTGCTCCTCTCGAGTGTGGTAGATCGTGTGTTTGAGCCCCGAATGTTAGCGTGCTCCTCTCGAGTGTGGTAGATCGTGTGTTAGCGTGCTCCTCTCGAGTGTGGTAGATCGTGTGTTAACGTGCTCCTCTCGAGTGTGGTAGATCGTGTGTTAGCGTGTTCCTCTCGAGTGTGGTAGATCGTGTGTTTGAGTCCCGAATGTTAGCGTGCTCCTCTCGAGTGTGGTAGATCGTGTGCTAGCGTGCTCCTCTCGAGTGTGGTAGATCGTGTATTCGAGCCCCGAATGTTAGCGTGCTCCTCTTGAGTGTGGTAGATCGTGTGTTCGAGCCCCGAATGTTAGCGTGCTCCTCTCGAGTGTGGTAGATCGTGTGTTTGAGTCCCGATTGTTAGCGTGCTCCTCTCGAGTGTGGTAGATCGTGTGTTTGAGTTCCGATTGTTAGCGTGCACCTCTCGAGTGTGGTAGATCGTGTGTTTGAGTTCCGATTGTTAGCGTGCTCCTCTCGAGTGTGGTAGATCGTGTGTTCGAGCCCCGATTGTTAGCGTGCTGCTCTCGAGTGTGGTAGATCGTGTGTTTGAGTTCCGATTGTTAGCGTACTCCTCTCGAGTGTGGTAGATCGTGTGTTTGAGTCGCGATTGTTAGCATGCTCCTCTCGAGTGTGGTAGATCGTGTGTTTGAGTTCCGATTGTTAGCGTGCTGCTCTCGAGTGTGGTAGATCGTGTGTTTGATTCCCGATTGTTAGCATGCTCCTCTCGAGTGTGGTAGATCGTGTGTTTGAGTCCCGATTGTTAGCGTGCACCTCTCGAGTGTGGTAGATCGTGTGTTTGAGTTCCGATTGTTAGCGTGTTCCTCTCCAGTGTGGTAGATCGTGTGTTTGAGTCCCGATTGTTAACGTGCTCCTCTCGAGTGTGGTAGATCGTGTGTTTGAGTTCTGATTGTTAGTGGGCTCTCGAGTGTGGTAGATCGTGTGTTTGAGTCCCGATTGTTAACGTGCTCCTCTCGAGTGTGGTAGATCGTGTGTTTGAGTTCCGATTGTTAGCGTGCTCCTCTCGAGTGTGGTAGATCGTGTGTTTGAGTTCCGATTGTTAGCGTGTTCCTCTCGAGTGTGGTAGATCGTGTGTTTGAGTTCCGATTGTTAGCGTGCTCCTCTCGAGTGTGGTAGATCGTGTGTTTGAGTTCCGATTGTTAGCGTGCTCCTCTCGAGTGTGGTAGATCGTGTGTTTGATTCCCGATTGTTAGCATGCTCCTCTCGAGTGTGGTAGATCGTGTGTTTGATTCCCGATTGTTAGCATGCTCCTCTCGAGTGTGGTAGATCGTGTGTTTGAGTCCCGATTGTTAGCATGCTCCTCTCGAGTGTGGTAGATCGTGTGTTTGATTCCCGATTGTTAGCATGCTCCTCTCGAGTGTGGTAGATCGTGTGTTTGATTCCCGATTGTTAGCATGCACCTCTCGAGTGTGGTAGATCGTGTGTATGAGTTCCGATTGTTAGCGTGTTCCTCTCCAGTGTGGTAGATCGTGTGTTTGAGTCCCGATTGTTAACGTGCTCCTCTCGAGTGTGGTAGATCGTTTGTTTGAGTTCTGATTGTTAGTGGGCTCTCGAGTGTGGTAGATCGTGTGTTTGAGTCCCGATTGTTAACGTGCTCCTCTCGAATGTGGTAGATCGTGTGTTTGAGTCCCGATTGTTAGCGTGCTCCTCTCGAGTGTGGTAGATCGTGTGTTTGAGTTCCGATTGTTAGCGTGCTCCTCTCGAGTGTGGTAGATCGTGTGTTTGAGTTCCGATTGTTAGCATGCTCCTCTCGAGTGTGGTAGATCGTGTGTTTGAGTTCCGATTGTTAGCGTGCTCCTCTCGAGTGTGGTAGATCGTGTGTTTGAGTCCCGATTGTTAGCGTGCTCCTCTCGAGTGTGGTAGATCGTGTGTTTGAGTTCCGATTGTTAGCGTGCTCTTCTCGAGTGTGGTAGATCGTGTGTTTGAGTTCCGATTGTTAGCATGCTCCTCTCGAGTGTGGTAGATCGTGTGTTTGAGTTCCGATTGTTAGCGTGCTCCTCTCGAGTGTGGTAGATCGTGTGTTTGAGTTCCGATTGTTAGCATGCTCCTCTCGAGTGTGGTAGATCGTGTGTTTGATTCCCGATTGTTAGCATGCTCCTCTCGAGTGTGGTAGATCGTGTGTTTGATTCCCGATTGTTAGCGTGTTCCTCTCCAGTGTGGTAGATCGTGTGTTTGAGTTCTGATTGTTAGTGGGCTCTCGAGTGTGGTAGATCGTGTGTTTGAGTCCCGATTGTTAACGTGCTCCTCTCGAATGTGGTAGATCGTGTGTTTGAGTCCCGATTGTTAGCGTGCTCCTCTCGAGTGTGGTAGATCGTGTGTTTGAGTTCCGATTGTTAGCGTGCTCCTCTCGAGTGTGGTAGATCGTGTGTTTGAGTCCCGATTGTGTAAAACCATAGACTATAAAATTGGTATTTGTTGCTTCTACTCGAAGTTATGTTCAGCGTAATTTCAGTTAGCTTATTACGTTTATGGAAATAAAAGCAAATACAGAGTTTAAATAATCTATTACGACATATAATAATCACAATAAAAAAATCATCATTTTAGATTAGAGCAAATGCACATATATATAATATATCATCAATTACACATTAGTATCACTAGTCTGAAGTAGAACTGTTTAATGAACTACACTCGTGCAGAAGTCTTTTGGTTGTAATTTCTTTGCGTGTGTACTGGTCCCACAGGCTGAAGATTGCAGACTGGTTTGAGCGTGGTACAGATCTCTGGAACCGAGATAGTTTTCCTTCTGATACAAGCTTGCGGTGCACTGGTAATAAACGTGCTTCCGCGAATAACTTCTCAACGAGCTGGTAGAATGGAGGCGAGCTGGTCTGCATTCTTTTTGTTGAAGCGACGATGCAACCCTTCAACATCGGTGTTGGTTCTCGTTGGTAGACAAACACGTTCCATGTGGATATGGTGTACGTGCTGTTGTTGATCCACGTTTTCGCTATGTAATGTACCAGTTTCTGTAAGGCGTGGTCAACTATTCCTGTTAATTTCTCGAAGGCAGGTCGGATGTGGGCCTCTGGTAGAAATGACACAAGACTTGAGCAAAATTAAACAATAACGTTTCCGATTACATGTACTGTAATTTTTTCGTTGTCAAAGCTAATAATTATAGTGATGATAATAATAATAACTAGCTTTTTTTTCAATGTTAGGACGATTTTGATAAATGTGTGGGGCGATATTGACGGCGCGATTTTGCAGTGGGGCGATTTGACCAGGTACCCTTACATACAATCTATGTTAAATCTCGCGAGATTCATATCCTTTTTAACTCACCTTGCCAAAGGCAATGTGAGCTTTTGACATCACTTGGCGTCCGTCGTCTGTCATCCGTCGTCCGTCGTCTATATCGTCCATAACCTTTTCACATTTTAATCTTCTCCTCTGAAACCCCTCAGCCAAATGAACTGAAACTCGGTAGGAAGCATCTATGGAAGGTCCTCTGTAAAGATTGCTCATTTCGTCCTGATCCTTTAACAAATATGGCCGCCACAGGCGACTCTTGTTTCTGATTGGCTGATTTTGAAAAATCTTCTCCTTTGAAACTGCTTTGCCAAATGAAACGTAACTTGGTAGGAAGCACCTATGGGTGGTTCTCTATAAAGAATGCTCATTTCGTCTCTATCCATTAACAAACATGGCCGCCACAGACAATTCTTGTTTCTGATTGGCCGATTTAAAAAAAATCTTCTCCTCTGAAACAGCATGGCCAAATGAACCGAAACTAGGTTGGAAGCATCTATGGAAGTTCCTCAGTAAAGATTGCTCATTTCGTCCCGATCCGTAAACAAACATGGCCACCACAGATAATTCTTCTTTCTGATTGGTTGATTTCTAAAAAAAAATCTTTTCCTCTGAAACCGCTTTGCCAAATGAACCGAACCTTGGTAGGATGCATCTATTGGCGGTCCTCTATATAAATTGCTCATTTCGTCTCGATCCATTAACAAATATGGCCATCACAGGCAATTCTTGTTTCTGATTGGTCGATTTCTAAAAATCTTCGCCTCTGAAACCGCTTTGCTAAATTATCCGAAACTTGGTAGGAAGCATCTATGGAATGTCCTCTATAAAGATAGCTCATTTCGTTCCGATCCGTCAACAAACATGACTGCCACAGATGATTCTTGTTTCTGATTGGCTGATGTTTTAAATCTTCTTCTCTGAAACCGTTTGACCAAATGAACCGAAACTTGGTAGGAAGCAACTATGGAAGGTTATCTGTTAGGATTGCTAAGTTCGTCCCGATCCGTTGACCAACATGGCCGCCACAGACAATTCTTGTTTCTGATTGATTGATTTCTAAAAAAAAATCCCCTCCTAAACCGCTGTGCCAAACGAACTGAAAATTAGTAGGATGCATCTATGGGCAGTCCTCTATAAAGATTGCTCATTTCGTCCCGATCGGTTAACAGACATGGCCGCTACAGGACATTCTTGTTTCTGATTGGCTGATTTTTTAAATTCTTCTCCTCTGAAACCGTTTGGCCAAATGAACCGAAACTTGGTAGGAAGCATCTATTGAAGGTCCTCTGTTAAGATTGCTCATTTTGTGTCATTTCGTCACGATCCATCAAACATGACCGCCACAAATAATTCCTGTTTCTGATTGGTTGATTTCTAAGCAAAAAATCCCCTCTGAAACCGCTTTGCCAAACGAACTGAAACTTGGTAGGATGCATCTATGGGCAGTCCTCTATAAAGATTGCTCATTTCGTCCCGATCGGTTAACAGACATGGCCGCTACAGGACATTCTTGTTTCTGATTGGCTGATTTTAAAAATTCTTCTCCTCTGCAAGCATTTGGTCAACTGAACTGAATCTTGGTAGGAAGCATCTATTGAAGGTCCTCTGTTAAGATTGCTCATTATGTGTCATTTCGTCACGATCTGTTAAACATGGCCGCCACAGATAATTCTTGTTACTGATTGGTTGATTTCTAAAAAAAAATCCCCTCTGAAACCGCTTTGCCAAACGAACCGAAACTTGGTAGGATGCATCTATGGGCGGTCCTCTATAAAGATTGCTCATTTCGTCCCGATCGGTTAACAGACATGGCCGCTACAGGCGATTCTTGTTTCTGATTGACTGATTTTTAAAATTCTTCTCCTCTTCAACCGTTTGGCCAAATGAACCGAAACTTGGTAGGAAGCATCTATTGAAGGTCCTCTATTAAGATTGCTCATCTTGTGTCATTTCGTCACGAGCCATCAAACATGACCGCCACAAATAATTCCTGTTTCTGATTGGTTGATTTCTAAAACAAAATCCCCTCTGAAACGCTTTGCCAAACGAACTGAAACTTGGTAGGATGCATCTATGGGCAGTCCTCTATAAAGATTGCTCATTTCGTCCCGATCGGTTAACAAACATGGCCGCTACAGGACATTTTTGTTTCTGATTGGCTGATTTTAAAAATTCTTCTCCTCTGCAAGCATTTGGTCAAATGAACCGAAACTTGGTAGGAAGCATCTATTGAAGGTCCTCTGTTAAGATTGCTCATTTTGTGTCATTTCGTCACGATCCATTAAACATGACCGCCATAAATAATTCTTGTTTCTGATTGGTTGATTTCTAAAAATAAAATCCTCTCTGAAACCGCTTTGCCAAATGAACCGAAACTTGGTAGGATGCATCTATGGGCAGTCCTCTATAAAGATTGCTCATTTCGTCCCGATCGGTTAACAGACATGGCCGCTACAGGACATTCTTGTTTCTGATTGGCTGATTTTAAAAATTCTTCTCCTCTGCAACCGTTTGGTCAAATGAACCGAAACTTGGTAGGAAGCATCTATTGAAGGTCTTGTGTTAAGATTGCTCATTATGTGTCATTTCGTCACGATCTGTTAAACATGGCCGCCACAGATAATTCTTGTTACTGAATGGTTGATTTCTAAAAAAAAAATCCCCTCTGAAACGCTTTGCCAAACGAACCGAAACTTGGTAGGATGCATCTATGGGCGGTCCTCTATAAAGATTGCTCATTTCGTCCCGATCGGTTAACAGACATGGCCGCTACAGGCGATTTTTGTTTCTGATTGGCTGATTTTTTAAATTCTTCTCCTCTGCAACCGTTTGGCCAAATGAACCGAAACTTGGTAGGAAGCATCTATTGAAGGTCCTCTGTTAAGATTGCTCATTTTGTGTCATTTCGTCACGATCCATCAAACATGACCGCCACAAATAATTCCTGTTTCTGATTGGTTGATTTCTAAAACAAAATCCCCTCTAAAACCGCTTTGCCAAACGAACTGAAACTTGGTAGGATACATCTATGGGCAGTCCTCTATAAAGATTGCTCATTTCATCCCGATCGGTTAACAGACATGGTCGCTACAGGACATTCTTGTTTCTGATTGGCTGATTTTAAAAATTCTTCTCCTCTGCAAGCATTTGGTCAAATGAACCGAAACTTGGTAGGAAGCATCTATTGAAGGTCCTCTGTTAAGATTGCTCATTTTGTGTCATTTCGTCACGATCCATCAAACATGACCGCCACAAATAATTCTTGTTTCTGATTGGTTGATTTCTAAAAATAAAATCCTCTCTCAAACCGCTTTGCCAAATGAACCGAAACTTGGTAGGATGCATCTATGGGCAGTCCTCTATAAAGATTGCTCATTTCGTCCCGATCGGTTAACAGACATGGCCGCTACAGGCGATTCTTGTTTCTGATTGGTTGATTTTTAAAATTCTTCTCCTCTTCAACCGTTTGGTCAAATGAACCGAAACTTGGTAGGAAGCATCTATTGAAGGTCTTGTGTTAAGATTGCTCATTATGTGTCATTTCGTCACGATCTGTTAAACATGGCCGCCACAGATAATTCTTGTTACTGAATGGTTGATTTCTAAAAAAAAAATCCCCTCTGAAACCGCTTTGCCAAACGAACCGAAACTTGGTAGGATGCATCTATGGGCGGTCCTCTATAAAGATTGCTCATTTCGTCCCGATCGGTTAACAGACATGGCCGCTACAGGCGATTCTTGTTTCTGATTGACTGATCTTTAAAATTCTTCTCCTCTTCAACCGTTTGGCCAAATGAACCGAAACTTGGTAGGAAGCATCTATTGAAGGTCCTCTGTTAAGATTGCTCATTTTGTGTCATTTCGTCACGATCCATCAAACATGACCGCCACAAATAATTCCTGTTTCTGATTGGTTGATTTCTAAACAAAAAATCCCCTCTGAAACCGCTTTGCCAAACGAACTGAAACTTGGTAGGATGCATCTATGGGCAGTCCTCTATAAAGATTGCTCATTTCGTCCCGATCGGTTAACAGACATGGCCGCTACAGGACATTCTTGTTTCTGATTGGCTGATTTTAAAAATTCTTCTCCTCTGCAAGCATTTGGTCAAATGAACTGAAACTTGGTAGGAAGCATCTATTGAAGGTCCTCTGTTAAGATTGCTGATTATGTGTCATTTCGTCACGATCTGTTAAACATGGCCGCCACAGATAATTCTTGTTACTGATTGGTTGATTTCTAAAAAAAAATTCCCTCTGAAACGCTTTGCCAAACGAACCGAAACTTGGTAGGATGCATCTATGGGCGGTCCTCTATAAAGATTGCTCATTTCGTCCCGATCGGTTAACAGACATGGCCGCTACAGGCGATTCTTGTTTCTGATTGACTGATTTTTAAAATTCTTCTCCTCTTCAACCGTTTGGCCAAATGAACCGAAACTTGGTAGGAAGCATCTATTGAAGGACCTCTGTTAAGATTGCTCATTTTGTGTCATTTCGTCACGAGCCATCAAACATGACCGCCACAAATAATTCCTGTTTCTGATTGGTTGATTTCTAAAACAAAATCCCCTCTGAAACCGCTTTGCCAAACGAACTGAAACTTGGTAGGATGCATCTATGGGCAGTCCTCTATAAAGATTGCTCATTTCGTCCCGATCGGTTAACAGACATGGCCGCTACAGGACATTTTTGTTTCTGATTGGCTGATTTTAAAAATTCTTCTCCTCTGCAAGCATTTGGTCAAATGAACCGAAACTTGGTAGGAAGCATCTATTGAAGGTCCTCTGTTAAGATTGCTCATTTTGTGTCATTTCGTCACGATCCATTAAACATGACCGCCATAAATAATTCTTGTTTCTGATTGGTTGATTTCTAAAAATAAAATCCTCTCTGAAACCGCTTTGCCAAATGAACTGAAACTTGGTAGGATGCATCTATGGGCAGTCCTCTATAAAGATTGCTCATTTCGTCCCGATCGGTTAACAGACATGGCCGCTACAGGACATTCTTGTTTCTGATTGGCTGATTTTAAAAATTCTTCTCCTCTGCAACCGTTTGGTCAAAAGAACCGAAACTTGGTAGGAAGCATCTATTGAAGGTCTTGTGTTAAGATTGCTCATTATGTGTCATTTCGTCACGATCTGTTAAACATGGCCGCCACAGATAATTCTTGTTACTGAATGGTTGATTTCTAAAAAAAAATCCCCCTCTGAAACGCTTTGCCAAACGAACCGAAACTTGGTAGGATGCATCTATGGGCGGTCCTCTATAAAGATTGCTCATTTCGTCCCGATCGGTTAACAGACATGGCCGCTACAGGCGATTTTTGTTTCTGATTGGCTGATTTTTTAAATTCTTCTCCTCTGCAACTGTTTGGTCAAATGAACCGAAACTTGGTAGGAAGCATCTATTGAAGGTCCTGTGTTAAGATTGCTCATTATGTGTCATTTCGTCACGATCCATCAAACATGACCGCCACAAATAATTCCTGTTTCTGATTGGTTGATTTCTAAAACAAAATCCCCTCTGAAACCGCTTTGCCAAACGAACTGAAACTTGGTAGGATACATCTATGGGCAGTCCTCTATAAAGATTGCACATTTCGTCCCGATCGGTTAACAGACATGGCCGCTACAGGCGATTCTTGTTTCTGATTGACTGATCTTTAAAATTCTTCTCCTCTTCAACCGTTTGGCCAAATGAACCGAAACTTGGTAGGAAGCATCTATTGAAGGTCCTCTGTTAAGATTGCTCATTTTGTGTCATTTCGTCACGATCCATTACACATGACCGCCACAAATAATTCTTGTTTCTGATTGGTTGATTTCTAAAAATAAAATCCCCTCTGAAACCGCTTTGCCAAATGAACCGAAACTTGGTAGGATGCATCTATGGGCAGTCCTCTATAAAGATTGTTCATTTCGTCCCGATCGGTTAACAGACATGGCCGCTACAGGCGATTTTTGTTTCTGATTGGCTGATTTTTTAAATTCTTCTCCTCTGCAACCGTTTGGTCAAATGAACCGAAACTTGGTAGGAAGCATCAATTGAAGGTCCTGTGTTAAGATTGCTCATTATGTGTCATTTCGTCACGATCTGTTAAACATGGCCGCCACAGATAATTCTTGTTACTGATTGGTTGATTTCTAAAAAAAAATCCCCTCTGAAACCGCTTTGCCAAACGAACCGAAACTTGGTAGGATGCATCTATGGGCAGTCCTCTATACAGATTGCTCATTTCGTCCCGATCGGTTAACAGACATGGCCGCTACAGGCGATTCTTGTTTCTGATTGGTTGATTTTTAAAATTCTTCTCCTCTGCAACCGTTTGGTCAAATGAACCGAAACTTGGTAGGAAGCATCTATTGAAGGTCCTGTGTTAAGATTGCTCATTATGTGTCATTTCGTCACGATCTGTTAAACATGGACGCCACAGATAATTCTTGTTACTGATTGGTTGATTTCTAAAGAATAATCCTCTCTGAAACGCTTTGCCAAACGAACCGAAACTTGATAGGTTGCATCTATGGGCAGTCCTCTATAAAGATTGCTCATTTCGTCCCGATCGGTTAACAGACATGGCCGCTACAGGCGATTCTTGTTTCTGATTGGTTGATTTTTAAAATTCTTCTCCTCTTCAACCGTTTGGTCAAATGAACCGAAACTTGGTAGGAAGCATCTATTGAAGGTCTTGTGTTAAGATTGCTCATTATGTGTCATTTCGTCACGATCTGTTAAACATGGCCGCCACAGATAATTCTTGTTACTGAATGGTTGATTTCTAAAAAAAAAAAAACTCTGAAACCGCTTTGCCAAACGAACCGAAACTTGGTAGGATGCATCTATGGGCGGTTCTCTATAAAGATTGCTCATTTCGTCCCGATCGGTTAACAGACATGGCCGCTACAGGCGATTCTTGTTTCTGATTGACTGATCTTTAAAATTCTTCTCCTCTTCAACCGTTTGGCCAAATGAACCGAAACTTGGTAGGAAGCATCTATTGAAGGTCCTCTGTTAAGATTGCTCATTTTGTGTCATTTCGTCACGATCCATTAAACATGACCGCCACAAATAATTCTTGTTACTGATTGGTTGATTTCTAAAAATAAAATCCCCTCTGAAACCGCTTTGCCAAATGAACCGAAACTTGGTAGGATGCATCTATGGGCAGTCCTCTATAAAGATTGTTCATTTCGTCCCGATCGGTTAACAGACATGGCCCCTACAGGCGATTTTTGTTTCTGATTGGCTGATTTTTTAAATTCTTCTCCTCTGCAACCGTTTGGTCAAATGAACCGAAACTTGGTAGGAAGCATCTATTGAAGGTCCTCTGTTAAGATTGCTCATTATGTGTCATTTCGTCACGATCTGTTAAACATGGCCGCCACAGATAATTCTTGTTACTGATTGGTTGATTTCTAAAAAAAAATCCCCTCTGAAACCGCTTTGCCAAGCGAACCGAAACTTGGTAGGATGCATCTATGGGCAGTCCTCTATAAAAATTGCTCATTTCGTCCCGATCGGTTAACAGACATGGCCGCTACAGGACATTCTTGTTTCTGATTGGCTGATTTTAAAAATTCTTCTCCTCTGCAACCGTTTGGTTAAATGAACCGAAACTTGGTAGGAAGCATCTATTGAAGGTCCTGTGCTAAGATTGCTCATTATGTGTCATTTCGTCACGATCCATCAAACATGACCGCCACAGATAATTCTTGTTACTGATTGATTGATTTCTAAAAAAAAATCCCCTCTGAAACCGCTTTGCCAAGCGAACTGAAACTTGGTAGGATGCATCTATGGGCAGTCCTCTATAAAGATTGCTCATTTCGTCCCGATCGGTTAACAGACATGGCCGCTACAGGACATTCTTGTTTCTGATTGGCTGATTTTAAAAATTCTTCTCCTCTGCAAGCATTTGGTCAAATGAACCGAAACTTGGTAGGAAGCATCTATTGAAGGTCCTCTGTTAAGATTGCTCATTATGTGTCATTTCGTCACGATCTGTTAAACATGGCCGCCACAGATAATTCTTGTTACTGATTGGTTGATTTCTATAAAAAAAATCCCCTCTGAAACCGCTTTGCCAAACGAACCGAAACTTGGTAGGATGCATCTATGGGCGGTCCTCTATAAAGATTGCTCATTTCGTCCCGATCGGTTAACAGACATGGCCGCTACAGGACATTCTTGTTTCTGATTGGCTGATTTAAAAAATTCTTCTCCTCTGCAACCGTTTGGTTAAATGAACCGAAACTTGGTAGGAAGCATCTATTGAAGGTCCTCTGTTAAGATTGCTCATTATGTGTCATTTCGTCACGATCTGTTAAACATGGACGCCACAGATAATTCTTGTTACTGATTGGTTGATTTCTAAAAGATAATCCTCTCTGAAACGCTTTGCCAAGCGAACCGAAACTTGATAGGTTGCATCTATGGGCGGTCCTCTATAAAGATTGCTCATTTCGTCCCGATCGGTTAACAGACATGGCCGATACAGGCGATTCTTGTTTCTGATTGACTGATTTTTAAAATTCTTCTCCTCTTCAACCGTTTGGCCAAATGAACCGAAACTTGGTAGGAAGCATCTATTGAAGGTCCTCTGTTAAGATTTCTCATTATGTGTCATTTCGTCACGAACTGCTAAACATGGCCGCCACAGATAATTCTTGTTACTGATTGATTGATTTCTAAAAAAAAATCCCCTCTGAAACCGCTTTGCCAAGCGAACTGAAACTTGGTAGGATGCATCTATGGGCAGTCCTCTATAAAGATTGCTCATTTCGTCCCGATCGGTTAACAGACATGGCCGCTACAGGACATTCTTGTTTCTGATTGGCTGATTTTAAAAATTCTTCTCCTCTGCAAGCATTTGGTCAAATGAACCGAAACTTGGTAGGAAGCATCTATTGAAGGTCCTCTGTTAAGATTGCTCATTTTGTGTCATTTCGTCACGATCCATTAAACATGACCGCCATAAATAATTCTTGTTTCTGATTGGTTGATTTCTAAAAATAAAATCCTCTCTGAAACCGCTTTGCCAAATGAACTGAAACTTGGTAGGATGCATCTATGGGCAGTCCTCTATAAAGATTGCTCATTTCGTCCCGATCGGTTAACAGACATGGCCGCTACAGGACATTCTTGTTTCTGATTGGCTGATTTAAAAAATTCTTCTCCTCTGCAACCGTTTGGTTAAATGAACCGAAACTTGGTAGGAAGCATCTATTGAAGGTCCTCTGTTAAGATTGCTCATTATGTGTCATTTCGTCACGATCTGTTAAACATGGACGCCACAGATAATTCTTGTTACTGATTGGTTGATTTCTAAAAGATAATCCTCTCTGAAACGCTTTGCCAAGCGAACCGAAACTTGATAGGTTGCATCTATGGGCGGTCCTCTATAAAGATTGCTCATTTCGTCCCGATCGGTTAACAGACATGGCCGATACAGGCGATTCTTGTTTCTGATTGACTGATTTTTAAAATTCTTCTCCTCTTCAACCGTTTGGCCAAATGAACCGAAACTTGGTAGGAAGCATCTATTGAAGGTCCTCTGTTAAGATTTCTCATTTTGTGTCATTTCGTCATGATCCATTAAACATGACCGCCACAAATAATTCTTGTTTCTGATTGGTTGATTTCTAAAAATAAAATCCCCTCTGAAACCGCTTTACCAAACGAACCGAAACTTGGTAGGATGCATCTATGGGTATTCCTCTATAAAGATTGTTCATTTCGTCCCGATCGGTTAACAGACATGGCCGCTACAGGACATTCTTGTTTCCGATTGGCTGATTTTTAAAATTCTTCTCTGCAACCGTTTGGTCAAATGAACCGAAACTTGGTAGGAAGCATCTATTGAAGGTCCTGTGTTAAAATTGCTCATTATGTGTCATTTCGTCACGATCTGTTAAACATGGACGCCACAGATAATTCTTGTTACTGATTGGTTGATTTCTAAAAAATAATCCTCTCTGAAACGCTTTGCCAAACGAACCGAAACTTGATAGGTTGCATCTATGGGCGGTCCTCTATAAAGATTGCTCATTTCGTCCCGATCGGTTAACAGACATGGCCACTACAGGCGATTCTTGTTTCTGATTGACTGATTCTTCTCCTCTTCAACCGTTTGGCCAAATGAACCGAAATTTGGTAGGAAGCACCTATTGAAGGTCCTGTGTTAAGATTGCTCATTATGTGTCATTTCGTCACGATCCGTTAAGCATGACCGCCACAGATAATTCTTGTTTCTGGTTGGTTGATTTCTAAAAAATCTTCTCCTCTGAAATCGCTTTGCCAAATGAACCGAAACTTGGTAGGATGCATATATTGGCGGTCCTCTATAAAGATTGCTCATTTCGTCCCGATCCATTAACAAATATTGGTTACTGTAACGGAGAGCGTTAAAAAATGTCCCCCAAACGAACGATACAAGTACTAGTGGTATGAATGAAGAATAGTGTGAGAACATAGCAAGAAATAATTAGAGCCCAGTTTTTGACTTTATCATGTCTATAGTAGGGCTTCTTTGTTATGCTACCCTACAATGTGTTACAATAAACTAGCATTTTGAAATTACCAAGCCTCAAAACCATTTATACACATGCCATACAACATTTCTATTAAGTTTCATCCATTCCGAGCACTTTAAATTTTTCACATTTTTTGTGGCAACGGTGGCCATTCTGAAATTTCTAAGCCTCAAAATTATATGGACACATGTCAGACAACATTTCTGGAAAGCTTCATCCAATTCCGAGCACTTTAAATTTTTCCTGCTTTTTTGTGGTTTCCATGGGAACGGCGGCCATTTTGAAAATTCCGAAAGTAGTCTGCACATCTACTCATAGTACTTAACATTCCTGTGAAGTTTGGATATCAATTCGCAACATCATAATCTACTTGGAAACCAATTTCGCCCAAATCGGAGGATTTTTGTATTTTGGCGGTCATTTTGGATTAAAAATGGCCGCCATAGCAAACCGAAATGGTCGCAATATGGTGCAGCATGTCTTACCCCCTGTAAATATCCATTACCATTGAAATCTTTTCATTTTTGAATTTTTAACGATTTTTTTAATTTTTATATTGGCGGCCATTTTGAAAATTTTAAAAACAGAGCACAACTTTGAGTGATGATCTATTTTTGTGTCAAGTTTCAAAAGGATCCGTTGTTTGGAGTGAATTTAACATTTTTTGCAACTTGGTTACCATGGCAAAGGCCGCCAT
Source organism: Bathymodiolus septemdierum (assembly GCA_963383655.1). Taxonomy (NCBI): domain Eukaryota; kingdom Metazoa; phylum Mollusca; class Bivalvia; order Mytilida; family Modiolidae; genus Bathymodiolus; species Bathymodiolus septemdierum. Next base: position 27,597,083 of record OY726519.1, read on the forward strand.
TTTGAATTTTTTCAACCCCTCAAAAGCTGCCACACACTACGGTGGAGATTCCTACAAAGTTTCATTAAGTTTGATGAAAGGAATCCAAAAATGCTTTAAACTCCCCCTTTTTTGTTTCCATGGCAACTGCGGCAAAGTTTGTCCAGCCGATTCCGATTTTTTTTTTTGGCTTATCTCGTTCCACTAGATGTGGATGTTTTCTTATCAAGTTTCATCAATTTCTGTTTGGCGAGTAACCTGCTATGATCATTTTTGTGTTTTTCATTTTTTTTAGCATTTTGGCCGTTTCCATGGCAACGGCAGCCATTTTGAAAAAATAAACCCTTAAAGGGACAACTTCACATGGCATATGATATTCCTACAAAGTTTCATAAAGTTTGATCAAGGCATCTCCGAGAGATGTGTCGGACAAACTATTGACGGAAGAAAGAAAGAAGAAGAAGAAGAAGAAACGGAGCAAACACAATATGTCTCCCAAACTTTGTTTGGGGGATATAAATATGGCCGCCACAGGCAATTCTTGTTTCAGATTGGTCGATTTCTAAAAATCTTCTTCTTTGAACTTGAACTGCTTTGCCAAATGAACCGAAATTTGATGGGCGGCACCTATAGAAGGTTATGTATTAAGTTTCCTCAAAGCAGAATGAAAGGTGAGCGACACAGGGTTAGCCCACTGAGCCTCTAGTTACTATACAATCCTTGTTAACATTTTGGCGATAATTTTCCATATTAGCACGTGCGATGACGTCACACTAGTCAATTAAACATGATCGTTTCGTGAAAATATATGAAATCTAACAAGAAATGTGTATTTAATGTCAATTTTCAATATCTCCGCAAGCAGGTACCAACAGCATATTTTAGTATGATGTTTAGTATACACAAATACTTATCTCATTTTTTTTTTGTTGGTACCCAAGTGCGGACAGTATGAAATCAGTAAAAAAATTATTTCGAGGTAGATTTCTAGTGAGAAGCCATATTTTAGTGACCGTTTTCATCCGTTATTGGATACAAATAGAATTCAACCTTTTAACCTCATCCAAAATAAAGTTGGTTGTCTTAATTGTTTTACTACGGGAGTAGTAGTTGAACGGTTTTTATGCAATAGTGTTGACGTTAAATAGAAAAAATGCCTGGAGGCGATTTACTGCCAACCTGTTTGTGCATCGACGGTTTTTCAAAATTGAATATTATCATACCCACTCCTTTAAAAAGATATGTTATTATAAATAATGGAAAATTAAAGAAGATAAAATTGGCTTTTCATTTATTTGATATATTTTGTGTATTACCTATTAAAAAATATACCCAGATTTATGTATTTTTTCACAAAATTATCATTGCACACTATTGTCTCTTCAACTTATGCTATATATCAGTGGCGGATTCAATGGGGGGGGGGGGGGGGGGGGGCTTTAGGCTTTAGGCCTCCCGTCCAATAAGTCAAGCACATATTTAAGCATACGACGATACGTTTTTCAAGACTCTTAATAGAATGAATATATTATATGATTAAAACCAGGTAATACTGTAAAAAACCAAATTTAAGAACGATACTTTACGACAAAAGAGATGCTTTCAATTTTCCCATTATGAACTTTCCATTCAAATATAGCAATAATCCAGCAGCACCTGCATATGGAGTATCTCTCAGTTGATACGATATTCCAGTGCATGTGGTTCCTATCAGGATTTCCTCGATAGAGGGTTGCTGCTAACAAGGAAGCTACTGAGCCAATGATTCCTTAGTTAAGTTGAGGTCATAACTTCAAAGGTTTTATGGTCACCAAGACTTGGTTGACCGTTATGGAATATCTGTGTCACAAATGACCATGGATATGTTCCACTTGTTGTAAACACTTCCCGGTCCTTTCCTCGTTCATGACTTATCACCGTGTTTGTAACTAGATTAACACGACGGGTGTCACTAGTGGAGCAAGAACTGCTTATCCTTCCGAGTTCACCCCCGGTTTATAGTGGGGTTTGTGTTACTCAATCTTTAGTTTTGTATGTAGGTTTTATTGATCGTTGTTTGCCCTTTTGTGCTTTTTTTTTGGCCATTGTGTTGTCTGTTCTTCGATATACAGATTCTGATTGCCCTTTTGGTATCTTCAAAGTCCTCTTATAAATTATCTCGAAAAGCCGAAATACACTGACGTCACTGTCATTAGCCGAAATACACTTGTAAAAGCCGAAATACACCTAGAAAATGCCGAAATACACCTCAAAATTGTTCAAATGAACATGCAATGGATAGAAAATGGTGAAATAACTCATATATAGTTGAAATAAAAGTTAAAGACATCATAAAAGATCTACGATCAACGATGACATTTTATAAGTGAAAGATGCAACTCGTTATATGCAAGATGGCGTACATGGGAAATGCTAAAAGATGGATCGCATCCCCTGGATCGCATTATTATTCCTATTGTGAATATTTAATGATTTGTTCATATTAGACCACCATGAATACAAGATAAAATGAGTTTCATCTTAGTAATTGGTGGAGCCCTCACGCCACGTCAAGGCTATGAACAATGTGAGGGTGGGCACCCCCCTTTTCGTGAAGACCCAGGAATACATTTCAAATGAATGATGAAATTTCCCATTTTAACAAAGTATTGAATATTTTTTTTTTTTTTTTTTTTTTTATTTCAGTGTCTTCCTTTTACATTTTAATATTTATTTACTTTTGTAATAATTATTCATATATTATTTATTTATTCATTAATATTTAAACAACATTATTAAGAACAAACTGGTAGAACGTGCTAAACTGGGTCACGGGTCACTGTAATCGGGAGGCTGTATCGAGAAACAGATACGGTGTTGAAAAAACTGTCGATACTCATAAAATATTGATAAATGCAATAAAATTTTATGTTTGTCTTCAAGAAATATGATAGACAAAACCATGTGTGAAGTTTTATGACGAAATATCTCCGATTTCTATGTAAATTTACGAGCTGAAGTGGGTTTTATCTTGGACAAGAATAATGAGCGTCCTGATTTGATGACCGATTTAAAACACACGACTCCGCATGGTAAAAAGATGCATGTAAAAGAAATCTATGTTATATTTATTCATTTGTTTGATTTTGGAATATTGTTGATCATTGATTTAAACATGGAAAAAAGGGAAAAGGGGGGGGGGGAATTTTATTTGTGAATTTTACAGTTAAATAAATGTTATGTTTCGACAGTTTAAAGAGAAAAAAAAATTGCGATTAAAGCTTAAATCACTGTTAGAAATTGAACAAATATCAGTGGTTTTGTAAATGAGATTTATTTTAAATAGAAAATCTGAATTTATTATTTATTAATTTATTATTAATGATGCAATTTTATATCCCTTGGGAGAGGGAGGGGGAGGGGGCTATGATGAAAATTTGAAATAAAAACACGGGACCGGACATTAACAAAAATAATAATCCAGGATTAGTTTTTTATTAAAAAAAATCCAGGAACCCTGTGTCCATGAATTTTTTTTTTAAAGTTAATAATATGAAATATTGACATCCACACTTGCCTTTTGGACAGCACATTTCTGTGTCCACACTTGTTATATTATTAAATAATAATAATTATTATTATTACATGGTACCTTTTATGGTTTGATGCTGATGCTGTGTGGAACCCCATGGAGAAAATAAAACTAATAGACCTTGAAGTCATCCCAAAAAAAATGTATGCAGTCCACAAATAAAAAAATAAAATTCTAAAACTAAGTCGATATCCTGCACGTGGCTAGGGATATCATAAGTAGTCCGCGAAAGAAATTATTTAGATTTTATATTAAAAGTTTAAAACTACCTCGATATCCTGCACGTGAATAGGAATATCATAAGTAATCTGCGAAAGAAATTATTTAGATTTTATATTAAAAGTTTAAATAATAAGAAATTTATACTCGAAGTATCACGCGCCTTAGATTAACTTTGTTACAACGTCCTTTGCTGCAAAAACACATCCTATAAACAAAACATGCCAGATATGATGAACATGATAGAAAGAAAGTAACAAGTCTTACAATGGAAACAAATGTACAGCACACTCAAAAGTTTTTAAAAAAACACAACAAAGGTCACACATGACAAATTTCGTGATACATGGACCCTTGCAAGATTTTTCCAATTCCCTAAAAGATTTGATTTTTTCCCGATTCCCTAAAATTTTAGGCTCTTTTTCCCAATGCCAAATTTATATTTACCACATTTTTTACATTTCCCATTTCCAAATCTCCACATTTTCCCATTTTCCTAAAAATTTAGCCAAATACACATTAAAAGTCAATCATTACAAATTCAAACATAATAATGGCACAAGACAACATTTATACATAAACACAATGCAAACTGAGGGGGAGGGGTGACACATGGGTACAATTTTCCCAACCCCTAACCATTTTGACCCCTCCCCCCCCATTCCCTAAAATTTTAGGCTTTTTTGCCCCCCAATTCCCAATTTATACTTTACCACCTTTTTTGAATTTCCCATTTCCCAGCTTCCAAATTTTCCCAAAATTTTCCCAAATCCTTTTGATGATTAAAGTCCCATTAGCTACAAGATAAATTATGAAAAACGAAAGGGAGCTTTCTCCCTCAAGACGCACATTCTTTCCAAAAATTATAAAAATCGATCACAGCATTCTTGAGTTATCGCACGACCTGTGGACAGACGGACGGACAGCGGTGCAATATAATTTGCTTATAAAGATAACCTCACCTCTCTAGTGACTTCTTCGGGTCATACTGGTTTTCTGTGAAGCAGCAATTTTTGCGCAAAAACTCTAAGTTAGCATCTGACCATACAGCTAACTGGGAATATGATGCCATTTATCGCAACCACTACAATGAACACACCCAGTGTCCTCATCACAATGTTTGCTACATAGACCACAACAGGGGCGGATCCAGGGGGGGGGGGGGCGCACCCGGCACGCGCTCCCCCTAAAATTGGAAAAAATATGATTTTTTTGGCGTAAAATCGTGATTTTTCACACGAAATACCCCAAAAATGTTCGCGCCTCCCTCCGCAATTGGAAAAAATATGATTTTTTGGCGTAAAATCGTGATTTTTTACACGAAATACCCCAACAATTTTCGCGCCTCCCTCCGCTCGGCGCAATTTTTTTACGTGCGCCCCCCCCCCTAACTTTAAATCCTGGATCCGCCCCTGCACAAGGAACTTCTGCCATGATGACACTTAGAAAGTTATCGAAAACGATTCTTTGACTCAGATAATCAATGGGTGTTCGGTTTGAACTGAACGGAAATTTATTTTACAATTCTCTTGTATGCCCACTATATTTAAACCATATCGTCTTTTCAACGGAAATAATATATGACCATCTGACATTTACAGACTACCAGAATTTAATGCAACAATAGAAATCGGGTGACACCTTTTCAAACGGTATGCTACCTTTCAATATATCAATATGGTTTCCTTGTCGTAAAAGACAGTATAGTGGGGTGTCAAACAATAAACATTATCTACACATTTAACATAGATAAAAGTAAAAAAAAACAACAAACAAACAAACAAAACAAAATAAAACACAAATAACAAAAACAACCCCCCTCCAAAAAAAAACATAACAAAAAAGTAATAATTGTAATAATTTTCACAGACATGCACACATACACACATATATGAATATTTGATTATAATTTTCTTATGTCCAAAATAATTCATCTCTTTGTCATGATTTGATAAACTTCTATTGATTTCACATTATATAGGAATCCATTAAACTCATCTATAGAAATAACATTTTCATAATTACAACTAAATCTTTACTTTTGTACTATTTCTTCTTTTGCTACGATTACAAAAAATGAAGAAAAAAAAAGTATTTGATTAATTATAAATCATGTTCAGTTGTAAGTTAGACCTAGACAAACCTTAATCCCATTAGATTTTATACGATTATTATTTATTATCGACTGTTTTATCGGGATCGGGTGTTCAGGTTTTTAGAACGTTTTGGATGAACACTTGAATCCATCACAGATCTTCTTTTTTTCTTTTTTTTTTAACAACTATATAACTTTTTTAGATTAATTTCATCATTTTCTATCCATTATAAGTTTATTTTAACACTTTTGAGATGTATTTCGGCATTTTCTAGGTGTATTTCGGCTTTTACGAGTGTATTTCGGTTAATGACAGTATATTTCGGCTTTTCGAGGTACCGAAAATTCTTGTTTTTTTATCTAATGATTCTACACACTTTGTAATGATATTCATTACAATTAATACAAGCAACAATAGTATCTTATTAAAAATGTCAAACATTACTGAAATATGCAAGCAAAAGTAAAATACATAATAATAATGTACTATAAAGAACAAGAATACTTTAAAAAGTTAATTGTTGTCCCAGGAATAAGAAAGATAAAAAAATATATATGTCCCTTGGTTTATGAAGCAAAAAAGAGCAATGTGTCCACTGTTGGATGGCACGGTTTGTCAATAAAGTTTGAAGAACAATGTGTTCACTGTTGGATGGCATGGTTCACCAATAAAGTTTGAAGAACAATGTGTTCACTGTTGGATGGCACAGTTAACCAATAACGTTTGAAGAATAATGTGTTCACTGTTGGATGGCACGGTTCACCAATAAAGTTTGAAGAACAATATGTCCACTGTTGGATGGCACGGTTCACCAATAAAGTTTGAATTATCCACTATTGGATGGCACGGTTCACCAATAAAGTTTGAAGAACAATATGTCCACTGTTGGACGGCACGGTTCACCAATAAAGTTTGAAGAACAATATGTCCACTGTTGGATGGCACGGTTCACCAATAAAGTTTGAATTATCCACTATTGGATGGCACGGTTCACCAATAAAGTTTGAAGAACAATATGTCCACTGTTGGATGGCACGGTTCACCAATAAAGTTTGAATTATCCACTATTGGATGGCACGGTTCACCAATAAAGTTTGAAGAATAATGTGTTGACTGTTGGATGGCACGGTTCACCAATAAAGTTTGAAGAATAATGTGTCCACTGTTGGACGGCACGGTTCACCAATAAAGTTTGAAGAACAATATGTCCACTGTTGGATGGCACGGTTCACCAATAAAGTTTGAATTATCCACTATTGGATGGCACGGTTCACCAATAAAGTTTGAAGAACAATATGTCCACTGTTGGATGGCACGGTTCACCAATAAAGTTTGAATTATCCACTATTGGATGGCACGGTTCACCAATAAAGTTTGAAGAATAATGTGTTGACTGTTGGATGGCACGGTTCACCAATAAAGTTTGAAGAATAATGTGTTGACTGTTGGATGTCACGGTTCACCAATAAAGTTTGAATTGTCCACTGTTGGATGGCACGGTTCACCAATAAAGTTTGAATTGTCCACTGTTGGATGGCACGGTTCACCAATAAAGTTTGAATTGTCCACTGTTGGATGGCACGGTTCACCAATAAAGTTTGAATTGTCCACTGTTGGATGGCACGGTTCACCAATAAAGTTTGAATTGTCCACTGTTGGATGGCACGGTTCACCAATAAAGTTTGAATTGTCCACTGTTGGATGGCACGGTTCACCAATAAAGTTTGAATGTTAACTTTTTGGTATCTTCATACTCCTCTTACCGCAGTACATGTATTAGTTTTTAATGTTTTGACATTGCAGGATACACACAAAAATATGTAAATTGTCAGTAAAAATTCAATTTATTTGCACTTGCTGCAAAACAGGCCAGAACAAATACTGGGGACTTTTCTACCCGTTTCTAAAGCTTGTATAAATTAGTTATATATTTTTCGACAATGTATAGTCATGGATGTTGATAATTGAGTAAAGGTCAATTAAAAAATGAAATGACGAAACGAAACTAAATCAAGGCGATAATTAATTCATATTACTTTATCAATTTTTCAATAAATTATTTCCAATTCCTTTTTTCAACACCCTATTTCCTATCCCCCATACACCATTATACAATCCCCATACACCATTCTACAATCCCCATACACCATTCCAGATTCCACATTTATACTCCATACATATTTATTTGGTAAAGTTGAACATTTCAAGTACTGTAATAGTAGTCGGAGATATAGCATGATAAATCACTGGATAGACATATCGCCCCACTCAGACACATTAAAATTTATTCCGAGCCAACCAGTCTTTGCTCTTTCTCCTTAATACTGCGTGCTTAGCAGAAAAGCAACCAATTCCATATTCTTTGGTTTTACCCGATCAGGGCGATCTACCACACTCGAGGAGAGCATACGAACCATTACACCAACAATGATCTACCACACTCGAGGTGAGCACACTAACCATTACACCACCAATGATCTACCACACTCGAGGTGAGCACACGAATCATTACACCACCAATGATCTACCACACTCGAGGTGAGCACACGAACCATTACACCACCAATGATCTACCACACTCGAGGTGAGCACACGAACCATTACACCACCAATGATCTACCACACTCGAGGTGGGCACACGAACCATTACACCACCAATGATCTACCACACTCGAGGTGAGCACACGAACCATTACATCACCAATGATCTACCACACTCAAGGTGAGCACATGAACCATTACACCACCAATGATCTACCACACTCGAGGTGAGCACACGAACCATTACACCACCAATGATCTACCACACTCGAGGTGAGCACACAAACCATTACACCACCAATGATCTACCACACTCGAGGTGAGCACACCAACCATTACACCACCAATGATCTACCACACTCAAGGTGAGCACATGAACCATTACACCACCAATGATCTACCACACTCGAGGTGAGCACACGAACCATTACACCACCAATGATCTACCACACTCGAGGTGAGCACACGAACCATTACACCACCAATGATCTACCACACTCGAGGTGAGAACACAAACCATTACACCACCAATGATCTACCACACTCGAGGTGAGCACACCAACCATTACACCACCAATGATCTACCACACTCGAGGTGAGCACACTAACCATTACACCACCAATGACCTACCACACTCGAGGTGAGCACACTAACCATTACACCAACAATGATCTACCACACTCGAGGTGAGCAAACGAACCATTACACCACCAATGATCTACCACACTCGAGGTGAGCACACGAACCATTACACCACCAATGATCTACCACACTCGAGGTGGGCACACGAAACATTACACCACCAATGATCTACCACACTCGAGGTGAGCACACAAACCATTACACCACCAATGATCTACCACACTCGAGGTGAGCACACCAACCATTACACCACCAATGATCTACCACACTCGGGGTGAGCACCCTAACCATTACACCACCAATGATCTACCACACTCGAGGTGAGCACACGAAACATTACACCACCAATGATCTACCACACTCGAGGTGAGCATACAAACCATTACACCACCAATGATCTACCACACTCGAGGTGAGCACACCAACCATTACACCACCAATGATCTACCACACTCGAGGTGAGCACACTAACCATTACACCACCAATGATCTACCACACTAACCATTACACCACCAATGATCTACCACACTCGAGGTGAGTACACTAACTATTACACCACCAATGATCTACCAAACTCGAGGTGAGCACACTAACCATTACACCACCAATGATCTACCACACTAACCATTACACCACCAATGATCTACCACACTCGAGGTGAGCACACTAACCATTAAACCACCAATGATCTACCACACTCGAGGTGAGCACACGAAACATTACACCACCAATGATCTGCCACACTGGAGGTGAGCACACAAACCATTACACCACCAATGATCTACCACACTCGAGGTGAGCACACCAACCATTACACCACCAATGATCTACCACACTCGAGGTGAGCACACTAACTATTACACCACCAATGATCTACCACACTAGCCATTACACCACCAATGATCTACCACACTCGAGGTGAGCACACTAACCATTACACCACCAATGATCTACCACACTAACCATTACACCACCAATGATCTACCACACTCGAGGTGAGCACACTAACCATTACACCACCAATGATCTACCACACTCGAGGTGAGCACAAGAACCATTACACCACCAATGATCTACCACACTCAAGGTGAGCACACAAACCATTACACCACCAATGATCTACCACACTCGAGGAGAGCACACGAACCATTACACCACCAATGATCTACCACACTCGAGGTGAGCACATGAACCATTACACCACCAATGATCTACCACACTCAAGGTGAGCACACGAACCATTACACCCCAATGATCTACCACACTCGAGGTGAGCACATGAACCATTACACCACCAATGATCTACCACACTCGAGGTGAGCACACCAACCATTACACCACCAATGATCTACCACACTCAAGGTGAGCACACTAACCATTACACCACCAATGATCTACCACACTCGAGGTGAGCACACGAACCATTACACCACCAATGATCTACCACACTCGAGGTGAGCACACGAACCATTACACCACCAATGATCTACCACACTCGAGGTGAGCACACGAACCATTACACCACCAATGATCTACCACACTCGAGGTGAGCACACTAACCATTACACCACCAATGATCTACCACACTAACCATTACACCACCAATGATCTAACACACTCGAGGTGAGCACACTAACCATTACACCACCAATGATCTACCACACTAACCATTACACCACCAATGATCTACCACACTCGAGGTGAGCACACTAACCATTACACCACCAATGATCTACCACACTCGAGGTGAGCACACGAACCATTACACCACCAATGATCTACCACATTCGAGGTGAGCACACGAACCATTACACCACCAATAGTCTACCACACTCAAGGTGAGCACACAAACCATTACACCACCAATGATCTACCACACTCAAGGTGAGCACACTAACCATTACACCACCAATGATCTACCACACTCAAGGTGAGGACACGAACCATTGCACCCCCAATGATCTACCACACTCGAGGTGAGCACAAGAACCATTACACCACCAATGATCTACCACACTCGAGGTGAGCACACGAACCATTACACCACCAATGATCTACCACACTCGAGGTGAGCACACGAACCATTACACCACCAATGATCTACCACACTCGAGGTGAGCACACAAACCATTACACCACCACTGATCTACCACACTCGAGGTGAGCACACCAACCATTACACCACCAATGATCTACCACACTCGAGGTGAGCACACTAACCATTACACCACCAATGATCTACCACACTCGAGGTGAGCACACTAACCATTACACCACCAATGATCTACCACACTCGAGGTGAGCACACTAACCATTACACCACCAATGATCTACCACACTGGAGGTGAGCACACGAACCATTACACCACCAATGATCTACCACACTAACCATTATACCACCAATGATCTACCACACTCGAGGTGAGCACACGAGCCATTACACCACCAATGATCTACCACACTCGAGGTGAGCACACAAACCATTACACCACCAATGATCTACCACACTCGAGGTGAGCACACGAACCATTACACCACCAATGATCTACCACACTCGAGGTGAGCACACGAACCATTACACCACCAATGATCTACCACACTCGAGGTGAGCACACGAACCATTACACCACCAATGATCTACCACACCAACCATTACACCACCAATGATCTACCACACTCGAGGTGAGCACACGAACCATTACACCACCAATGATCTACCACACTCGAGGTGAGCACACCAACCATTACACCACCAATGATCTACCACACTCGAGGTGAGCACACAAACCATTACACGACCAATGATCTACCACACTCGAGGTGAGCACACGAACCATTACACCACCAATGATCTACCACACTAACCATTACACCACCAATGATCTACCACACTCGAGGTGAGCACACGAACCATTACACCACCAATGATCTACCACACTCGAGGTGAGAACACGGACCATTACACCACCAATGATCTACCACACTCGAGGTGAGCACACGAACCATTACACCACCAATGATCTACCACACTCGAGGTGAGCACACTAACCATTACACCACCAATGATCTACCACACTCGAGGTGAGCACACGAACCATTACACCACCAATGATCTACCACACTCGAGGTGAGAACACGAACCATTACACCACCAATGATCTACCACACTCGAGGTGAGCACACGAACCATTACACCACCAATGATCTACCACACTCGAGGTGAGCACACTAACCATTACACCACCAATGATCTACCACATTCGAGGTGAGCACACGGACCATTACACCACCAATGATCTACCACACTCAAGGTGAGCACACGAACCATTACACCACCAATGATCTACCACACTAACCATTACACCACCAATGATCTACCACACTTGAGGTGAGCACACTAACTATTACACCACCAATGATCTACCACACTCGAGGTGACCACACGAACCATTACACCACCAATGATCTACCACACTCGAGGTGAGCACACGAACCATTACACCACCAATGATCTACCACTCGAGGTGAGCACACGAACCATTACACCACCAATGATCTACCACACTCGAGGTGAGCACACTAACCATTACACCACCAATGATCTACAACACTCGAGGTGAGCACACTAACCATTACACCACCAATGATCTACCACACTCGAGGTGAGCACACCAACCATTACACCACCAATGATCTACCACACTCGAGGTGAGCACACAAACCATTACACGACCAATGATCTACCACACTCGAGGTGAGCACACGAACCATTACACCACCAATGATCTACCACACTAACCATTACACCACCAATGATCTACCACACTCGAGGTGAGCACACGAACCATTACACCACCAATGATCTACCACACTCGAGGTGAGAACACGAACCATTACACCACCAATGATCTACCACACTCGAGGTGAGCACACGAACCATTACACCACCAATGATCTACCACACTCGAGGTGAGCACACTAACCATTACACCACCAATGATCTACCACACTCGAGGTGAGCACACGAACCATTACACCACCAATGATCTACCACACTCGAGGTGAGAACACGAACCATTACACCACCAATGATCTACCACACTCGAGGTGAGCACACGAACCATTACACCACCAATGATCTACCACACTCGAGGTGAGCACACTAATCATTACACCACCAATGATCTACCACATTCGAGGTGAGCACACGAACCATTACACCACCAATGATCTACCACACTCAAGGTGAGCACACGAACCATTACACCACCAATGATCTACCACACTAACCATTACACCACCAATGATCTACCACACTTGAGGTGAGCACACTAACTATTACACCACCAATGATCTACCACACTCGAGGTGACCACACGAACCATTACACCACCAATGATCTACCACTCGAGGTGAGCACACGAACCATTACACCACCAATGATCTACCACACTCGAGGTGAGCACACTAACCATTACACCACCAATGATCTACAACACTCGAGGTGAGCACACTAACCATTACACCACCAATGATCTACCACACTCGAGGTGAGCACACGAACCATTACACCACCAATGATCTACCACTCGAGGTGAGCACACGAACCATTACACCACCAATGATCTACCACACTCGAGGTGAGCACACTAACCATTACACCACCAATGATCTACAACACTCGAGGTGAGCACACTAACCATTACACCACCAATGATCTACCACACTCGAGGTGAGCACACGAACCATTACACCACCAATGATCTACCACACTCGAGGTGAGCACACTAACCATTACACCACCAATGATCTACCACACTCGAGGTGAGCACACTAACCATTACACCACCAATGATCTACCACACTAACCATTACACCACCACTGATCTACCACACTCGAGGTGAGCACACGAGCCATTACACCACCAATGATCTACCACACTCAAGGTGAGCACACGAACCATTACACCACCAATGATCTACCACACCAACCATTACACCACCAATGATCTACCACACTCGAGGTGAGCACACGAACCATTACACCACCAATGATCTACCACACTCGAGGTGAGCACACCAACCATTACACCACCAATGATCTACCACACTCGAGGTGAGCACACAAACCATTACACGACCAATGATCTAGCACACTCGAGGTGAGCACACGAACCATTACACCACCAATGATCTACCACACTCGAGGTGAGCACACGAACCATTACACCACCAATGATCTACCACACTCGAGGTGAGAACACGGACCATTACACCACCAATGATCTACCACACTCGAGGTGAGCACACGAACCATTACACCACCAATGATCTACCACACTCGAGGTGAGCACACTAACCATTACACCACCAATGATCTACCACACTCGAGGTGAGCACACGAACCATTACACCACCAATGATCTACCACACTCGAGGTGAGAACACGAACCATTACACCACCAATGATCTACCACACTCGAGGTGAGCACACGAACCATTACACCACCAATGATCTACCACACTCGAGGTGAGCACACTAACCATTACACCACCAATGATCTACCACATTCGAGGTGAGCACACGAACCATTACACCACCAATGATCTACCACACTCAAGGTGAGCACACGAACCATTACACCACCAATGATCTACCACACTAACCATTACACCACCAATGATCTACCACACTTGAGGTGAGCACACTAACTATTACACCACCAATGATCTACCACACTCGAGGTGACCACACGAACCATTACACCACCAATGATCTACCACACTCGAGGTGAGCACACGAACCATTACACCACCAATGATCTACCACTCGAGGTGAGCACACGAACCATTACACCACCAATGATCTACCACACTCGAGGTGAGCACACTAACCATTACACCACCAATGATCTACAACACTCGAGGTGAGCACACTAACCATTACACCACCAATGATCTACCACACTCGAGGTGAGCACACCAACCATTACACCACCAATGATCTACCACACTCGAGGTGAGCACACAAACCATTACACGACCAATGATCTACCACACTCGAGGTGAGCACACGAACCATTACACCACCAATGATCTACCACACTAACCATTACACCACCAATGATCTACCACACTCGAGGTGAGCACACGAACCATTACACCACCAATGATCTACCACACTCGAGGTGAGAACACGAACCATTACACCACCAATGATCTACCACACTCGAGGTGAGCACACGAACCATTACACCACCAATGATCTACCACACTCGAGGTGAGCACACTAACCATTACACCACCAATGATCTACCACACTCGAGGTGAGCACACGAACCATTACACCACCAATGATCTACCACACTCGAGGTGAGAACACGAACCATTACACCACCAATGATCTACCACACTCGAGGTGAGCACACGAACCATTACACCACCAATGATCTACCACACTCGAGGTGAGCACACTAACCATTACACCACCAATGATCTACCACACTAACCATTACACCACCAATGATCTACCACACTCGAGGTGAGCACACGAGCCATTACACCACCAATGATCTACCACACTCAAGGTGAGCACACGAACCATTACACCACCAATGATCTACCACACCAACCATTACACCACCAATGATCTACCACACTCGAGGTGAGCACACGAACCATTACACCACCAATGATCTACCACACTCGAGGTGAGCACACCAACCATTACACCACCAATGATCTACCACACTCGAGGTGAGCACACAAACCATTACACGACCAATGATCTACCACACTCGAGGTGAGCACACGAACCATTACACCACCAATGATCTACCACACTAACCATTACACCACCAATGATCTACCACACTCGAGGTGAGCACACGAACCATTACACCACCAATGATCTACCACACTCGAGGTGAGAACACGGACCATTACACCACCAATGATCTACCACACTCGAGGTGAGCACACGAACCATTACACCACCAATGATCTACCACACTCGAGGTGAGCACACTAACCATTACACCACCAATGATCTACCACACTCGAGGTGAGCACACGAACCATTACACCACCAATGATCTACCACACTCGAGGTGAGAACACGAACCATTACACCACCAATGATCTACCACACTCGAGGTGAGCACACGAACCATTACACCACCAATGATCTACCACACTCGAGGTGAGCACACTAACCATTACACCACCAATGATCTACCACATTCGAGGTGAGCACACGAACCATTACACCACCAATGATCTACCACACTCAAGGTGAGCACACGAACCATTACACCACCAATGATCTACCACACTAACCATTACACCACCAATGATCTACCACACTTGAGGTGAGCACACTAACTATTACACCACCAATGATCTACCACACTCGAGGTGACCACACGAACCATTACACCACCAATGATCTACCACACTCGAGGTGAGCACACGAACCATTACACCACCAATGATCTACCACTCGAGGTGAGCACACGAACCATTACACCACCAATGATCTACCACACTCGAGGTGAGCACACTAACCATTACACCACCAATGATCTACAACACTCGAGGTGAGCACACTAACCATTACACCACCAATGATCTACCACACTCGAGGTGAGCACACCAACCATTACACCACCAATGATCTACCACACTCGAGGTGAGCACACAAACCATTACACGACCAATGATCTACCACACTCGAGGTGAGCACACGAACCATTACACCACCAATGATCTACCACACTAACCATTACACCACCAATGATCTACCACACTCGAGGTGAGCACACGAACCATTACACCACCAATGATCTACCACACTCGAGGTGAGAACACGAACCATTACACCACCAATGATCTACCACACTCGAGGTGAGCACACGAACCATTACACCACCAATGATCTACCACACTCGAGGTGAGCACACTAACCATTACACCACCAATGATCTACCACACTCGAGGTGAGCACACGAACCATTACACCACCAATGATCTACCACACTCAAGGTGAGAACACGAACCATTACACCACCAATGATCTACCACACTCGAGGTGAGCACACGAACCATTACACCACCAATGATCTACCACACTCGAGGTGAGCACACTAACCATTACACCACGAATGATCTACCACATTCGAGGTGAGCACACGAACCATTACACCACCAATGATCTACCACACTCAAGGTGAGCACACGAACCATTACACCACCAATGATCTACCACACTAACCATTACACCACCAATGATCTACCACACTTGAGGTGAGCACACTAACTATTACACCACCAATGATCTACCACACTCGAGGTGACCACACGAACCATTACACCACCAATGATCTACCACTCGAGGTGAGCACACGAACCATTACACCACCAATGATCTACCACACTCGAGGTGAGCACACTAACCATTACACCACCAATGATCTACAACACTCGAGGTGAGCACACTAACCATTACACCACCAATGATCTACCACACTCGAGGTGAGCACACGAACCATTACACCACCAATGATCTACCACTCGAGGTGAGCACACGAACCATTACACCACCAATGATCTACCACACTCGAGGTGAGCACACTAACCATTACACCACCAATGATCTACAACACTCGAGGTGAGCACACTAACCATTACACCACCAATGATCTACCACACTCGAGGTGAGCACACGAACCATTACACCACCAATGATCTACCACACTCGAGGTGAGCACACTAACCATTACACCACCAATGATCTACCACACTCGAGGTGAGCACACTAACCATTACACCACCAATGATCTACCACACTAACCATTACACCACCAAAGATCTACCACACTAACCATTACACCACCAATGATCTACCACACTAACCATTACACCACCAATGTTCTACCACACTCGAGGTGAGCACACTAACCATTACACCACCAATGATCTACCACACTAACCATTACACCACCAAAGATCTACCACACTAACCATTACACCACCAATGATCTACCACACTCGAGGTGAGCACACTAACCATTACACCACCAATGATCTACCACACTAACCATTACACCACCAATGATCTACCACACTCGAGGTGAGCACACTAACCATTACACCACCAATGATCTACCACACTAACCATTACACCACCAAAGATCTACCACACTCGAGGTGAGCACACTAACCATTACACCACCAATGATCTACCACACTCGAGGTGAGCACACGAACCATTACACCACCAATGATCTACCACATTCGAGGTGAGCACACGAACCATTACACCACCAATAGTCTACCACACTCAAGGTGAGCACACAAACCATTACACCACCAATGATCTACCACACTCAAGGTGAGCACACTAACCATTACACCACCAATGATCTACCACACTCAAGGTGAGGACACGAACCATTGCACCCCCAATGATCTACCACACTCGAGGTGAGCACAAGAACCATTACACCACCAATGATCTACCACACTCGAGGTGAGCACACGAACCATTACACCACCAATGATCTACCACACTCGAGGTGAGCACACGAACCATTACACCACCAATGATCTACCACTCTCGAGGTGAGCACACAAACCATTACACCACCAATGATCTACCACACTCGAGGTGAGCACACCAACCATTACACCACCAATGATCTACCACACTCGAGGTGAGCACACGAACCATTACACCACCAATGATCTA
Organism: Bathymodiolus septemdierum; assembly: GCA_963383655.1. Taxonomy (NCBI): domain Eukaryota; kingdom Metazoa; phylum Mollusca; class Bivalvia; order Mytilida; family Modiolidae; genus Bathymodiolus; species Bathymodiolus septemdierum. The sequence goes on from OY726519.1 coordinate 27,615,881, forward strand.
CCACACTCGAGGTGAGCACACTAACCATTACACCACCAATGATCTACCACACTCGAGGTGAGCACACGAACCATTACACCACCAATGATCTACCACACTAACCATTATACCACCAATGATCTACCACACTCGAGGTGAGCACACGAGCCATTACACCACCAATGATCTACCACACTCGAGGTGAGCACACAAACCATTACACCACCAATGATCAACCACACTCGAGGTGAGCACACGAACCATTACACCACCAATGATCTACCACACTCGAGGTGAGCACACGAACCATTACACCACCAATGATCTACCACACTCGAGGTGAGCACACGAGCCATTACGCCACCAATGATCTACCACACTCAAGGTGAGCACACGAACCATTACACCACCAATGATCTACCACACCAACCATTACACCACCAATGATCTACCACATCTCGAGGTGAGCACACGAACCATTACACCACCAATGATCTACCACACTCGAGGTGAGCACACCAACCATTACACCACCAATGATCTACCACACTCGAGGTGAGCACACAAACCATTACACGACCAATGATCTACCACACTCGAGGTGAGCACACGAACCATTACACCACCAATGATCTACCACACTAACCATTACACCACCAATGATCTACCACACTCGAGGTGAGCACACGAACCATTACACCACCAATGATCTACCACACTCGAGGTGAGAACACGAACCATTACACCACCAATGATCTACCACACTCGAGGTGAGCACACGAACCATTACACCACCAATGATCTACCACACTCGAGGTGAGCACACTAACCATTACACCACCAATGATCTACCACACTCGAGGTGAGCACACGAACCATTACACCACCAATGATCTACCACACTCGAGGTGAGAACACGAACCATTACACCACCAATGATCTACCACACTCGAGGTGAGCACACGAACCATTACACCACCAATGATCTACCACACTCGAGGTGAGCACACTAACCATTACACCACCAATGATCTACCACACTCGAGGTGAGCACACGAACCATTACACCACCAATGATCTACCACACTCGAGGTGAGAACACGAACCATTACACCACCAATGATCTACCACACTCGAGGTGAGCACACGAACCATTACACCACCAATGATCTACCACACTCGAGGTGAGCACACTAACCATTACACCACCAATGATCTACCACATTCGAGGTGAGCACACGAACCATTACACCACCAATGATCTACCACACTCAAGGTGAGCACACGAACCATTACACCACCAATGATCTACCACACTAACCATTACACCACCAATGATCTACCACACTTGAGGTGAGCACACTAACTATTACACCACCAATGATCTACCACACTCGAGGTGACCACACGAACCATTACACCAACAATGATCTACCACACTCGAGGTGAGCACACGAACCATTACACCACCAATGATCTACCACTCGAGGTGAGCACACGAACCATTACACCACCAATGATCTACCACACTCGAGGTGAGCACACTAACCATTACACCACCAATGATCTACAACACTCGAGGTGAGCACACTAACCATTACACCACCAATGATCTACCACACTCGAGGTGAGCACACCAACCATTACACCACCAATGATCTACCACACTCGAGGTGAGCACACTAACCATTACACCACCAATGATCTACCACACTCGAGGTGAGCACACTAACCATTACACCACCAATGATCTACCACACTAACCATTACACCACCAAAGATCTACCACACTAACCATTACACCACCAATGATCTACCACACTAACCATTACACCACCAATGATCTACCACACTAACCATTACACCACCAAAGATCTACCACACTAACCATTACACCACCAATGATCTACCACATTCGAGGTGAGCACACGAACCATTACACCACCAATGATCTACCACACTCGAGGTGAGCACACTAACCATTACACCACCAATGATCTACCACACTAACCATTACACCACCGATGATCTACCACACTAACCATTACACCACCAATGATCTACCACACTCGAGGTGACCACACGAACCATTACACCACCAATGATCTACCACACTCGAGGTGACCACACGAACCATTACACCACCAATGATCTACCACACTCGAGGTGAGCACACTAACCATTACACCACCAATGATCTACCACTCGAGGTGAGCACACGAACCATTACACCACCAATGATCTACCACACTCGAGGTGAGCACACTAACCATTACACCACCAATGATCTACAACACTCGAGGTGAGCACACTAACCATTACACCACCAATGATCTACCACACTCGAGGTGAGCACACGAACCATTACACCACCAATGATCTACCACACTCGAGGTGAGCACACTAACCATTACACCACCAATGATCTACCACACTCGAGGTGAGCACACTAACCATTACACCACCAATGATCTACCACACTAACCATTACACCACCAAAGATCTACCACACTAACCATTACACCACCAATGATCTACCACACTAACCATTACACCACCAATGATCTATCACACTAACCATTACACCACCAATGATCTACCACACTCGAGGTGAGCACACTAACCATTACACCACCAAAGATCTACCACACTAACCATTACACCACCAATGGTCTACCACATTCGAGGTGAGCACACGAACCATTACACCACCAATGATCTACCACACTCGAGGTGAGCACACTAACCATTACACCACCAATGATCTACCACACTAACCATTACACCACCAATGATCTACCACACTCGAGGTGAGCACAAGAACCATTACACCACCAATGATCTACCACACTCAAGGTGAGCACACAAACCATTACACCACCAATGATCTACCACACTCGAGGAGAGCACACGAACCATTACACCACCAATGATCTACCACACTCGAGGTGAGCACATGAACCATTACACCACCAATGATCTACCACACTCAAGGTGAGCACACGAACCATTACACCCCAATGATCTACCACACTCGAGGTGAGCACATGAACCATTACACCACCAATGATCTACCACACTCGAGGTGAGCACACCAACCATTACACCACCAATGATCTACCACACTCAAGGTGAGCACACTAACCATTACACCACCAATGATCTACCACACTCGAGGTGAGCACACGAACCATTACACCACCAATGATCTACCACACTCGAGGTGAGCACACGAACCATTACACCACCAATGATCTACCACACTCGAGGTGAGCACACCAACCATTACACCACCAATGATCTACCACACTCGAGGTGAGCACACTAACCATTACACCACCAATGATCTACCACACTAACCATTACACCACCAATGATCTACCACACTCGAGGTGAGCACACTAACCATTACACCACCAATGATCTACCACACTAACCATTACACCACCAATGATCTACCACACTCGAGGTGAGCACACTAACCATTACACCACCAATGATCTACCACACTCGAGGTGAGCACACGAACCATTACACCACCAATGATCTACCACATTCGAGGTGAGCACACGAACCATTACACCACCAATAGTCTACCACACTCAAGGTGAGCACACAAACCATTACACCACCAATGATCTACCACACTCAAGGTGAGCACACTAACCATTACACCACCAATGATCTACCACACTCAAGGTGAGGACACGAACCATTGCACCCCCAATGATCTACCACACTCGAGGTGAGCACAAGAACCATTACACCACCAATGATCTACCACACTCGAGGTGAGCACACGAACCATTACACCACCAATGATCTACCACACTCGAGGTGAGCACACGAACCATTACACCACCAATGATCTACCACACTCGAGGTGAGCACACAAACCATTACACCACCAATGATCTACCACACTCGAGGTGAGCACACCAACCATTACACCACCAATGATCTACCACACTCGAGGTGAGCACACTAACCATTACACCACCAATGATCTACCACACTCGAGGTGAGCACACTAACCATTACACCACCAATGATCTACCACACTCGAGGTGAGCACACTAACCATTACACCACCAATGATCTACCACACTGGAGGTGAGCACACGAACCATTACACCACCAATGATCTACCACACTAACCATTATACCACCAATGATCTACCACACTCGAGGTGAGCACACGAGCCATTACACCACCAATGATCTACCACACTCGAGGTGAGCACACAAACCATTACACCACCAATGATCTACCACACTCGAGGTGAGCACACGAACCATTACACCACCAATGATCTACCACACTCGAGGTGAGCACACGAACCATTACACCACCAATGATCTACCACACTCGAGGTGAGCACACGAGCCATTACACCACCAATGATCTACCACACTCAAGGTGAGCACACGAACCATTACACCACCAATGATCTACCACACCAACCATTACACCACCAATGATCTACCACACTCGAGGTGAGCACACGAACCATTACACCACCAATGATCTACCACACTCGAGGTGAGCACACCAACCATTACACCACCAATGATCTACCACACTCGAGGTGAGCACACAAACCATTACACGACCAATGATCTACCACACTCGAGGTGAGCACACGAACCATTACACCACCAATGATCTACCACACTAACCATTACACCACCAATGATCTACCACACTCGAGGTGAGCACACGAACCATTACACCACCAATGATCTACCACACTCGAGGTGAGAACACGGACCATTACACCACCAATGATCTACCACACTCGAGGTGAGCACACGAACCATTACACCACCAATGATCTACCACACTCCAGGTGAGCACACTAACCATTACACCACCAATGATCTACCACACTCGAGGTGAGCACACGAACCATTACACCACCAATGATCTACCACACTCGAGGTGAGCACACTAACCATTACACCACCAATGATCTACCACATTCGAGGTGAGCACACGAACCATTACACCACCAATGATCTACCACACTCAAGGTGAGCACACGAACCATTACACCACCAATGATCTACCACACTAACCATTACACCACCAATGATCTACCACACTTGAGGTCAGCACACTAACTATTACACCACCAATGATCTACCACACTCGAGGTGACCACACGAACCATTACACCACCAATGATCTACCACACTCGAGGTGAGCACACGAACCATTACACCACCAATGATCTACCACTCGAGGTGAGCACACGAACCATTACACCACCAATGATCTACCACACTCGAGGTGAGCACACTAACCATTACACCACCAATGATCTACAACACTCGAGGTGAGCACATTAACCATTACACCACCAATGATCTACCACACTCGAGGTGAGCACACCAACCATTACACCACCAATGATCTACCACACTCGAGGTGAGCACACAAACCATTACACGACCAATGATCTACCACACTCGAGGTGAGCACACGAACCATTACACCACCAATGATCTACCACACTAACCATTACACCACCAATGATCTACCACACTCGAGGTGAGCACACGAACCATTACACCACCAATGATCTACCACACTCGAGGTGAGAACACGAACCATTACACCACCAATGATCTACCACACTCGAGGTGAGCACACGAACCATTACACTACCAATGATCTACCACACTCGAGGTGAGCACACGAACCATTACACCACCAATGATCTACCACAATCGAGGTGAGCACACGAACCATTACACCACCAATGATCTACCACACTCGAGGTGAGAACACGAACCATTACACCACCAATGATCTACCACACTTGAGGTGAGCACACGAACCATTACACCACCAATGATCTACCACACTCGAGGTGAGCACACTAACCATTACACCACCAATGATCTACCACATTCGAGGTGAGCACACGAACCATTACACCACCAATGATCTACCACACTCAAGGTGAGCACACGAACCATTACACCACCAATGATCTACCACACTAACCATTACACCACCAATGATCTACCACACTTGAGGTGAGCACACTAACTATTACACCACCAATGATCTACCACACTCGAGGTGACCACACGAACCATTACACCACCAATGATCTACCACTCGAGGTGAGCACACGAACCATTACACCACCAATGATCTACCACACTCGAGGTGAGCACACTAACCATTACACCACCAATGATCTACAACACTCGAGGTGAGCACACTAACCATTACACCACCAATGATCTACCACACTCGAGGTGAGCACACGAACCATTACACCACCAATGATCTACCACTCGTGGTGAGCACACGAACCATTACACCACCAATGATCTACCACACTCGAGGTGAGCACACTAACCATTACACCACCAATGATCTACAACACTCGAGGTGAGCACACTAACCATTACACCACCAATGATCTACCACACTCGAGGTGAGCACACGAACCATTACACCACCAATGATCTACCACACTCGAGGTGAGCACACTAACCATTACACCACCAATGATCTACCACACTCGAGGTGAGCACACTAACCATTACACCACCAATGATCTACCACACTAACCATTACACCACCAAAGATCTACCACACTAACCATTACACCACCAATGATCTACCACACTAACCATTACACCACCAATGATCTACCACACTCGAGGTGAGCACACTAACCATTACACCACCAATGATCTACCACACTAACCATTACACCACCAAAGATCTACCACACTAACCATTACACCACCAATGATCTACCACACTCGAGGTGAGCACACTAACCATTACACCACCAATGATCTACCACACTAACCATTACACCACCAATGATCTACCACACTCGAGGTGAGCACACTAACCATTACACCACCAATGATCTACCACACTAACCATTACACCACCAAAGATCTACCACACTCGAGGTGAGCACACTAACCATTACACCACCAATGATCTACCACACTCGAGGTGAGCACACGAACCATTACACCACCAATGATCTACCACATTCGAGGTGAGCACACGAACCATTACACCACCAATAGTCTACCACACTCAAGGTGAGCACACAAACCATTACACCACCAATGATCTACCACACTCAAGGTGAGCACACTAACCATTACACCACCAATGATCTACCACACTCAAGGTGAGGACACGAACCATTGCACCCCCAATGATCTACCACACTCGAGGTGAGCACAAGAACCATTACACCACCAATGATCTACCACACTCGAGGTGAGCACACGAACCATTACACCACCAATGATCTACCACACTCGAGGTGAGCACACGAACCATTACACCACCAATGATCTACCACACTCGAGGTGAGCACATAAACCATTACACCACCAATGATCTACCACACTCGAGGTGAGCACACCAACCATTACACCACCAATGATCTACCACACTCGAGGTGAGCACACGAACCATTACACCACCAATGATCTACCACACTCGAGGTGAGCACACTAACCATTACACCACCAATGATCTACCACACTCGAGGTGAGCACACGAACCATTACACCACCAATGATCTACCACACTAACCATTATACCACCAATGATCTACCACACTCGAGGTGAGCACACGAGCCATTACACCACCAATGATCTACCACACTCGAGGTGAGCACACAAACCATTACACCACCAATGATCTACCACACTCGAGGTGAGCACACGAACCATTACACCACCAATGATCTACCACACTCGAGGTGAGCACACGAACCATTACACCACCAATGATCTACCACACTCGAGGTGAGCACACGAGCTATTACGCCACCAATGATCTACCACACTCAAGGTGAGCACACGAACCATTACACCACCAATGATCTACCACACCAACCATTACACCACCAATGATCTACCACATCTCGAGGTGAGCACACGAACCATTACACCACCAATGATCTACCACACTCGAGGTGAGCACACCAACCATTACACCACCAATGATCTACCACACTCGAGGTGAGCACACAAACCATTACACGACCAATGATCTACCACACTCGAGGTGAGCACACGAACCATTACACCACCAATGATCTACCACACTAACCATTACACCACCAATGATCTACCACACTCGAGGTGAGCACACGAACCATTACACCACCAATGATCTACCACACTCGAGGTGAGAACACGAACCATTACACCACCAATGATCTACCACACTCGAGGTGAGCACACGAACCATTACACCACCAATGATCTACCACACTCGAGGTGAGCACACTAACCATTACACCACCAATGATCTACCACACTCGAGGTGAGCACACGAACCATTACACCACCAATGATCTACCACACTCGAGGTGAGAACACGAACCATTACACCACCAATGATCTACCACACTCGAGGTGAGCACACGAACCATTACACCACCAATGATCTACCACACTCGAGGTGAGCACACTAACCATTACACCACCAATGATCTACCACACTCGAGGTGAGCACACGAACCATTACACCACCAATGATCTACCACACTCGAGGTGAGAACACGAACCATTACACCACCAATGATCTACCACACTCGAGGTGAGCACACGAACCATTACACCACCAATGATCTACCACACTCGAGGTGAGCACACTAACCATTACACCACCAATGATCTACCACATTCGAGGTGAGCACACGAACCATTACACCACCAATGATCTACCACACTCAAGGTGAGCACACGAACCATTACACCACCAATGATCTACCACACTAACCATTACACCACCAATGATCTACCACACTTGAGGTGAGCACACTAACTATTACACCACCAATGATCTACCACACTCGAGGTGACCACACGAACCATTACACCACCAATGATCTACCACACTCGAGGTGAGCACACGAACCATTACACCACCAATGATCTACCACTCGAGGTGAGCACACGAACCATTACACCACCAATGATCTACCACACTCGAGGTGAGCACACTAACCATTACACCACCAATGATCTACAACACTCGAGGTGAGCACACTAACCATTACACCACCAATGATCTACCACACTCGAGGTGAGCACACCAACCATTACACCACCAATGATCTACCACACTCGAGGTGAGCACACTAACCATTACACCACCAATGATCTACCACACTCGAGGTGAGCACACTAACCATTACACCACCAATGATCTACCACACTAACCATTACACCACCAAAGATCTACCACACTAACCATTACACCACCAATGATCTACCACACTAACCATTACACCACCAATGATCTACCACACTCGAGGTGAGCACACTAACCATTACACCACCAATGATCTACCACACTAACCATTACACCACCAAAGATCTACCACACTAACCATTACACCACCAATGATCTACCACATTCGAGGTGAGCACACGAACCATTACACCACCAATGATCTACCACACTCGAGGTGAGCACACTAACCATTACACCACCAATGATCTACCACACTAACCATTACACCACCGATGATCTACCACACTAACCATTACACCACCAATGATCTACCACACTCGAGGTGACCACACGAACCATTACACCACCAATGATCTACCACACTCGAGGTGACCACACGAACCATTACACCACCAATGATCTACCACACTCGAGGTGAGCACACTAACCATTACACCACCAATGATCTACCACTCGAGGTGAGCACACGAACCATTACACCACCAATGATCTACCACACTCGAGGTGAGCACACTAACCATTACACCACCAATGATCTACAACACTCGAGGTGAGCACACTAACCATTACACCACCAATGATCTACCACACTCGAGGTGAGCACACGAACCATTACACCACCAATGATCTACCACACTCGAGGTGAGCACACTAACCATTACACCACCAATGATCTACCACACTCGAGGTGAGCACACTAACCATTACACCACCAATGATCTACCACACTAACCATTACACCACCAAAGATCTACCACACTAACCATTACACCACCAATGATCTACCACACTAACCATTACACCACCAATGATCTATCACACTAACCATTACACCACCAATGATCTACCACACTCGAGGTGAGCACACTAACCATTACACCACCAAAGATCTACCACACTAACCATTACACCACCAATGATCTACCACATTCGAGGTGAGCACACGAACCATTACACCACCAATGATCTACCACACTCGAGGTGAGCACACTAACCATTACACCACCAATGATCTACCACACTAACCATTACACCACCAATGATCTACCACACTAACCATTACACCACCAATGATCTACCACACTCGAGGTGAGCTCACTAACCATTACACCACCAATGATCTACCACACTCGAGGTGAGCACACTAACCATTACACCACCAATGATCTACCACACTCGAGGTGAGCTCACTAACCATTACACCACCAATGATCTACCACACTCGAGGTGAGCACACTAACTATTACACCACCAATGATCTACCACACTCGAGGTGAGCACACGAACCATTACACCACCAATGATCTACCACACTCGAGGTGAGCACACTAACCATTACACCACCAATGATCTACCACACTCGAGGTGAGCACACGAACCATTACACCACCAATGATCTACCACACTCGAGGTGAGCTCACTAACCATTACACCACCAATGATCTACCACACTCGAGGTGAGCTCACTAACCATTACACCACCAATGCAGTTGATGGAGGTTTGATGTTATGTAAGATTAGACTTTCAAAAAAAAACTTATTTTTACATTTACAACTACTCTTGTATTCCAAACAAAAATAAATCATGAATACCTGAACAACATATTAATTCATGAATGTGCAGTAATGTACGAGTGAAAAGCCATTGGTGTTCAGATAAGACTGATTTATTTTCAATATACAGAATACATGGGTAGTTAAACTATATTTATTACATGGATTTTACACTTTTGTTTGTGGCAGTAAGACACTTAAAAGGAACTTATTTTTCATTGTTGGAATCTCAGTGATATCTTCGAATGTGACAACCTGGGTGAAAAATAGTTTTTATTTCACTTGGAAATCTTTGTATTTCAAGAGCATCTATGTAATAAAACATATTTACAATGATGAAGCTTGGGTGCACATGTGGAGCAGGAACTGATAACACTTCCAGAGCACCCGAGTTCACCCCTATTTTTAGTGGGTTTCGTGTTTCTCGATCTTTAGTTTTTGGTGTAGTGTTTTGTTCAGCATTTTTGTTCTTTTGGCCATTGCATTGTCTATCCTTCTTTGTTTTACAGCTTCTGATGTACATTTTTTTTATTTTTAAATTTCATTGAAAATAAAATTCAAATTTATGTCTAATAACATTTTATTATTTCAAATCAAAATAATACTAGAACACACAAAAAAAGTATTCACCACAAAATCATTGATCTAAGGTGTGAAATAATCCATTTTTCTAAGACATATAATTATCACTGTCCTTTTAATTCACTGGGTCTTCTTTCTGTAATCTCTTAAATGTTTCATATCATCTTTTTCATAATCAACTGAAAATGGAAAATAGAAATTTAATAGTATTTATAAATGATCATGCATCACAAAACTATTCTTTTAAAAGACACCATTTGTTTTATTCAATGAAAGTTTTTTAAGCCATACATTCCATGGATCTGTTCATTTAAGGTCAATATATATATAAATATATAATTAGTCAGCCTAAGTATGTATCAAATATTCCTGGGGAAATCAATATTTTTGGTTTGCCACAAGCTGAATAGTAATTAATACATGCCAAGTTAAAACTGTTCAATTAATATAAGATTTGTCTCCCCTATTTCAGTAAAACATTGTGTGAAGATGCACATGTTTTTACTCCAAATTTTCTCTTTGATTTTATGATAGAGTTTTAAAGGAATAGTTCAAAATGTGACCAGATGAATAAATTATGACAATTTGTATGCCAATGAGGGAGGTACAAACATATTTGTTTCATTCAAACAATCTTCTGGTATGCTTTCCCTTCTGTCATCTGGAACTAATTCCATACCTGAATTTTGTTTTTACATCTCATAAAATGAGAATCGAATTTGTATATTGACAGCTAAGGCAGCTAAGGCTAATTGTAATACCATTTTCTATACTTGACATCCTCTTACTTATTAATATTTCTGGGTAACTAAGGCCCGGGTGGCTCAATGAGTTAGGTAGTTGGATAACCTAACAACTCATACAAGCCTATCACCAATACGGCATGGGTTCCTGCACGGCATTGTAAATTACAAAAAAAGGTGCATTCGACGTGCAGTCGCAAGTGATAAAGTTTACCAGTTGCTTGCCCATGGTCGGTTGCTATCTCCCGGTACTCCGTCTTCTTCCACCACTAAAACTAGGTGCCATGATATAGCTGAAATATTGCTGAAAGTGGCATTAAACACAATAAATCAAATCAAATTCAAATATATGGGCAACTCAAATGTTAAAAATTAAGTCACATTGGGTGATCCCTTGGGTATCCAGTTGAAAATATGAATTATACAGGTGGACATTTTTATTTAATATTGGTGGAATTCCAAACACATCCTATATTCTGCTGATTTTCCTGGTGCTAGAAACAAATTTATTTAAATCATATTTTTTACATATTGATTGACACAAACGATTTCTATGACAATTTCAATAAACACAAAAACATTTGTAAAGGACGATACAAGGCATATTCCAGCCAAGAAAGGTTCAGTTGATTTAAAGAAGAAGACAAAAGTGTAAAGTACAAATGGTTGACACAGACAATGATAATGGATGCAAACTGATGACAAAACAGGTAAAAGTGGTATATTTTCTTAGTTCAAGCAAAATTGATAATGCTACCATTAATATTTATATAATAATGTTGTGTTAGCAATGATTATGCCAAAATAGTGGTCAGGGTTGTGCACTATGTCTTCAACCCTGACCACTATATGGCATAGTCATTGCTAACACAACATTATTATTATTATTATGCTGACTGTTATATGTAGACAAAATATATTGAGAACTATGTAGACAAAATATATTGAGAACTATTACAATAAAGGAGGTCCTGATATTGGTGACTAATATATTGGATCAGATAGTCTTGAAAGTGTGAGAATATTCTTTGTTTCATTTAAGGCTTTAAAAATATAAAGATTTTTGAAGTTTGAAATTTAATTAACAACAATAACAAGTATTAAAAAACAGTAACATGAATAATAGACGACTATGATTGGATCCGCCCCCTTGCACGTTGACTAGCTATATATAGCTTGACAGACAGCTGAAAACCCAACCTTCCCCGCGTGAAACTGGCATAGTAGATGTACTATTTTCGCATAGTATATCAACGCTATATAATTCTTTGTGATATATGCCAAAATATCGTATGAACTTGAAATACAGAAGAAATTTACAGAAAGCATAATAATGTATATTCTAATGCAAGTTTCAAGTACTATATGTCTTCAGTGATAACTTTTCACCATCAAATCCATGGCTGACATGTCGTAACTAAGAGTTTTACTTTGAATGAGCCGACACATTTAATTCTTCAAATCTAACATGTCTAATTACTGTAATATGATAAAATAAAACACTGCCTACATCAAAAAGTTTTAGTGAGATATTTATACAAAGCTAGGGCTTATAGTCAGACAAAAAACATTCCATGAAAATGATGTTTAGGCTATGCCTGAATGTCTGGATATAATATTTAATACATCAAATTTATCAACAATATTTTATTGTATTCTGTTATTAGAACCTTTTAAGACTCAAAATGTTTTTGTATTGCAGTAAAACTTCATTTGCCACCATTACATTCCCAATTAGCACTAGCAACATAGCAACTCTTAACATAAAGGGGGGATTATGGTGATTAATGCCACGTTCAACAAAATTTCAGTTATATTTTGGCGGTCAGTTTTATTGGGGGAGGAAACCAGAATACTTGTAGAAAACCACTGACCTGCTGCAAGTCACCAACAAACTCTATGACATAAAGTTGAATCAAGTACACCTCGCCATGAGCTGGATTTGAACTTTAGTGGTGATAGGTACGGATTGCACAGATAGTTGTAAATTCAACTAACATATGATAGCGTTGGTCCTTTCTTCAAATAAATACTGTTTTTCCTTTAATATTATTAATATACAAATTATTAAAACAACGGATGTTATATCTTATTTTCGATAAATAGCTGTTAAGAAATGATTTTACAATTAAATATCATACAACTTATTATCACAAAGTTATATATCTCAAATTTCAGCTCATTCATGTATGGTATATATCATCAATTTGGCTGTGTACATAATATATATTTATGAATTTTAAAAAAGAACAAAATTAAATTAAAATACTTTTATAAAGACATGATCATTCAAATAGATCTCATAAAAAGTTGTGTTTTAATTCTAAATTATAACAAAACTTTGATAACAAGTGGAAGATGTCAATTATCACAGACATTAATTAAATCCTTAAATTAAGAAATAATAATCTTTCTTGAGTATGATAACACATGGATGCCAATCATATCATGTCTAGTTAAGATTTGAAATAAATAATGACGTAGTTCTGCATTTAATACTGAAAATAAAATAAAATTTAAGAGTTATATCCCTTAGATAAGCAAGAAAATGGCATAAGTGATAAAACTTATCTTAAATCTATGGATATCAACCATATGAAAAACAACAAACATTACTGTGATGCTGATGATCAAGTTTATTTCTGTTGATGATGATGATGACAATGATGATGTTGATGATGGTGACGATGATGCCAATTCCTTCTGCAAAAAAAATAAGTCAGTTAAATAGTTATCAATATTAGACTGGGATTAGAGCTTACTATAGTGATGTAATAATGTGATTAAACATTGATACAGTTATTTATAGATGGAGTGATGAGTTTGATATATGATAACTGTTTGACTGTCATCAGAACCTAATAAAAAAATGCTAACATAATTTGCGTGTCTGTCCCAAGTCAGGACCTGGATTTCCTACGCCATATCTCATGGTCGTTTTTGTGTTCAACGTTTTGATGTTAGAGGTGGTTGTTTGTCTTGTTGATATTGGTGGAATCACTGACTATCACTGTTTGAACTTTCTTTTAATAACCATACAACTAATTATCCCTAAGCTATATCACAAATGTCAGCTTATTCAAGCATGGCATATAGACATTTTGAACATTTAAGAATCAGATCTCTCACTTGTTACCCTTTACTGAAATGTCGTGGTGTGGGAGACCTGAGGAAATCCTATTACGGGTCACATGCGAGTGAACTTAATATGATAAATACAGTTATGACCTTTTATCTGCCAATCGGATTGCTCGTAGCAAGCAAAGAAGCTTAGCAACATTTTCATATTCTCAAAATAGCCATTATCATTGGCTGGTACATATGGTAACTCACATATGACCTGTATTGGGGCTTTCTCAGATTTCCTATGTCACGACATATCAGTAAAAGGAAGCAAGTGAAAGATATGATATTAATCAGATTGAATCCAAGCCAATGCTAGTTTAATCTTAGCCTAGTGATTTCCTGGAATATACTGAAATGTAAAAAAACTAATGACTGGACAACCTTCGACACCATCTAATAAGAAAACATCACACTGGACATGGAAGATAAAAAAAAAGCATAAATTAAATCAAAATTCTTTTTAAGACATGATCATTCCAATGGATCTCATAAAAAGTTGTGTTTTAATTCGAAATTATAACAAAACTTTGATAACATGTGGAAGATGTCAGTTATCACAGACATTAATTAAATCCTTAAATTAAGAAATAATAATCTTCTTTGAGCATGATAACCTGATAACATATGGATGTGAATGATATCTTGTTTAGTAAAAATTTAAAATAAATAATGAAGTTCTACATTTAATAATGAAAATAAAATAAAATTTAAGAGTTATGTCCCTTAGATAAGCAAGAAAATGACATAAGTGATACAACTTGTCTTAAATCTATGGATATCAACCATATGAAAAAACTACAAACATTACTGTGATGTTGATGATCAAGTTTATTTCTGTTGATGAGGTTCATGATGATGATGACGATGAGGTTGATGATGATAATGCCAATTCCTTCTGCAAAGTAAAGTCAGCTAAATAGTTATCAATATTAGACTGGAATTAAAGATTACTTAAGTAATGTGATAATGTAATTATGATTAAAAATTGCCACAAAGTTTTTTACCCAAAGAGTCAGAATCTAATAAAAATTACTAACATAATTTGTGTGTCTGTCCCAAGTCAGGACCTGGATTTCCTACGCCATATCTCATGGTCGTTTTTGTGTTCAATGTTTTGATGTTAGAAGTGATTGTTTGTTTTGTTGATATTGGTGGAATCACTGACCATCACTGTTTGAACTTTCTTTTCATATTCATACAACTATCAATAATCCCCAAGCTATATCACAAATTTCAGCTTATTCAAGCATGGCATACAGACAATTTTCCCATTTAAGAATGGGGCTATATACATGATCCAAGAATAATTGAAGCCAATCTCTGATTAAAAGCAGATCTCTAACTTGCTCCCCTTTACTGAAATGTCGTGGCATAGGGCATCTGAGAAAATCCTATATCGGGGTACATGTGAGTGGTTATGACCTCAGATTGCTCATAGAAAGAAAAGTAGCTTTGTAACATTTTCACATTCTCCCAATAGCCATTTTCATTGCCTGATACATAAGGTACCTCACATGAGACCTGTATTGAGGTTTCCTAAGATCTCCCATGCCACAACATATCAGTAAAGGGGAGCAAGTGAGAAATATATGATATTAATCAGATTGAATCAAAGTCAAGGGTAGTTTAATTTTGTCCAAGTGATTTCCTGGGATATACTGAAATGTGAAAAAAACTAATGACTATTGACAACCTTGGACACCATCTAATAGCAAAAGATCACACTGGATACGGTCAAGTAAGATTAAAAAAAAAGTATAAATTAAATTAAAATTCTTTATAAGACATGATCATTCACATGATCTCATAAAAAGTTGTGTTTTAATTCTAATTATAACAAAACTTTGATAACAAGTGCAAGATGTCAGTTATCACACCCATTAATTAAATCCTTAAATTAAGAAATAATATGTGAGCTTAAGCGAGCTCTTTATGGTATAAAATGTGTACTTAGGATTTTTTAACAAACATGGTTGAACATACTATCGAAGAAAAAAAAAATTGATGCTTTGTAAACACCGGTTTCCGTGTAACACACTAACACACTCAACTAATGAAGATCTTCTTAACATAAAACGCAAAGGTGAAGTCTCGTACCCTCTCTCGTACGTCAGATACCACTGAAACCCGGAACCTGTGTGTAATAACAGTCATTTTGTTAGCTTGTTTCACTTATATTGATATTTTTTAATTAATTAAATCTCTTCTGACATACTGACAAGAATTTTTGTTTCTACGTGGAAATTACTTTTGAGATTTCGTAAGGAACGATAACTTCAATAAAGGAACGACAGCTCGATTGAATGAGACTAGATTCGGCCCTAAAAAAAGTCGTCCCCAATATATCTCGACACTTTTTGATGCACTGCGTGCAATTGCCAGATAATTTTCAGATGCGTGAGCATTCATGGCCGTGCCGGTTTCATATTAATCTTCTTTGAGCATGATAACCTGATAACACATGGATGCTAATCATATCATGTCTAGTTACATTTTTGTAAGATTTAAAATATATAATGAAGTTCTGCATTCAGTACTGAAAATCAAATAAAATTTAAGAGTTATGTCCCTTAGATAGCAAGAAAATGCCATAAGTGATACTTGTCTTAAATCTATGGATATCAACCATTTGAAAAACATCAAACATTACTGTGACCCTGATGATCAAGTTTATTTCTGATGATGATGATGCCGATCTCATCTGTCTGAATTTGTAGCGACAAAATACTTAATAAAAATGATTGGTTTATTACTTAATTACTACATATTTTATGAAACCCAAATTGCTTGGTAGCATTTTTCATCAAAAAGAACAAAATTAAAGAAGGATATATTATTATTGTAGTAATCCTTTATGTCTTAGTAGCATGTCGATTATCTTAATACCTGTTTTTACCTCCAGATGGAGTCATCTGTCATCCCTCAATACAAGTCTGTACCTCAAGATGGAGTTATCTGTCATCCATTCAAAAACATCTGCCTCTTTGGATGGAGTTTTCTGTCATCCACAATACAAGTCTGTCAAATTGCTTTGGTTTAAATGAATGATGCCTACCATATTTATTTACACCTTCA
This sequence comes from Bathymodiolus septemdierum, assembly GCA_963383655.1. Classification (NCBI taxonomy): domain Eukaryota; kingdom Metazoa; phylum Mollusca; class Bivalvia; order Mytilida; family Modiolidae; genus Bathymodiolus; species Bathymodiolus septemdierum. The sequence continues at coordinate 27,634,206 of OY726519.1, forward strand.
ATTCTTTACAAAATTTCAACTTTTCTTCTGCAAAAAAAATTAAGTTAAATAGTTATCAATATTAGACTGGGATTAACGCTTACTAAAGTGATGTGATAATGTGATTATGATTAAACATTGATACAATGTTATTTACAGGTGGAGTGATGAGTTTTCATATATAACTGTTACACTGTTGTCAGAACCTAATAAAAATAATACTAACATAATTTGTGTGTCTGTCCCAAGCTAGGACCTGGATTTCCAACACCATGTTTATGATCTTTTTCATGTTCAATGTTTTGATGTTAGAGGTGGGTTGTTTGTTTTGTTGATATTGTTGGAATCACTGACTATCACTGTTTGAACTTTCTTTTCATAATCATACAACTAATCATCCCCAAGCTATATTACAAATTTCAGCTTATTCAAGCCTGGCATATAGATAATTTGGCCAATAAGGAATGATCCAAGAATAATTGAAGCCAATCTGATTAAAATCAGATCTCTCACTTGTTCCCCTATACTGAAATGTGGCATGGGAGATCTGAGAAAATCCCATAACGGGTCACATGTGAGTGGTTATGACCTGGGATTGCTGATAGAAAGCAAGTAATTTAGTAACATTTTCATATTCTCCCAATAGCCATTTTCATTGGCTGGTACACTCACATGTGACCCATAATGGGGATTCCTTAGATCTTCCACTCTGAAACATCAAAGTAAAGGGGAGCAAGTGAATTAAAATTCTTTATAAGACATGATCATTCATACAGATCTCATAAAATGTTTTGTTTTAATTCTAATTATAATAAAACTTTGATAACATGTGCAAGATGTCAGTTATCACAGCCATTAATTAAATTCTTAAATTAAGAAATAATAATCTTCTTTGAGCATGATAACATATCAATGTGAATGATATATTGTTTATTATAGATTTAAAATAAGTAATGAAGTTCTGCATTTAATACTGAAAATAAAATAAAATTCAAGAGTAATATCCCTTAGATAAGCAAGAAAAAGCCATAAGTGATACAACTTGTCTTAAATCTATAGATCTCAACCATCTGAAAAACATTACTGTGTTGTGAGTTCAAATCTCGATCAGGGTGAGGTCTACAACATTATGTGATAAAGTTTGTTAGTGACTTGCGACAGGTCGGTGGTTTTCATCGGGTATTCTGGTTTCCTCCACCAATAAAACTGACCGCCACGATATAACTGAAATACTGTTGAAAGTGGTGCTAAACACCATATCAAACAAAAACAAACGTTTATTTCTGATGATGATGATGATGATGATGCCAATCTTATGTCTGAACTTGTAGCAACAAAATACATAATAAAAATGATCGGTTTATTTCTTAATTACTAAACTTTATGAAACCCAAATTGTTTGGTAGAATTTCTCATCAGAAAGGATTATTGTAGTAATCGGTTATGCCTAAGTTGCATGTAAATTATCTTAATACCTGTGTTTGCCTCAAGATAGAGTCAACTGTCTTCCTTCTATACAAGTCTGTACCTCAAGATGGAGTTATCTGTCATCCGTCCAAAAAAGTCGGTCCTTCCGGTTGTAGTTTTCTGTCAATGATACATACAAGTCTGTCAAATCAGAGTAAATGAATGATGTATACCACATTTATTTACACCTTCAATTCTTTACAAATTTTCAATTTTTCTTCTGCAAAAATAATTACGTCAACTAAATAGTTATCAATATTAGACTGGGATTAAAGTTTACTTAAAGGGATATTGTCTACCACAATCGTAATTTTTTCATACCCAAAATTATTGTCGTTTTCTGTACTGACCTTCATAAAATGAAGATTAAACACCGAATTATTGGTGAATACGCTACGAAACGTTGTTTTTTCAATATAAAAAAGCTGACCATCGTTACTGGAAGCTAATTAATTATTCACTGACCTGAGCGAGGCCAAATCTATTTTTATCTATTTTTATGCCAGTAGCCCGGATGCTGCAGCATGGATGTTAAAATTTGTGTTTGCTTACCTCGCAAATACGGCCGTTTTATGCTATTCATTGACAATAATTTGCTGTTGCCAGGTGCAAGATTACATATATTAAATAATATCTACCGAAAATGATCATAGACATCATCATAAATTCATAAAATATGAAAAACGATTGAGAAAAGAAGGAAAAAACATGTTCGGCTTAACTATCAAACAAAATATTTGCAAATTCAGCGCGAGTTTAGACGCGTAGCACTTCCTTGAGTTCGTTCCAACGGTCCAACTGATCCCCTACATATATCCTGCATTTGTTCCATTTGGAAGATACTTCACTTCTATTCATCTTTCTCTCTGAATCCGTCAAAGTCCGCTTTCTTCCACGCGTTGACAGTTTCTCTTTTGTCCAAGAACCACATGTTGTTTATTGTTTCTAAGCAGTGTGCATGCTCAAGACGTGTTCACATAGAAGGCCATATGAATAGATTTGAATACTGTCATCCAGGACAATAATTCTGATAACGATAGTTTTGGGTCTTTTTTGTCAAAAAATCATATCTTTTGCAGCATAACTCGGTGTTAATCTTCATTTTATGAAGGTCAGTAAGGAAAACGACAATAATTTTGGGTATGAAAAAATTACGATTTTAGTAGACAATATCCCTTTAAGTAATGTGATAATGTAATTATTATTAAAAAATGACACAAAGTTAATTACAGGTAGTGCAATGAGTGTTCATACATGATAACAATTAGATTGTTGTCAGTACATAATAAAAAATACTAACATAATTTGTGTGTCTCTCCCAAGCCAGGGCCTGGATTTCCAATGCCATATGTCATGGTCTTTTTCATGTTCAACGTTTTGATGTTAGAGGTGGTTGTTTGTTTTCTTGATATTGGTGGAATCACTGACCATCACTGTTTGAACTTTCTTTTCATAATCATACAACTAATTATCCCCAAGCTATATCACAAATTTCAGCTTATTCAAGCCGGGCATATAGATAATTTGGCCATTTAAGAATGAGGCTATATACATGATCCAAGGATAATTGAAGACAATCTGATTAAAATTAGATCTCTCACTGGAATCGCTGACCATTTAAATCAAAGGACTATTGAAGGTGTGTGTATTATACATCAAGGTGTACTATACTCTCAGACATATTTGTATATAAAGTAGGAAATATGGTCAGATTAAATGAGGTTAAACTCAAGTGCTTTATACATGATTTATACATGTGGAGTGAAAATACATATTCAAACCCTTCATAACATATTTCCTGAACACAGAATTGTAAGTGAGTCACAGATAATTTTCAAGGGTCAGTAAAACGCATATTCACAATTTAAACTTACAAACAGTACTCTACAACGTTAACTGGAGTCATTATCAACCAGGAAGCATTTTTGTTGAAATCCATGATCAAATACATCTAAATACGGGCGTATAATAATCATCTTTATTCATTCATTCTTCATTATTAGAAAAAATACAAATTATTTTACACATTTAGTAGCTTTACCTGTAAAAAAACATATGTAACTTGTTTTAAGACAGCTTGATTAATTTGAAACTAATAATTCTTTTAATGTAAATGATCAAAGTAAGGTGATAAAAATGTAAAAATTCAAGTAGTATATTGCTGTTAAAATTGTCTTTTATCAGTATTTATAAATATTGAATTACATTTTTTTTTCAGTAAAAAGAAAACAAATGAGAATAACTAATTTTATTTTCTTCATCTTTTTTCACAAACATGGTCATGAATACTTGAAAAAAAAAAAAAAAATATTTGTCTAAAATTATTGAATTAAAATTGTAATGTGTGATTAAATAAATACAAGAACAGGTACATGTAAGTCATAGCTTTATCACTTTCAGGTACAAATCTACGACCCCCAATTTAGCCACTATCAGATATTCACACAACAGGTGTGCAATCAACAAACACCTGTAGACTCCAAGTCAAACATGACAGGCAGTCCGTCTCTGAAGGTGATCCACCACAATATGTCCTTGAGTGTACTGTAAAATGTATTGTGAAGTTCTAAATGTAAACATATTAATTTCAGGAAGCAAATAACTAAAATAAAGGGGATTTTTTATTTTTTTAAAACAACAAAAAACATTTGTACAGAAGATTTTGATTCAGGTCTCGTGTAAAATAGACACAGCTATATATATATAGGGAGTAGATGTAGTCGAGTGGTGCTGCAGTGTATCAATGGTGTGGGTTCAAATCCCGTCGAGGGAAGAACAAAAATTTGACAGCTCTAAAATCTAATTCTAACACTATTTGGTTTAATGTTCAGACGTATATATATATATATACAGTCAAACCTGTATTAAAAGGTCACCTTTGGGACACAGAAAAAGTGGCCTTATAAGGCAGGTGACCTCTTAAAAGAGGTTCAGTTCATATGAAATTTTCTATGACAGGACAAGAAAAGGGTGACCTTTTAATACAGGTGACTGCTTAATAGAGGTGAGCGCATGGGCAGCTTTGACTGTATATTGATCTAATTTTGATTTTAAAAATTAATTAGAAACATTCAACTTCATTGATTTTCCTCATTCCCTTTGTCACAGACGTAATCAATATCAGATGCTATAGGAACAAGAAAAACACATGCAAACAATACAATATCAAATTCTTGTCAAATACATATAATCTTTCTTCTCAATGGAGAAATAAACACAATTTAGCAAATAACAACGTACCCAGCTGCTGTATGAAGATTTGAGTAGATAATAAATTCCATTTAACAACTGTATTTTGACCCAGTCTGAAACAGCTGCAAAAGAAGAAGGAAAAGAGTTAACACATGTCTACAAGTAACACAATTTACTGAGGGGTTAGGGTTGTGGTGTTTAACACCACTTTCAACAATATTTCAGTTACATCGTGGAGATCGATTTTATTGGTGGAGGAAACTGGAGCATCTGGAGAAAACCACTGACAGTTTCCTGTAGTGCTAAACATGTTCAAATTTGAAAGTAGAAAAAATTAGAGAGGTTAAACAAACATAAACAACACCCCTAGTTGTGTAATGTGCTAAATTATGTTTGTACAAACTATGAATATTCCATTAAACAATACCTGGCTTAGAATTACTGAATAGATCTGGTGTTATTGAAGGAGTATCCATGTTTTGTGATAAAACAATGAGGAGACAGTGATGGTATGATAATGGTAGCTGAATTAACATCTTTCTATGTATATCTATACCAGTACTTATCACCACTGAAGTAGAGATTTTAATTCCTATAACTAGGTTAGGGTTATGGTGTTTAATGCCATTATCAACAATATTTCAGCTATATAGTGGTGGTCAGTGTGACAGTGTCATTGGTGGAGGAAAGCAGAGTACCTGGAGAAAACCACCGACCTGTTGCAAGACACTGACAAACTTTATCACATAATGTTGTATCAAGTACACCTGACCATGAGCGGGATTTGAACTCACAACTTTAGTGGTGATAGGCACTGATAGATGTAAATCTAACTACCATAAGATTACTACCACGACAGCCCTCAATTCCTATAAGATGTATTTAATACCCTTTTATTTTTTATTGATAAAGCTGTCAGTTACTGGTGGCTGAATAGTGGTATTCCTCTTGGTACCCCATTATAGTCTTCCACCAACACAACTGATTGCCACACTATACTTGAAAGTGGCAGTAAACACCAAAAACATAACCCCACTCTTTTTTATATTGGTTCATATTTGTTGTCAGTTTTGATTGTAGTTGTTTTATTTTGGTAACCATTATATGCATTGTATTAGTCTTTTTTGTGTTTTCTCTTCATCTCTTTAAACAGGTGATTTATTAATGGTATTAAGTTCATATGATAGTAGACATATTAAACGAAACAAAGAACAAAAATGTATATACGTTTTTATACAATAGACTGGATTGTATTTGGTCTATGGACTTTGTATATTAGTCAATTTAATTTTAAAAAAGATAAAATCTATCATGACAAAAGCACAATTTATATTTATTATCAAAATGTCCTTCTTTAATTCATACTTGGGACCTTGAAAAAATGTGTTTACCTATATATAATAGGACAAACAAGATTTTCAAAAAATAAAAACTTCCCCTTACTGTGCAATTTAAATACTATTTATAGTATAATAGTTGTAACATGTCAATACTTGACAAAGAAAATATCATTCTCCTGATTTAAGAATATTAGATTTGATACAGTAAAACTTTGAACTAACCACTTATATTTGTTATTTCCGGGTACTTCAGTTTTCTCCACCAATAAAATTGACCGCCATGATATAACTGAAATGTTGTTGAAAGTAGCGTTAAACACCATAAACCATAAACCTATATTTGTTATTATTGCTTTCACATCTCTGTGTACACATACTGCATGCCCAGTTTTAATAATAAAAAAAAATGGTTACATAGAATGTGTTGTTGAAATAAAACAATGGGCACAATTACAATCCACACTTACATGTTGATATGAAATCATCTGGATCACACAACACCTGTTTGTGAATTTCTTAAAACTTTTTTTTATATACATGTATTATAAATTTGTTGAAAAGATAAGTTAAGACATGTCATCGCACCTTTTCATACTGGGTGTGTAAACCTTTATACCCAACCAATCATCAGATGATCAGATCCTTTATGTAGGTTCTTTGCTTCCTGTAAATAATAAATGTTAAATTATGAATATGAATTTCTTGACTATACTAAATGAACTTTAGTATACAAATGTGTATGTTATATAATTCTTCTGTATTATTCTACTTAAAGAGGTTAAACTTCTCTATAAATATTATTTAGCGATATAATCGGCTTATATATAAATATAAAATTAACATACAGAATACAATTCATGAAAGCATGTCATGAAAGCATGTCAGAGAAAATTCATTTCATAGATTTTTCCTAATATTCAATAACATTGAGTTATTAACCTTAGCCGATTTCAGCTATCCTGTTTAGGCCCTCTGATTTAATGATAAAAACATAGTTACTAATAACTAATGTACACATTTGACTCTGTGCAATACTGTTTTTGTACATTTATTTCTCTGTGTATTTATTTTCACATATTTCAGAGTAGGTGTATTTTAGTGAAAATAAGTACACACCAATACTAATGCTGAATTTGACTTATCTTCTATAAAACACATTTTGTTTTAGTTGGTATATATATTACAGGCATATTGACATGACCTTTTAATACCTTGTAAATCTATTTACACAAACAAGGGTAGTTTATATAGAAAGATAATCATTTAAAACAAACTAAAGATTAAATGATTATAGCCAGCATTAACTGATCTGACATCGTAAACTATTGACTGACACAATACTATGACAAAATACAGCGAATTTAAACTTGAACTAGAATAATTATAGTCTAGTCTGATGTGACAATATTGATGCAATATCTTGTTCTTCTGAAGCTCACTGAATACAATTAACTTCTTCCTATATGCTTAATTGTTTCATGTCATTAGAATGTATGCAGTATTAACCAAGTGACCCTTTGGAATATCAATGACATCCGACCATCGACCTTTCTCTGTGAACACCAATGGCAACACTGCAAATGCAGTAAAAAATTAAGCTATCTGTGACAGAGGATGTAGAGGATTAAATCTGCTGATATATATGGCTTACAGTCATAATAATCATAATCAATCTTGATTGTTGTCGGAATTGTGTGTATGTGTGCTTTTTTGGAACGATAGAAAAATATACATTCTCTGTCATTTCTCATTCCGAACAAGAGATAGGTTACTTGATTCCAATGAATTTTTCAAATAAAGAAAAACTATCACTGTGAATTTATTTAGGCCTAACGCACAAGATTTTAATAGTATTCTCAACATTTTTGTCTTATAAAAAATAATGCTTATTCTCTTGAACTCTAGTTTTGTATACAAATTAAAGTTTAAGGATCTAATATTTAGTTTTACACATGTATCTAATTAAGGAACTTCTAAAACATGTACAATGTATTGTGAAGTTCTAAATGTAAACATATTAATTTCAGGAAGCAAATAACTAAAATAAAGGGGATTTTTTATTTTTTTAAAACAACAAAAAACATTTGTACAGAAGATTTTGATTCAGATCTCGTGTAAAATAGACCCAGCTATATATATATATATACAGTCAAACCTGCATTAAAAGGTCACCTTTGGGACACAGAAAAAGTGGCCTTAAAAGGCAGGTGACCTCTTTAAAGAGGTTCAGCTCATATGAAATTTTTTATGACAGGACAAGAAAGGGGTGACCTTTTAATACAGGTGACTGCTTAATAGAGGTGAGTGCATGGGCAGCTTTGACTGTATATTGATCTAATTTTGATTTTAAAAATTAATTAGAAATATTCAACTTCATTGATTTTCCTCATTCCTTTTGTCACAGGCATAATCAATATCAGATGCTATAGGAACAAGAAAAACACATGCAAACAATACAATATCAAATTCTTGTCAAATACATATAATCTTTCTTCTCAATGGAGAAATAAACACAATTTAGCAATTAACAACGTACCCAGCTGCTGTATGAAGATTTGAGTAGATAATGAATTCCATTTAACAACTGTATTTTGACCCAGTCTGAAACAGCTGCAAAAGAAGAAGGAAAAGAGTTAACACATGTCTACAAGAAACACAATTTACTGAGGGGTTAGGGTTGTGGTGTTTAACACCACTTTCAACAGTATTTTAGTTACATCGTGGAGGTCGATTTTATTGGTGAAGGAAACTGGAGCACCTGGAGAAAACCACTGACAGTTTCCTGTAGTGCTAAACATGTTCAAATTTGAAAGTAGAAAAAATTAGAGAGGTTAAACAAACATAAACAAAACCCCTAGTTGTGTAATGTGCTAAATTATGTTTGTACAAACTATGAATATTCCATTAAACAATACCTGGCTTAGAATTACTGAATAGATCTGGTGTTATTGAAGGAATATCCATGTTTTGTGATAAAACAACAAGGAGACAGTGATGGTATGATAATGGTAGCTGAATTAACATCTTTCTATGTATATCTATACCAGTACTTATCACCACTGAAGTAGAGATTTTAATTCCTATAACTAGGGTAGGGTTATGGTGTTTAATGCCATTATCAACAATATTTCAGCTATATAGTGGTGGTCAGTGTGACAGTGTCATTGGTGGAGGAAAGCAGAGTACCTGGAGAAAACCACCGACCTGTTGCAAGACACTGACAAACTTTATCACATAATGTTGTATCAAGTACACCTGACCATGAGCGGGATTTGAACTCACAACTTTAGTGGTGATAGGCACTGATAGATGTAAATCTAACTACCATAAGATTACTACCACGACAGCCCTCAATTCCTATAAGATGTATTTAATATCCTTTTATTTTTTATTGATAAAGCTGTCAGTTACTGGTGGCTGAATAGTGGTATTCCTCTTGGTACCCCGTTATAGTCTTCCACCAACACAACTGATTGCCACACTATACTTGAAAGTGGCAGTAAACACCAAAAACATAACCCCATTCTTTTTTATATTGGTTCATATTTGTTGTCAGTTTTGATTGTAGTTGTTTTATTTTGGTAACCATTATATGCATTGTATTAGTCTTTTTTGTGTTTTCTCTTCATCTCTTTAAACAAGTGATTTATTAATGGTATTAAGTTCATATGATAGTAGACATATTAAACGAAACAAAGAACAAAAATGTATATACGTTTTTATACAATAGACTGGATTGTATTTGGTCTATGGACTTTGTATATTAGTCAATTTAATTTTAAAAAAGATAAAATCTATCATGACAAAAGCACAATTTATATTTATTATCAAAATGTCCTACTTTAATTCATACTTGGGACCTTGAAAAAATGTGTTTACTTATATATAATAGGACAAACAAGATTTTCAAAAAATGAAAACTTCCCCTTACTGTGCAATTTAAATACTATTTATAGTATAATAGTTGTAACATGTCAATACTTGACAAAGAAAATATCATTCTCCTGATTTAAGAATATTAGATTTGATACAGTAAAACTTTTAACTAACCACTTATATTTGTTATTTCCGGGTACTCCGGTTTTCTCCACCAATAAAACTAACTGAAATATTATTGAAAGTAGCGTTAAACACCATAAACCATAAACCTATATTTGTTATTATTGCTTTCACATCTCTGTGTACACATACTGCATGCCCAGTTTTAATAAAAAAAAATGGTTACATAGAATGTGTTGTTGAAATAAAACAATGGGCACAATTACAATCCACACTTACATGTTGATATGAAATCATCTGGATCACACAACACCTGTTTGTGAATTTCTTAAAACTTTTTTTTATATACATGTATTATAAATTTGTTGAAAAGATAAGTTAAGACATGTTATCACACCTTTTCATACTGGGTGTGTAAACCTTTATACCCAACCAATCATCAGATGATCAGATCCTTTATGTAGGTTCTTTGCTTCCTGTAAATAATAAATGTTAAATTATGAATATGAATTTCTTGACTATACTAAATGAACTCTAGTATACAAATGTGCATGTTGTATAATTCTTCTGTATTATTCTACTTAAAGAGGTTAAACTTCTCTATAAATATTATTTAGCGATATAATCGGCTTATATATAAATCTAAAATTAACATATAGAACACAATTCATGAAAGCATGTCAGAGAAAATTCATTTCATAGATTTTTCCTAATATTCAATAACATTGAGTTATTAACCTTAGCCGATTTCAGCTATCCTGTTTAGGCCCTCTGATTTTCTTGCTACCAAAAACCTTTTTAATTATTTGGCTTTCCAATCTTCTGACTTTGAGCCTAGCTGAGGAAAATTATTCCAGAAACACGTCTTGGGCACTAAATTAGATATCTACTTTTTTATCTACATACATTGTATATATCAGTCTTGGCACTAACCCAATTGCCCTGGACAAGTAAAACTGGATTCGTACAAGTGAAAATTATGAAAGAATTTGTTTGAATAAATATAATTTTTTTGTTAAATTTGGCTTCCGGGCAAGTAGATGAAAAAAATGATATATTCTGTAAAACAATTTATCTAATATGAAATAAATATATTTCATGAAGTCAATTTATTAATCATTTCATCAGGATTTAGTTTTACCATTCAGTATTACAAACCTACATTTGTTTACATTTTTTCCCTAGTAAAGGTGTTTTTGGATCATGACTTGATTGTTTTGAGCTATCAAATTCACGAAGAGATAAAAACAGGTTTCATTTTACCAAAACTTATTAAATTCGACAGTAAAACAAAGAGATTAAAGATTTTATAACATTGAAGACTTACAAAATAGATTGAGTTGTATGTATAATGTATGAAATACCAATCCCCGTATGGGGGCCTCGCTGGCTGAAAAGTTAAAAGTAGTTCTGACCACAAGACTAGCAATTCTGACATGGGCGGATGCATCGTTGCCAATCGCAAGTGTGAAAGTTTCCATACATGGTACACCTACCCATGCATGGGATTTCATTAATCAGTTCATTATAGCGGCCTGGGGATTCATGTCCCATTAAGTCTGGTTGTAACGGTATAGCTGAACAGTGGCTGATTTGGATGATAAACACTAAAAACCAATAACAACAAAATTGTTCGGTTTGTTGATGTATCCAGGTGGAATTGTTGACCATCACAATTTAAACTTTCTTTTCATAACAAATCTTAGCTAGTAGTCAATGGATAGCAATAGTGTATTTTACATACATGCACCAATCCATTTTTTTCTATTTTATCTCTGTAAATATGGATTGGGAGTGAGTGTTTTTTTTTATAGTTGAAATCAATGGTGTTAAACAACAATTACTGACTCACTCACCCAATCCATATTTACAGAGATAAAATTGATAAAAAAAAAGATAATGGCTAGGTCATGTCAGAAATCAATAATGTTAAGATTTACAAGAATAGACAAGACAACTGATAATATGTAAAGTATGAGACTGATGCATTAAAATATACAGTCTTCACGCTAACCCACTTGCCCGAAGCCTTAGGACAAGTAAAATTGGATTCGGACAAGTGAAAGAATTTGTGTGAATAAATAGAAATTTTTTCTAAATTTGGCTTTTGGTCAAGTAGGCGAAAAACATTAAGGCAAAGACTGAATATATTGTCAAAAACTGACTATAAAGTGGTTGTGTAGTGCTTTATTGGTACTTTTAATCAATATGAAGAGTGTCAATACTAAAACATCTTACAGGTCACATGAGTGGTGAATGACAAAAAGGAACAATTAACTATATTTATAAACACCTAACCAACATTGTTGATCTTGTGCCAATTTTTTTCAATGTTTATAAAAAAAACTTTATTAAATCTATTCACCTAAGTTTAAAACTGTTCTGTATAACTGACATTTATAAATAGATACACAAAGTCAATGTACGTCACTGGAGAAAACTCCTATACAGATGATTGTTTAAAATAAACGATACAATAAAAAATATTGGTTTTCCTGTGTATAAAGATAACCATGTGTCATTACCGGTAATCAGAATTAGAAACTGGTTTTCCTGTTTCAAAAAAAGAAATTCCTCACAAATAAGGGCATATATAAATATAACAGATGAAACTGTCCTCTATTTATACACATCAAAATTCCAGTTCTATCTTAAGATCTAAAAATTTCTCAAATACAAATTTAGAACAAAAAAATCCTGGAAGTTAAAATTAAAACAACAAAAGACCATTCTAGAAAATGTCATAGCAATAGGGATTTTTTTTCTACTTAAAATAACTGACATGAGATATGTTGTGCAACATGAAATTCCATGTACTTTTTTTTTAAATAAATAAATCAGCCATGAAGATATTTGACATGCTTTTTTTAGAAGACACAATCAGAGCTAAAATTAAATATTCTACATCCTACATTAGTATGTAGGATCAAGATTAAACTAATGATGTTAAATGCCACTTTCAACACAATTTCAGTACATGTATCATTATATCTTGATAAAACCACCACTTTCAACACTATTTCTGTATCATAAACCCACCATTTTCAACACTATTTCTGTATCATAAACCCACCATTTTCAAAACTGTTTCTGTATCATAAAACCACCATTTTCAACACTATTTCTGTATCATAAAACCACCATTTTCAACACTATTTCTGTATCATAAAACCACCATTTTCAACACTATTTCTGTACCATAAAACCACCACTTTCAACACTATTTCTGTATCATAAACCCACCATTTTCAACACTATTTCTGTATCATAAACCCACCATTTTCAACACTATTTCTGTATTATAAACCCATTATTTTCAAAACTATTTCTGTATCATAAAACCACCACTTTCAACACTATTTCTGTATCATAAAACCACCACTTTCAACACTGACTATTTCTGTATCATAAAACCACCACTTTCAACACTATTTCTGTATCATAAAACCACCACTTTCAACACTATTTCTGTATCATAAAACCACCACTTTCAACACTATTTCAGTAACATAAAACACTACTTTCAACACTATTTCAGTAACATAAAACAACTACTTTCAACACTATTTCAGTAACATAAAACACTACTTTCAACACTATTTCAGTAACATAAAACAACTACTTTCAACACTATTTCTGCATCATAAAACAACTACTTTCAACACTATTTCAGTAACATAAAACAACTACTTTCAACACTATTTCAGTAACATAAAACACTACTTTCAACACTATTTCAGTATCATAAAACACTAATTTCAACACTATTTCAGTATCATAAAACAACTACTTTCAACACTATTTCAGTAACATAAAACAACTACTTTCAACACTATTTCAGTAACATAAAACACTACTTTCAACACTATTTCAGTAACATAAAACAACTACTTTCAACACTATTTCAGTAACATAAAACACTACTTTCAACACTATTTCAGTATCATAAAACAACTACTTTCAACACTATTTCAGTAACATAAAACAACTACTTTCAACACTATTTCAGTAACATAAAACACTACTTTCAACACTATTTCAGTAACATAAAACAACTACTTTCAACACTATTTCAGTAACATAAAACAACTACTTTCAACACTATTTCAGTAACATAAAACAACTACTTTCAACACTATTTCAGTAACATAAAACAACTACTTTCAACACTATTTCAGTAACATAAAACAACTACTTTCAACACTATTTCAGTAACATAAAACAACTACTTTCAACACTATTTCAGTAACATAAAACAACTACTTTCAACACTATTTCAGTAACATAAAACAACTACTTTCAACACTATTTCAGTAACATAAAACAACTACTTTCAACACTATTTCAGTAACATAAAACAACTACTTTCAACACTATTTCAGTAACATAAAACACTACTTTCAACACTATTTCAGTATCATAAAACAACTACTTTCAACACTATTTCAGTAACATAAAACAACTACTTTCAACACTATTTCAGTAACATAAAACACTACTTTCAACACTATTTCAGTAACATAAAACAACTACTTTCAACACTATTTCAGTAACATAAAACACTACTTTCAACACTATTTCAGTATCATAAAACAACTACTTTCAACACTATTTCAGTAACATAAAACAACTACTTTCAACACTATTTCAGTAACATAAAACACTACTTTCAACACTATTTCAGTATCATAAAACAACTACTTTCAACACTATTTCAGTAACATAAAACAACTACTTTCAACACTATTTCAGTAACATAAAACAACTACTTTCAACACTATTTCAGTATCATAAAACAACTACTTTCAACACTATTTCAAATACATTAAAGGTGGAGAAAACCACTACTATCAACACTATTTCAGATAATTATATCTGAAGAAAACCACCACTTTCAACACTATTTAAATTACAACACATTAAGTATTGTTTGGCTTGTGGTCAGAAGCCAATGACCGCAACTACTTGCCCACCCATGCTAATCTAGACGCCAAATTACAGACAAACTGTATCACATAACTGCAAGGAAGTATTGATGACATATTGAGGTGATAGACACCAAATGCAGAAGTTTTTTAATGTCTAGTCAAGCCCATTTGTATTGAAGACAATACATATGTACTTAATATTGTATATATGAATAATAAAGAATCTGATTTGAATTAAAGCTTTTACTTTTATAAATTATGCCTACAGAAATTTAGTGACCAATATGTTGAAGTTGTTTTCTATGTTAATTTTGTAATTAACTGTACTTGGGCTTAACTATTTTTCAGGTATTTTTTTTCAGCTACGGTATATCAATGGAGACTATTTTGTGGATTGACTGATTGGATGAGAGAATGTGAACCAATATTATTTTCAACAATTCGAGCTGAACAAATTCAAAATTAAACTTTGTCTTTAAGATTAAGGAAAACTCTTGGCATAGTGATGGAAGTCATTTATGCTGAAAATCATGAAATTCACTAGAAGCTAAATACAGTCGAACTTCGCTAGCTCGAACTCGGATGGCTCGAATATCATGGATCGCTCTAACTGTTTTTTTTAGGCCAGTCAATTTTGCCATTAATTCCTTGTCAAATAAACCCTAATTTCTCAAACAGTCTAACAATTTTTAATGGTCCCATAATGATAAATCAGTACAAATTACCTTTTCAAACTAGCACTCAAATTCATCGGAAGTGTCAAACATTAAACAAGGCCTAATTACAATATCCAGATACAAGAAAAATACCTGTACTGCATAACTGTTTACCCAACAATTATTATTTAGCTGTGGTTTGATTATTAACCGTTAATTACGATATATGAAGAAAGATTTTGGAACCCGAGACTTGTGCCGCTGATTGTACCAAGCTTTTCTACCTGTTTCTGAAACTCACAAATAAATTTTAACAATTAACATTTTTTTTGCCTGAGCAAGCAATTTAGGCTTGCGTTTTGTATTAATTCTACCTACATAAATGTATACACACAATCAATGCACATGTTATACTGGTGAAGCAAATAGTAAAAACAAACTATTTTCATTCTACATTTGGTCAGGCCAAAAAGGAAAGAATATCGACACCTCAAACTCAACTGGACATTTGCATCTGTTCAACAAACCATCTGTAGGATGACTTTAAAAATGACTAATTCCCTTAGCATACCATATTTCTCATTTTACAATCACTATGCTGATGGACTATTAATTCTGAGGGTATCATCCACACAGTAGTCAGTGTTTCGGCGTTGATATGGTTTATTAGATATATTTATGTCTGACTGGGGTTATTTTGTTTAACGCCCCCTTCAACAATATTTAAGTGAAATAGTGGCAGTCAGTTTTATTGGTGGAGGAAAACTGAGTACTCGGAGAAAACCACAGACCTTGCAAGTTGCTGTCAAACTTTATCACATAAAGTTGAATCAAGTATAGCTCACCATGAGCGGAATTCGAACATTAGTAGTGATAGGCACTGTTTGCATGTGTAGTTGTAACTCCAACTACCATATGATCACAACCACGATGGCCATTGAATGTAATTTATTAAAACTAAAGTCAGTATCCCTCATACATGTGTACATTTTGTATGTAAATTTAGATTATTTTGCCTATCCTGTTTAGGCACATTGGTTTACTTGAATTTATTTAGCAGACACAAGACCAGACATCCAATGCATCATACGATCAAGACGGCACCTCCATGTGGAATAGAAAACATTTATGATTATGCAGTTCTATATCCAAAAATACCAGTTTAAAAGTAAAAACTGTCCACGAATAAAATTAAACCAACTTGTTTACATTTTTCCTGATTAATGCATTGAAAGTCTTCTCATTTTATATTACACAAGACATTTATTTTCTCACCATTGCCTGTTTTGACTATTTGTATATGTGTTATGCTTATTAAATTAGATATCCACATATGCAAATACCTCCTAAAATAGTAAACAGTAATATATAACAATTTTGTCAAATATAAACACACACTTCTAAACTTGTAAGGGAGACCAAACATACTGCAAACAAGGATAAGCACGACCAGAGTGTAACAACCTAGCGCGAATGGGGAGCAAAACATCATAGCACGAATTGACACAAGAGAATATCGAGCTGGTGCGAAGGGCCATAAGGTCGATTACGAACACACAAAAGTTAGAAACAACCCGGATTCGGTCGTGGAATCAGGTCTCGTTTCGCCCGTATGTCTGCCCGCACATCGGCATTTTTATTTTTTCCGCGATTCGTTCGACAGATCGTACTTTTTTTTTACCTGAATTATGAATATTACATGTTCAATGATGATATTACAGCTTAAGGGTGCTCACAAATGTCAAACAACATCACATTTTGAGTGACAACTAGTAAAAATTAATTATCTCTTCAAATTTAGCGGTAATGGTTAACGTTGATTTTACATGATCGGCTTTGCGCTTAAACCACGGAAAGATAACTCTAAATGACCGGAAGTGATCATTCAGGGGATACTACCCTTTTCCCGCCACTTTTTAAAAATCGCTTGTGGATTACAAAATATCAAATTATATATTTTTTTTTCCATTAAATTCAAATTCAAATTCAAATAGTTTATTGATAGTAAACCATACATTGGCATGCATCAAGACAATACAATATAATTATAATACATTACATAAATATGGATAAGTAAAAGATATGCATATAATAATGATATGAAGTGTATTAAATTATTCACAGGGACCCAATGTCTAGGGTCAATGGGAAGCACCACCACCGAACCCAAACGCCGAATTCCTGTGAACTATGCATTACGTATATTGTTTGCGTCTTTTAAAAATTTGCAAATTTGTTTTGTTTTGAATAGATCCTTAGGGTCAAGAATCTCTCTGATAAGATCATCGTCAGTTCTAATACTTTGGAACAATGTATTGTAGCTATTTCTGATATTCTGGTATTTAGGGCAATGTAATATAAAATGTTTTTCATCTTCAACCGATGAGGGACAAAATTTACAAAGACGTTGCTCGCGAGGAGTGCCATTGTAGCGACCTGTTTCTATATTAAGACTATGTGCACTTATTCTTATTTTTGTAAGAAAATATCTGTGTTCTTTTGAAAGGGGAAATTCCAAATAGTTTTGTAATTTAAAAATGCTGAGAATGTTGCTGAGAAAATGTATCTTGCCCGTTTTATTTTTTCGAATGTTTTCAAACTGTTTTAGCATTTTTCTCCGAGATGTCCAATGATGATAATTCAATTCAATTTTTTGTTTAATAGAGTTTAAAGGTTTTTTTAAAGATTTGTTGAGTTTCTTGTCTTCAATAAAGGCTGATCTTAACAGAGAGTTCCTCGACTCATTGTTGAATTCAATTCTTTGACGTCTATTGTAATATTTAAACATCAATATAAATGATTTAAAACAGGCTGGAAACGTACCCAATTCAGCATTGATAGCAAGATTGGAAGCTTTACCATGAATTCCAAGAATATTTTTAAAAATCATGTTTTGTATCTTTTCAAATGGTAATTTGGCCAAGATGTCGAGGTTCAAGTTGAAGTCTGCTAACCAGATTTCTGACCCATATGTAATAATAGGTAGGATTACAGAGTTATATAACTTTATCCAAATTTTGACTGAAAATTTATCTAATTGAGATATCTTGGATTTTAATGAGTAGAACGCTTTTCTGGCTTTGTCAGCAAGGTTTTCACTTGCATATTTCAATAAACCTGTGTTTTTAAACACTATCCCTAGATATTTATATTTGTCTGTAATTTCAATAATATTATGACTATAAAAGAAACCAAATGTGTTATCTGGGATCTCTTTTTTACAGAAAACAATATAGTTATCATAGAAATATGCATACAATAAAAGAAAGAAAAAGATATAAGAACATATGTATAAGAATAAAATAAAACAAACCTTATAAAAATTGGATAATTGTTATTAATAATAATAAGTCGTATAAAAGTCCATTGGTAGCTGAATGGTATTTTTACATATTAACTAGTTTCTTAAAGAGTTGCTAATCTTCTTAATTATTTGTTTTTGACATACACAATCAAATAAAGTTTGGTTTCTTAATGATGAAATTTCAAGTAAAATGATATTGTCACATATTTTCCATCAGAAGCCCAATTAAAATTCAATGGTAGAGGAACAACCCCATCCTCCCTCTTCTTCATTTCATGTTGTGATTGTTATAAATCATATGCCTAAGTGAGAATGAATGTCTAATTTTCATTTGTATCATTTGTTGTTCAAATACTTAAATGCTAATGGAAGAAACACAATTTTCATAAACATTTGAAATAAAAATGAAATAATTTTGTATATGTACTACAAAGCACTTAAAGAAATGAATGAACACATATTGTTGCTGATCAGTCAATTTATGAAATGCAAATTTCATGATTAATTGGTGTAGATATTTTCTAGATTTATTACTGATATTTATACACAATAAGATAAAATTGGTGCCACTTTAATTAATTTCCAATGTTTCTAATCATTTTCCCTTTGTTTGTTAACTTATGTCGTCTATTTTTATTATATAATTGAAACAAGTACAGCTGCCAAGAATAAAAGTTCAGCAGTTTCATCAACTATTTTTTTTTCTGTTTTTCCATTTCCATTAAAGCCTTTTTTTCTGCCAGTTTCTTCCGCTGAGCAGCAATTTTTTCTGGAGTGAGATTAAAATCTGGTAAATCTTCATCATCTAAAATTGAAACAAAACATTTCAATGATTGATTGTAAGCCAATGGATTAAAGTACAAAATTACAAAAAGTTTTCGATACTATACCAAACCCATAGTTTATAAAGCAAGTTATTTGATTAAATGTGTTCCTTGAGATAAACGTATTGTCTAAAAACGCAATATAAAAATGAATTTACATTCTCTTGATCCAGAATTTGTTATCTGGTGTAATACTGTTAATCAACATATTATCGTGTGTCATAGTGTTAACAAACATATTGTCATGTGTCATATTGTTACCAAACATACCATGTGTCATTCTATTAACAAACATATTATCCTGTGTCATATTGTTAGCAAACACAATTTTTTTTATCTCCCTTGGTCGCCTGCTTCCCTCCTGGTAAATCACTATTATAATTCATCAATTTAATTTGTATTATGTATTCTAATCATTGTAATCATTGTATGAAATTATATACCCACAAGGGTCCTTCATTGGTTTAATAAAGTATTTCTATTTCAGGGTAAATTTGTATTTTTATTTCAATTTGAGTCATTTCAGTATATCTTTTCAAAGCAACTATTATAGGACAAGGCATATAATGGCATAGTTTGTACTATTTATAGGACAACATTGTTTGTACTATTTAATGACCTCATGTGACACCATTCCAATAATCAAGAACCAAGAATCTTTATTTGTCATAAAACCTTAGTTGACACAGTGGTACAGAGATCTAGAGTTTGACATAATAGATAATAAATAAGTTTGACATAATAGATAATAAATAATAATAATAACACAAATGAAATGAATTTGTTGGACACAGAGATATATGGTTAACCAGGAGGACTAGCATGATATTGTAGGTTACGAATGAATTTACACAGTATCGTTAGTTTTGATTTATTTTTAATTTAGAATAATTGGCCAAATTTCTTAATTCCATGTGTCTTAGAGTTACAATAAGATAGAAATAAAAAAACTTTTAAAAGAAACTACCCATAGTACTTTGATTCTATGAGAAGTGTAAGACTTATAAATGGGATATTGTTGTAGCATTATATAAGATATAAACAATACCACTCACCGTCCGATGGAAGACGGTCTTGTTCATTCTCCATAGCTCTCGTTCTTTTGTTTAATTCCACAGCCACGACCTTTGAGGCAGCATCTGATGTAATATTTTCACCAGCCTGTTTCATAGGATTAGGTTGATCACCCATGTTCAAATCTGAATCGTTCAATAAGTTAATATCTTCTGAATGCCTGCGTTTTGTGGCCAACTAAAAATAAATGGTTTAACACAGGTAAGATTTATGTGTATGTGTAGTTAAATACTAAAATCTACTGACGTGTAAATGTACTAGTATGTTAATAAATATCAATATGTTTTGAAGCTATAAAACTAACATTTTATTGTACATTAAGAACAACGCGAAATAACAACTAATCAATATCTTATTTGGACAGACTTTAAAATTAAATGTCACGAAATCAATAGATGATAAATGCATGAATCAACGTTTTAAGCCATCGTTCTTGTACACAACATATAAGTATATTCGTTGTAACTATTGCATTCACTCTCGAATTGGTAAACATTTGCTTAATAGAATTCAAAGCAGGGGATTCCCAACTATTACAATTAGAAGGTTTGAATAACATATTGATAAAAAAAATGTCTGCAAATATAAAAATGCAAAAAAAAAAGGACATCCCACCTGTGACAAACGTATATATATATAACAACCAATGAGAATAAACCATGTTAGAAATTTCTAGAATTCCCAAATTAGGGTAATTCCTGCTATATAAACCTCAAAAATTTATTAAATGCCGATTACAAGCAACCGACCATAAGAAACACTTTGTTTTTTATAAAATAAGAAAAAGGAAAGGTATATTAGAATATGTCTGACTTCAGTGATATTTATATCGAGTCTCTCAGTCGTAATATTGAAGGAGAGGAACATACGAATAAAGACTGTGAGGTCATCAAGCTCCCGGCTTTTATCAATGATCATTTGGAAAAAATTTTCTGGGTGTTTGTCCGTCATTGCGTATGTGGAGAAAAAAAAGATGCCCATGCGGACATCAACAATGTTCCAATTAGTGTGCCAAGAGACGGCTTCGACATTCACACGTCCAGCAACTGTGACCTTTATATAAATTTTAGATATAACGGACACACAAAAGTATACATAATTGAAAGACGATGTTACTGCAGAAACGAAAACATTTCTTACCCAGGACAATAAGGTATGCCTTTTTTTCTTTATATATTTATTGTTATGGTGTATCATGTGCATGAATTGTACTATAATATGGTTAGAATTTGGCTTAGGGTTATGGTGTTTAACGCCACTTTCAACAATATTTCAGTTATATCATGGCGATAAGTTTTATTGATAGAGGAAACCGGAGAAAATCACCAACCTGTCGCAAGTCACTTTATCACATAATATTTGATCGAGTACCCCTCGCATGAGCGGGGTTCAAACTCGCAACGTTAGTGGCGATAGGCACTGATTGCATATGTAGCTGTAAATCCAACTAACCATACTTGATCACGACCACAAGGAGATTATGTGGTGAAAGCCACTTCTAATATTTCACTTGTATATTGGATGTCAATTTTAATAAGAAGGAAATTGGATAACCCGGAGAAAACCACTGACCTCCATTAAGCCATTGACAAACTTTATCACATTATACTGTATCGATTACAAATCGACACAACCTGTTCGGAACAGAAATCATAACTTTAATGGTGATAGTCACCGATATAAGTAGATGTAAATTCAACTATCATACGAACACGACCATAAACGACAAAATTCATAATAAGAAAATATTTCATAGCAAAGTGCACAATATAGTTGTTTCATGTCCTCGTGACATTTTAATCTAATCTTTATTTAATGCTAAATTTTACCCCGAACGATTGAGGACATATACAAGGAATATATACAAACAAAGATATATCTACAACGATAGGTAAACAAGTTCAAATCAAATCAAATAAGTTTTATTTAAAGTCGAAATATCTATAACTCATAACATAAGCTCTAGTGAGCTTTTGAAATCAAATACAATATTTGGTTATTCTGTTTACTATGATAGCGAACTAGTCTATTTATTTTAACACAATATGGCTTGCTTCTATAAAGGGGGAACAATTTATTTGCACACATCAGACAGGAATATGAAATGATAGTCTTGTACATCAACACCAACCATTACTTATTCATTTAAAGCCAGTCTAAATAGTAAAAAGAGTGGCACAAACACAGTATTACTTGAGGAAATTGCATTAGATTTTGACCTGTGAAATTGATATTTACTGTATTTATAAATGGGAAGGATAATTTGATACATGTACCAACATATAATTGACCATGTAATATTACGAAATATAAAATTAATTTATCAAACGTACACTACCCAACCAAGAAAATCAAATTAATGCTTATTTGCATATTTACAAAGCAAGTTATACTGTTCTATTTAAACTCCAACAAGGGTAAGAAAGGTAATATCTATTTTTATCAGTATGCTTATTGGATGTTCGATAACACATACCGTACGTTTGATTTTATGTGATTCATTTCGTATTCGGTAATGGCATATGCAAGCCCGCTTTACCTAGAAGATGACATTAGTGTCGAAGAAGTGCATTACAGTCCACAATGTTGGATGGTCAGAACACCGTACAACCTAAATGGACAACATGTGCTTATCTTTGTCAGAAAATGTGTCTGTAAGAAATATGAAAATACGTATAGGCATGGGATTGATTTTGAATATGACGACTTAGACGTGGATGGGGTTTTTATACATTTTCATGGAAACTGTTTTCATCGACGTATGGCATTTACAAGACGACGACGAATATATATTTTTGAAACACACTGTAATTGTGAATACGAACAAATTTCTTATCATTAAGGAATTTTGAAATGCAGAGAAAAGGTAAAAGATTTTAAAAAAATGTGTTATGTTTTTTACTTCAAGTGCTTTATTGTTAATTGTACATGAAAATATTTAAACAAAAACAAAAAGGTAGTTTTATTTTGCATTTAAACGACATGAGACTAATCTTACAAAAATATGGAAATTAAAATACATCAAGTCCACAAAAACAATATAATATAACAAAATGAAATCATCTTACCACAAGATCTGAAATCGATTTCCAAACCCTTTCTTATGTTCAGTGTGACTAGAACGTTGGACTATACAATACTGAACTTAAAAGGGCGTTTCGCTTTATTAACAATTGGATGAATTGTGTTGCTCTTGTTTTCAATTACTTTGATGACGAGTTATTGAAACCACTTACGTGACAGTTGTATGTATGACAAAACTTATTTATAATATACACTACTTACTATGTTAATGTAATTGTTTCATTGCACATACAGTGCTTCGTGAATTAGTAAATATATACATTATATATTTTTCAGAATATTAAAAGGAAGACAAAAAGATATCCAAATCTCCTAACAGACAAACTGCAAGACAACTGTTATCACCATTGCATCACAGCTGTTGATAATTTCAGAATGTTTGAATCAATATGTAACATTTATATCATAATGATAAATTATTTTGACATTAATCAATTTTGTTGCTTAATACGAGGAGTTTACATGAATATCTAACTTGTTCAATTAAAACAACTCAACACACACAAAAACCTTCAAAGGTTTGTATAATGCCTAAATATTAAACGTACAAACAATCTTACTTTCACTTGGGTTATTGTTATTAATTTTTCAGTTATATCACAAATACCATACTGTCATACTTATTAGTTGAGAAGTGTTGATCACCATTATGCACAATTTTCTAACTACATCGTGACTACCAAACTTATTGGGAAAAGAAAACACAGACAGTTATATTGATATAGTGACATAATCTCAGGAGATGTGGAAAACTTGTTGATAATTGTCTCATTTTATTCTCATACGTTTGGCCATTGCATTATCTGTCTTTCAGCTTATGGCTTCTGAATACTCCTTTCAAACTTTTAAAAAATTAAATATATATAGCTTTTTGTATTGATTAAAAATACCCCAAGTATCTTAAGCAAAAAATAGAGTTTTATTATATGTATTGCACATACACGCTTTATCAACAATTGGATGAATTATGTTGCTCTTGCTTTAAATTACACATGACGAGTTATTGAAACCACTTACGTGACAGTTGTATGTATGACAAAACATATTTATAATATACACTACTTACTATGTTAATGTAATTGTTTCATTGCACATACAGTGCTTCGTGAATTAGTAAATATATGCATATATTTTTTTCAGAATTTTCACATGTTCTTAGATAACAATAAATAGTTTAATTGTATGGATTCAAAAATGCGATAAACTGTTAGAAATACTGGCTATATTTAATACTATATGATTTGACGAAGAATTGTTTTTGTATTGTAGTCATTCTATCTAACTAACACCAGTCTTTAACCGTATAATGTTAAATGTCTTTCAACACGTCATATCAAACTACAGAACAATACGTTACATACTACTTTATTCCTGAAGGAATACATCTTAAGAGTGTTTTAATATACCTATAAATAAACCGTACATAATACAAATGCAGATTATTGATCTGACGTGTGAAAATAGGCGGAGCATATTTACATTTATCCAGTTATGTTGCATAAGGTGGAGTCAATTCAGATTGGCAATATTTAGATTTTATAGTCTCTAAAGGTTTCAAATTAAGTATATACGATATTACAACAACACGAACTAAATAATAATAATAATATACTGGAAAATTAATACAAAAATAAATAATTGTATTACAATGGGCAATAGAAATGGTGTAGAAACACCAAAGGTAACAGAAGAAGAACATTTTAGTGAATCGTGTCGTATAGTATATACAGAAACAACAGCAAATGGTGCTCGTAAGTTTGTTAGAAAGTGTTCTTGCAGGCGGAAGAATCTTCTATCTAAAGAATTTTATCACCATTCTAATAGGTGCGATTATCTTTGGCGGAAAGTTATGGAGGATGTATAATCAAAATGATATGCTGGTGTGGAAGACCACGTCGGTCTTTTTTTTGGTAAGGTTGATATAATTTAACCAAATGAAATATTTTCAATTTCACAATTATATGATATATGGTGAATTAGGTAGATATCCGGTCGAAATCGACATTAAAATTAGAATTATTTCTTTTTGGGCAAAACTTATTTGTGGAAAACAATCCAAAATATCATGCATTATGTATAGTTTATCACACCATTTGTATTTGCAACAAAATTTCGATATTAAATGGATAAAGATTTTTGAAACAATATTAAACGAAACTGGTTTTTCTAATATATGGCAAACGCAAACTTTCAAAAGCATCGAGTGGCTAAAACAAAATATGAAACAAACATTGTTAGACCAGTTTTTACAGGATTGGAATTCGTCAGTCCATAATTCCCCTAAAGCATTTAATTATAGAATTTTCAAAACTGATTTTAAATTTGAAGAATATTTTAATTATTTTAAATGAACAAAATCCCCTTCTTTTATGTAAATTTAGAACTACAAATCATAATTTGCCCATAGAAAAGGGAAGAAGGAGTAATATTCCGAGGGAAAATCGCTATTGCGAACTTTGTCAAAAGAATCAAATTAGACGAATATCATTACATATTTGAATGTACCCATTTAGGCGAAAAACGTACTTCACTACTTCCAAAACATCTAATTGAACGTCACAATATAATAAAATTCTAAAATTTAATGACTAGTGAACGGAAACCAATCCTGCAAAAACTATGTAAATTTTTTTGATATATAAATATGATAGTGTGTCCATCCTTCCATCTGTCGATTTACTGTACTTGTATATATTGTATATAGTTTAATCTGTTCATTTATTTGTAACTTCTCTGTATATGTGCTATGCACTGTCAGTTTGAGAAAAAAAGATATACAAAAAATGTATATAACGAGAAAGCATTATATCCATAGCCTATTATAATTTCTATCAATCTAGTACAAAAATCACAAAAATGTATAAAATAATTTTATACGTCTAATATTGGCAAGAGTAGTTATTATATTTGACCCATTCAATCCACGGCGTCGACCCAATTAAAATAACAACATTAAGCAATATAAATCTTCTGTCTGTTAATATCCCACCACCATATAACTGAGATCGATATAGCTGAGATACTACTAAATTTGGCGTTAAACACCAATCAATCAATTAATTTCCACTTTAAAAATGTATTTAATGAGCACTCATCAGTATCGTTTATTCATTTACATGTTGGGATTTTTCAATATATAAAAATAACTACAAACCTAATTTTAGATTTGTCTTTTGTAATTGCGTATCACATGGCATTTGAATAACAATACTCCTATTTGTAAAACCATGTGGGAGTAAAAAGTAATAGCAATATATTGGATTGGGAGGAGTCAAATCATAGTATACATTTTTAAATTAGTAGAATCGCAATGAATCCAAAAATAAATACTATTTATAGAAATATAGCCAATCAAATTGTAGAAGCATGTATCGTGAAGCATTGAATGGAACATTCCATTACGAATATTATACAAGACTTTTTCTTCAATCAATAATCTATCACTGAAAGAGTTTACTGGCTGCTGGTACGACTATAAGTCCAGCACATTCAGCTTATACAAGAAGATGAGTAATGAAACTACAACGGAAGGCAATATTTTGGTAGAGGAGCACTATCATCCACGCTGCTCTATGACATTTATGGGGATGAAATATGGGTTACGACAGTTCATCCGATATTGTATCTGTTGCCGTAATTTACCTGCTAAAATATTTAAGCACCTACCAAGCTGCTCTTACACAAATGCACAAACTGTAAATGGCGTAAACATATATATATTCTGCGACTGTGATAAACAAAACCAGTCATATATGCGGTAAGTTAGTGTTAAATAATAGTCTTAATGGTTAGATGTTTTGATGAATCAAAACCTTAAATGTCTTATTAGATAAATAGTGTTAAAACTGTAATACCTTACGTAAGAAGTATATATCATTTTAGAAAAGGGATTGATCAACTCTTATTTATTCATTTTGTTCGATTCTACTTATATGAAAATGTAATATTACAGTCTGATAACATTTCTGTACCACATGTGCTATCTATCCTTCTTCGCTAGCCAAAGGTTGTGTGCTCATCCTTGCTGAAGAGGATGGGAGGTTGTTCGTAATCATTGGTTAATTAAGATGTTATCAATGGAACAGGAAAGAAGATTGAAAGCATACAGTTCCATTAATCATTTTTAGGGAAATAAATGGAGTTTTTCCTGTTTACAGAAGTTAAGAATTATCGAAACAAGTTTAAGTGCAAATCTATTTCAGAAACACGCCGGGACACCAAGTTTTTATTATTTCTTGGTTAGATTTAAAATTTCATCCGGGATTTCGAATCCCATTGATTAGAAAAAAATTGCCATTTGTTCTCACTGTCAAAATGCATCCTATGGTTTTCATTGTCCGTTCAAAGTCAAATGTTGTTAATACGAACATTCCAAATACTATGACCCTAATTGTGATTAGTGTGATTATAGACAATTTTTGCGGTCATATCATAAATAATGTTATTCCTCATAAGGTTTAATAACCAGTCATATAGTAAATACTCCAACACCTCATTTTTTTATCTAGTGTATCCATTAACTATTATATATTTTACTTACAGGTAGACAACGGCTTGAGATCCGGAATATTTTCAACAAAAGCCATACACATCAACATTCATATTGAATTACGGAAGATGAAATTTAAAATACTGCCACGGTGAAAATATATTTGTGTATATGATTTATTTTTATGTTTACTTTATGGTGTGTGATCAGTTGCCTAGAAATATAGTTTTCAAACTTTTAAAGAGGAATTAACACTGGAATATTTCATAAAAAGACATTGAGAAAGCTTAGAAAAAAAAACAATCTGACAGAATGAGATCGTGTCAATAATGATAATATTGTAGAGAAAAGTAATAGACATTTACTTCTTTTAATAAATATTGAAATTAAAGGAAAAAATCAAAGTCAAAATCATGAACAGTACTGGTATCATTGTTTTATTAACCATCTGTGACCATACATTCATATAACACAGATTAAACAAGATATATTTGTAAAGTAAAGGTAATTGAATTTTTGTTATCGTTTAAATGTTTTCGAAAGAAAGTAGGATAGGTTCAATTGAAAAAAAAACCAACTTCCTAATTGAATATGTTTTCCACATGATCTAGATTACTGAGTCATTCACATTCCAAACAATAATGGGACATTTGTTTGCAATATTTTTATATACAAGTGAGTCATTGAACATTTTATATAATATATTATTTTGAATCTATTGTTAATCAAATTTACCATGCAATTTCAATTAAAGCAACTTTAATAATGACAATATTTTGTACAACTATATATGTTTTAAATAAACTATTTGATCTTTTGAACAAAACGAAATCATTGCTATGCGGTTTTTTTTAAGAATAATACCAGAATAATATCAGAAAAAAACAGCTTGAACTATTAACATGCACATGTAAAGACATTTTATATAAAGGTTAATAGCAGAATGCCAATCGTAGGAATATAGTAAATACATCTATAGTGATTATATTGATTGATTGGTGTTTAACACCAACTTTAACAGTATGTCAACTATACCGTGGCGTGTATCGTTATTGTAAGATGAAGAACACCAATATAGGCAATGTTCTTTTATGTTTGACTTTTACCTTTAGGTGTTATAACTTAATGATAAAAATATAAATCACAAAATACCAGAATAGTTCTAAAAATCGAATTGGAAAATCGTAGAATCAAAAACAATTCAAGAATCATAACTTTCAAACATTGCAATTGAATCTCATTCCATGTAATATTTCTGTCCTGGGGATACATTTTCGCAAATATTGTAGTTCATGAAAAGAAGGGAGATTTGAGCCAATAAGCTAAACCCTGTCACGTTTTATTGAAGTGCCTTTACCAAGCCAGAAAATGAGCGGTCATAAATATGTGTTCCGAGAGTGTGGTAATGTTTGTTTTTCATTTTATTGTTACATAACAAGTAGCTATCAGTATACATAGTGAATACGTAGATCTCCATCGATCAAATAAATAACAAATACAAATCATATGCAAATTTGTTTCAACTCAAAAGTCAACACACGGCCACAGAAATAACAACATAAAAACAATACACAAGAACGGTCATGAATAGTTGTAGGTTGAATACTAAAAATATGAAGGTCAGATCTGTACAAGTTTCCCGTCGGGATAAATATGGAAAACATATATTTAAAGTCACCTCACTCGGCATGCATTTATGCTTGAGCTATGCACTAACAGGAACCATGATAAGAACAATTTTAACATACCAAAGGGAGTTAAACAGAAGTCGTAAATCGAAGAAGGGTAGACAATATAATGGGCAATAACACCATTTAAGAGAAAAAACAGCTTGAACAATTAACATGCACATGTAAAGACATTTTAGATAAAAGTTAATATCAGAATGTCAATCGTAGAAATATAGTAAATAAATCTATAGTGATTGATTCTATTGATTAGTTGGTGTTTAACGCCAACATTAGTAGTATTTCAACTACACTGACAAGAACATGATAAGAACAATTTGAAGATACCAAAGAGTGCTTTCAGTTTTGATTTTGGAAATGTTGTGGCGGTGTGGTATGTTTTTTTCCTCATTTTATGACATTAACTTGTCAGTTTTGAATGACCTTATAATGCATATTTAAACTTTATTTAATCTCCAGATGTTGTAAAACAATCCGTATGTTCATGTTTTAAGAAGAGTTTGAACATACCAAAGGGGTAATCAGAATCTGTATATCGAAGGAGAACAGACAACTCAATGGCCAAAAGGAAAACGGTGACAACTTGGAAATGTCTGATAGAATAAATTCCGTCTTTAGCAAATAAAATTTCCATTACAGAATGAAAATACATTTTGATTTTTAGACATCATAAATCTGTTTCAAAAAGTACATTGGACATATTTACTAAATTAATAGAAGAAAAAACAACAGATAACACAACAATGTTTTCTCATTGACTCGTTTATAAACTAGAGGAAACTTTACTATACAAATCTTTCAATTACCAAAATATTTAAATATACGTCCTGGTCACACATTTATATAACGTAAATGTTCTATGCTATAAAATAAATAGTAGCAATGTCATTTGGTTAGAATTTGAAGAAACTACACTTTTGTTTATCATGTCTACCATCATAACTACTTCCTAAGAAAACGTATAATACTAATTTGAAAGTGTAGTGTACAATGATGCCAGTGAAACCTAAAATAAAAACAAATAAATGAAATAATAGATCAGACAACACCAGCTTCCTTACAAAAATGAAGAGCAAAACCAGGTGTTCATGAAAGGCAATATTCTTTATCTCCAACTAATAGCGCTTATTGGGACGCCATTATCGGTTTATAATATATCTAATAATCAAATATGCCTACAGACAGTTTTAACCTGGAAATCCCAGGGTGTTGCATAAGTTTATGATGACGACAATAAAACACATTGAGATATGTCATATTACAAAAATCATTTGACCTCGTAACAGAAACAGTCAATTCACGCATCTGAATGCACTGATCCCATACACGGGAAGATAGGGCCACTCCTTCTCAAACACTGGAAATATATCACGTGAAACTTATTCAATCTCGCTTGTCGTAGCATGCAACCATAAAATACCACACTTTCGGAACAATTCCAAAACCCAATTGAAATAAATTTTAGAACAGAACAGCGTATGACCGAAGACCAACGAAATTGATATGTGTATTATATAAATGCATATTATCATTTTCATTAAACAGTACTTTCTAATCTGTGAACTGTGATAAAATTACATTAACGTTCAAGCTAGCGAAAATGTGTCAACCATTATGTTTAAAAGGTATACATACATAAATGTCATTGTACGAATGCTGATAAATATGCTGATTTTAATAATCTACCTTCGTATTTTAAGGATATCGTTTTATGCGATTATTTGAGAGTAGTCAGGCTCATTTGTGTGTCCTTTTCAATTCATTCAAATATACGCCTTAAGTAATGTTAAATGATAACTCAACCGATAGACCAATAAAACTCGAGAGGAGGGGCTTAACTTGTGTCTTATATATGCCATCTTTGGTACGATGTTCACATCTTCACAAGAAATATACGTGGCGTAATTAGAGAAATGGATAACAATACTGTTCCAGTACTCGAACATATATATGGTGAAGAACATACGAAAGCAGAATGTTGTATAGAACAAATCTATGAAAAAACTGTCAATGGACTCATATACTATATTTTCGAAAGAAAATGCAAATGTAATAGGCATTTAGCATTGAAGGAGTTCTGGCATAAACTTAGCCGTTGTACTTATAGCAGTAGGCGTTGTGACAATGGATTTATTATAAAGGAACGTTGCGCATGTAGCGATCAACACATTGGTTATACAAGATAAGGTAAATATGATGCATTAGTAAATATCACACTGAATAAAGGTATAGTAACTTGGAAACTGAAAAAAATATATATATTGGTGTAAAAACTGTCTGTATGAATACCGAGTTTATTAAATTAAATAATGACTACTTTGAGGAAGAAGTGTTAGTTTTTCAATGAAGAAGATTTTAATGATCAAATCATAAGAATGGTACGAGGCTTGTGTCAAATGTCAAAGACCTTTACCACTGTATTGCACAAGCCCTTACATGTTATTCCGACATTCGACATCATGACTTGGTTAACCGTTACATTCTCATCATTTAACGTTGAGTAAGCAGAGGAAAGTTTATCAAGACACATGTCGTCTACATTAAATTAGATATCTATGTTTTTGTTGTTATTACTTCTCGATAACTCTGCCGGTTAAATATTAGTCCACGGAGGGTATCATGTGCCCAGTAGTGAGTGTTTCAGCACTGACATGGTTTATCTGATATATCAATTATTGAAACGTGCAGTTCCTATATAATGTATTTATTATTAAAACTAAGTTTTTCCTTCTTCAGGCATGTACGACCATATCCGAATTTGGCTTTCCTTTTGAGTGCCTTTGTTTTCTTTCCAGAAAAGTATCGTATGTTCTAAATTAAATATCTACGTGCCTATTATCATCACGGATTTTTTTATGCGAGAAAAACTACCCATGCTTCTAGAGTACCTTCTGTATAGTGGTCGCCATTGCATTGTATGTCATTCGATTTACAAATTGTGATACATTCTTTGGTATTATCAAACTTTTCATTACGAAGCTACAAGCTGACTATTATATTCATGAAAATAGAATAAACAAATAATAAACAAATAATAAACAAATTGACGCATAATGAATGTCATTGCAAACCCCATCAAGGTAAATGTATAGATTCTTGATTTACCAATCATTGCTGACATGGCTACTTAGTATTGACTAGAATGCATAGATTCTTGATTTACCAATCAGTGCTGACATGGCTATTTAGTATTGACTAGAATATATAGATTCTTGATTTACCAATAAGTGCTGACATGACTACTTAGTATTGACTAGAATGCATAGATTCTTGATTTACCAATCAGTGCTGACATGGCTACTTAATATTGACTAGAATGTATAGATTCTTGATTTACCAATCAGTGCTGACATGGCTACTTAGTATTGACTAGAATGTATAGATTCTTGATTTACCAATCAGTGCTGACATGACTACCTAGTATTGACTAGAATGTATAGATTCTTGATTTACCAATCAGTGCTGACATGGCTACTTAGTATAGACTAGAATGTATAGATTCTTGATTTACCAATCAGTGCTGACATGACTACTTAGTATTGACTAGAATGTATAGATTCTTGATTTACCTATCAGTGCTGACATGGCTACTTAGTATTGACTAGAATGTATAGATTCTTGATTTACCAATCAGTGCTGACATGGCTACTTAGTATTGACTAGAATGTATAGATTCTTGATTTACCAATCAGTGCTGACATGACTACCTAGTATTGACTAGAATGTATAGATTCTTGATTTACCAATCAGTGCTGACATGGCTACTTAGCATTGACTAGAATGTATAGATTCTTGATTTACCAATCAGTGCTGACATGGCTACTTAGTATTGACTAGAATGTATAGATTCTTGATTTACCAATCAGTGCTGACATGGCTACTTAGTATTGACTAGAATGTATAGATTCTTGATTTACCAATCAGTGCTGACATGGCTACCTAGTATTGACTAGAATGTATAGATTCTTGATTTACCAATCAGTGCTGACATGGCTACTTAGTATTGACTAGAATATATAGATTCTTGATTTACCAATCAGTGCTGACATGGCTACTTAGTATTGACTAGAATGTATACGGAAGTATATACTAGTAAACATAATGATACATTTCATTTATTACTGTTATACATTACGCAGTTACAATATGCCTTTCAGTGATAGAATATCACATGCCCTAAAACTGAATGTGTTATTGTCCGTGGCATGTAATTGAGAGTGTAACTCTTGAATTTAGTTGATAAACGCTACATCTGGGCATTTCTTTTATCGCAAAGTGGAGTTATCAACCAGATATAATCAGCGGGTGAAGTACCGGTAAGGTTACAAATACCGTCATCATATTGCCAGATTTAATTGGACTAAGATTAACATAAACATGAAAAGACCAAAGCTCACTCACCATATAATTTGCTGGATCACTTTAATAGATTTATACCAATAAAACATGATCATATATCAATCGCATTGACTAGATATTACTTTCAAAATCATGAAGGATGAAGGTATAGACAAACGAATAGTCGTGTCAATGAAACACATGTCCATAATTGAGTTACATATGTAAATATTTCACAGATAAATAAGTTTTCTCAATAGTATGGGAATTAAATTCCTGATATTCAAGATTATTTCTAAATGTCTTCAGGCAATAAACAAGCAAAAGAAATGTGTTCTATGTTTGAGTGTTTTTGTCTGAATTCATCGATAACAGTTTAACACAAAACATTGAGAGAAAAAAATGAAATAATGATCTTATTTTTGTATAATTATCGATCCATTTCAGTGTGTTTTGTAATCTATAGGTTTTGCCTTTGCATGTTATAACTTGTAAACCAAAACCATAAACTAAGAGAAGATTTTATCTATTAGACGACAATGCCAACAGGAAGCTTTAATGAGAAAACACGGTTAACTTTCCTACTTCGGCAAACATCCCCATGAGTCATCCTGAGTAAATGGTTATGATATGCTTGGTACATGTGACAAGGTCCTATTAGTATACGCTCTTGTTCTAATAGAATCTTAAGCTTCATATCGCCTCATAATACCAACACCATAACATAATTTTATTTCTACGTAGGTGTGGTTTTTTGTTTGTTTGTATTTGTGCATAATGTTATGCTTTTAAATGTTTATAAATACTATCGTACTAGTTGTGTTTCATTGGATTTTTCTCTGATATTTAATACTTATTATATGTTTAAATCTAATTACACACAAAGCTGGTTATTTAGTTCATTTATATATATATGTGTGTAGATAATAAATGTGGCTGAACTTGACGACTAAGTTGCGATTGAGATACCAAACAAAACTGCTGTCTGTACTGTAAAAGCGTCGTTGTATTTCATTCTACGAAATCAATGTTACGAAGTTGCGAGGTTCCTTTTAGTAACACAATAATTATTCGTGGATTTAATAAAATAATGTATAAATTTCTTACCTATATATGTACGTTATTGATTTTCCCAGATAAGTTGTAAAATTACAATTAGTCATAGTTTAAAGTTCATCTCCAATTCATAGCCAATAGGAAAGAGCCAAGGCGTAACTATTTGATGTAGTTGTCAGTATAGTATTAAAACGAACATCTCGTATTTTAAATCTAGTATATTCTTCAAATTATATAGTACTATATTTTGAAATAAATATTTGTGCGATACATTGATCAATAAGTGATTTGAATAGAATGTCAAACGAAATAAAAATAGAGAATACCGTACGAGATAATCATATGCTTGATGAAATACACCATCACGAAAGATGTAAAACAAAACAGCGAATTGGAATCTACAAAGACCAGACAGGGGGACTGGAGCGTACCCTCGAAGTACTGTTTATTTTTATGGTTTGCCGTTGCGGGAAAAAATCAAGAAATCCATTTCCCGAATTTCTTCAAGGCCATAGTATACACATGGGAGAAAGCGTAGATGTCCATCTTCCTGATAAAAACTGTAATTATATACGACAACTTCAATATGAAGATCACAAACAAACATTCCGGTTTGAGTGTCATTGCTACTGTCGAAACGAGCGTGTATCTAGACGCAGATAGTAATGTAGTGAGTATATATAACTATCTTTAGGAAACATTTCCTCATATCAGACATGAGGAAAATTTGTATATTATGATATTTATTAACAAATTCAAACTTTTGCAATTACTTTTCTAAACTAATAGGCCAATGAGAAAATATTAGGGACTTGTTGGAGACAAATCGACAAGATTTGGTTTTAAATGATTCATTTGCATAGCGATTATTTTCTACCTAAATGATGGTAGCGTGTAATACATTATGTACATGTCTTATGATGTGCTTATGATGGTCTTATAACATATTTTTGTACTAATTATTTTGATCAAAACAGTTAGATTACTTGTAAAAACTAGTAATTCACTAAGAATGAAAAAGAGGTATTACAAGATGGGGTAGAAATGACATCGGTATGATGTTTTAACTTGAAAACAAATATGGCGGCATTGCATTCACGTCTAAGAGAGCAGGCACACAATGTTCACAGAATTTGAGTATTTAAGGACGTTGACAACTGACAATCACTTAGACTAATTTTATGAGACAGGCATGGCAGATAAATATAGATTTCAAAGGGAAAATCAAAACTCATAAGTATATAAACAGACAAAATCAGTCAACAACCGGAAAACTGTGAAAACCGTAATAACCCTGACTTGGTACAGGCATTTCTAAAGAAATGGTGGGTTGAATCAGATTCTACGGTGCCAAACCTCCCACTTTCATTACGATTCAAAGGTTCCAGCTGTCACTATAACAGTATTTACAACAATACTGGAACAAAACAGGTAAAATAGTAGTCAACGCAGTACTAAATTCAGTGAGAAGGGTGGGACATCTATCGTGAACCATCTCCATCAACAACCACGAGTCACCTGAAGTATCTTATCTACGAAAGTTATGGTTGCTTCGTAAATGAGCGTTTTCAATTTGTACATAATATATCGAGATCAAGTATATTGAATACTATGCTTGATTCACTAATACGTCAATATACTGACTGATCAAGCACAGTTACATGATATCATGCAAGGGTTTAACAGCACTGCTAACTGCTGTTGTGATCATTTCTATCTATTTTGTAAGAGCTACGGTTCTGCAGCTAGGGTCATAATGAAACACATAAATAGGACAGTTTTGTTAAACCGGTCCCTGATCTCTGTAGTGGGAGAATACACATAAACAACTTGAAATTATTTACATGAAAATTACATTGCTATAATATCATTACTATATGTTATAATATTAATAATTGAATGTTTACGCTTAAAATAAAAAATATGCCTTATCCGCACATTCATGTATTTTAAATATATATATTTATATATATATATATATTGATCATGCAAATATAGTATACGAATATATTTTTGCTTTTTTCGTCTAGAATACAATTAACTTTTCAAAACCCACTCATTATGGACTTCTTTTGTTATCATAAACGATGGACCGTTGTTAATAAATGTCCAAATACAAAAGAACAAAATGAATAATATGAAATTGATAACCTTAAAATTCAACATTCGTAGTAAACTTATCTTACGCTACACAACTCCTAGAATTGGATGAAAAATGAAATAAAAATTGTTCAAAATGTCAACAAGCAGGTCACTCTATGCAGACAATCAAAACTTGAACAAGGAAGTATCGCACTAAAACTAGAATGGTCCCCATTATTGTCTCTACCTGATCATGACATGATAGATGATGAGTTTTAAATCACACTCTTCTGCAAATTAACATGTCAGTGCCACCTGAAAATTCTGAAAGTCGTTGATGTGTAGCATTGACATACGAGCATCGTGCACATCTTGTCACATGAGAAAATAATTACAAATATCTTTTAAAACATGCATATGTTTCAGGTTTTAAAATGTCAAGTTTCAATAGTTTTATCAAACCGGTCCATGTTACATTTATTCTCATCACTACGATGTGAGGTAGTTAATATATTCATCAGCCTTTTCCCATATCATGTCGCCAATCTGTCCCAGAATTACTGGATAATTTAGCATCAATTAAAACAAGACGATGAACTATTGCTAATAATATTGGTCACAACTATTGTATTGATTAATTGATTGGTGTTTAACGCCAACATTAGCAATATTTCAGCTTATGACTATTGTACATATATATTTAATTTAAATATTATTTGTATTCAACTACCTTAGTTGTCCTTTATTCCTTGAATAATTATCAATGTTGGAAAGAGTAATTATTAATGAAAGCATAAATCAGTACAATATTGAAACTGTGGACACAAAAAACAGGAAGTCGTTGGGAACCGTGTTTGTTTTTATGACCTATATTCATATACATGTACCTTGACAGATTTTTCTAAAGACATAACACTTAAAATGAACGAAATCGAAAGATACACTGGAATTTTCAATAGTATTTTTAAATTAATCATTGGTAGAAAAAAAAACAGAAACAAATTATTCAAAACACAATTATAAATCTGAGATCACCCAGTTCGTCACCAGATAGAGTATCGATAAATATTATAATTAAAATACATGTAATTACAAACTATTTTCCACTTACATTGTAAATAAAGTAGTTAAATGACAACACTCACAAGTGTTTTTGTTTTTGCTTCATTTCTTGCTCGAAAAAAAAGAGTGAAAAAAATGTATTTTTGTTTCATTTTTGTGAGAATTAAAAACACTGACACCATTGTGTATTTTGTTCTGATTAAAACACTAAAACAATGATGTTTCATTTGAGTTTGGTTATAAACACTGACAAATATGTGTATTTGTTTGTTCAACGTTTGGTCGAATTAAGCACACTGAAAACTATGATTGTTTTACTCTTTCATTTTTGTTTGGATTAAAGCATTGACTGTTATGAGCATTTCTCTTTATATATCTTTGATAGTTATGAAGCAAAATAAACGTTAGATATATTATGCTGCAACTGATTATCTTTTATCACATGTGTTTTACTTTGTACAAATGTACATATTCTTTAAAATATGAGCATTAATTTGTGTATTTCACTGATGCTTTATCATTTTGTAATATAATTATATTCTATGAGCTGTATTGCTTACGAATAAATACTATTATTATTATCAATCCAAAACAAACCACTTTAACAAAGTTGCTATTCATTCACAATTATATAAAAAGATTAGAGTTCGATTAATAAACATTAGAGAAAATCGTAGGGACAATCAATAATGGATAATCCAGAAACATTGGACACAAGACAAAGACAAAACAACAAAAAGAAAAAACGCATAGCACAGAACAGAAAGCTTAAATGTTGAGCACAAAGAACCCTACAAAAACACAAGAAACGGATGTGAACGCATATGCCAGTTAATAGCAAAAACATTGATATTAAATGTAGATATCACGACTCATGTTCTTGTTTTTTGCAGATGCTGAAGTACTACCAAGAATGACTAAGAATAAAATTAATAAAGATGAATGTATATCTGCCAGACATTTAAAAGTATATTGGACTAAGACTTGTTTTTGGATTTCCTGTGTGTGTTCTGTAGGATAAATTACACGAGCTGGGACATTAAATTTGTTGATTTGTTTTCTTGGTTGTACATGTATTACACTGGAATATAAAACAACAGTAATAGTATATATTTTGTCAATATATTTCTACTTTTCTAGTTAATGTTTCTCTTGTTATTACTCTTTACAGTAGTTTTTTCTATTTAATTTGTTTGTAATGGCCAATACAAACACAAAGATCAGCCATTGCTTCAAAATTCAATATCGACCGATTATATGAGAATATCTGATTGTCTGTTTTAACACCGCGGAAGGGGACGTGGTGGCCATGATCGTATGGTAGTTGGATTTACAACTACCTATGCAATCAGTGCATATCACCACTGATGTTGTGAGTTCGAATCTCGATCAGGGCGAGGTGTACAACATTATGTGATAAAGTTTGTCAGTGACTTGCTACATGTCGGTGGTTTTCTCCGGGTCCTCCGGTTTCCTCCACCAATCAAACTGACTGCCACGATATTATTGAAATATTGTTGAAGGTGTCGCTAAGCACCATCAAACAAACAAAAAAACAAACACTGAGGATGAAGACCTCCAAATAGTAGTAAACAATAAATAATATGGTGTACGAAATGTGATTGTTACATTGGTAGTATGCTTTGCTTTAAAGAAAGTTTTCCAATGATGGTCAAAACTTTCGCCAATGTCAACAAAACAAGCAATTACCTCTGACCATCTACCACTCAACACCAAATGGACCACGACATATGAAATTGGCAATCCAGTTCCTGGCTTGGGACAGGCACCAACATATGACGGAGTTAAACCAGTTAAAGTTACCCCAACCATCCTCTCTTGATGACTAACGGCAATACATATATAAACAAACAATTAAAAAGCCTGCAGAGATTCGCTGCCACTCAAAAGGACTACATCCTATCACAAAAATGAATGACAACAAAAACATGGCTAGGACAACAGCAGGGTCAATATATTCTTGTAGTTAACTGAGTACGGGGAAGGTAAAATCTATTGGCTAGACACTATTACTCTTTGGACATCCAAATAACGTAATGTTCATCGTGTGGAGGGCAGATTAGATAGGTCATCAACTTGTTGGAATCAAATGTTAAACATAAAATAGGAATATAACTTGGAATGAATAAATACAATGTTTTCTTTTAATCCCAGTATTGATGACGTTTCTCGTCACAGTTAGTACAGTAAATACAGTAGGTGAAGCCTTGGATGCATGACTGAAATGTCAGTTTCACGAAATATAATTACTATTTATCAATAATTATTGTTATTATGGACGATCGTTTCAATAACTTTTACTGAGCATTGGCCATTTCAATAAAATGAAACTTAATCTTCAAGAAAAATGATACAAAAAAGTAAAATATATAACGCCACAAAAAGTTATGTTTTTACATCTTTAAATTTTAATAGACATTATGCAGATTGTTTTTACAACATATTCTAGTTTTAGAACATTTTGCAATAGTAAATGCTATGTCCCTAACTTAGAAACGTCAAAATTATTAAGAATGTTAAAATGTCGATGTTATCTATATAGACCTATGTATGTAAACCTATCTCAGTGAAAATAAAATCAATATCATATATTTGACATATTCAATTTAAAGTATCATCAAAATACCGACAAGTATATCGCATGAGTGTTATTTCATCCCATTTAGGATAAGTAGATAAATAAATATCGTCCATTTCCTATGATTTTAGTGTTATCTTACAGTAACGTGACTTGTGCCAATCATGAAGCAAGAACTGCTCACACTTCTGGAGAAATTCAGTTCACCCCTCAACTTTCCCCGTTTTTATTTTGTGTGATTCTTGTTGCGCAATCTTTAGTTGTCTGCGTAGTGACCATTGTTTGTCCTTTTGTCCTTTTTCTTTTAGTCATTGTATTGTCTGTCCTTCTTTGATTTACGGATTCTGATTACCTGGAACATTGATTCAAAATCATTTCTCGTCTGCGTAGATTTTGTAAATTTATTAAACATATAGCTTAACGTTTATAGTACTTTCAATCACCTACACAATACATTATCATTGATATAACAAATCATTGTGTACACGGTATATTATTTGATCTTTGGGAAAATTTAAGACTAAATTTGTTTATGATGGTAAATATTTGTTGGAATATTTCCATACTATAATTTGAAATATGAATTATGAGCTTAAGCACGACGGATGCCATTAGAGGAGCAGGAAATGAGTAAATGAGTTCAAACTCGTATTAATTGAGTTCGTGCTCCTCAATCTTTAGTTTTCTGTGTAGTGTTTTGTTGACCATTGTTTGCCTGTTCTTCAATTGACGGCTTCTGGCTACCCCTTTAGTATTTTCAAACTGTTCGTTTCTTATTTACAGATTTTGATGTAAAAGATAAGGTACCTAAAAATTGTTGAATGAAAACACAATATAAATCATGTTTCATGTCCATATTGATGCGATATATAATAGAAATAAGTCAATGATAAGATGTTAGGTTTTATGGGGTTATCGCATTGTGATATCACTCCGAGACAAAGAATCAAAAAGGTATATCGTCCAGGGAATCAATTAAGAAGAGTTTATAGATACCAAAGGGGTAATCAGAATCCGTATATCGAAGAGGAACAGACAACAAAATGACCAAAAGAAAAAGTACAAAAGGACAAACAACGATCTACAAAACATACACATAAAACTAAAGATCGAGTAACACGGGCCCCACTAAAAACCGGGGGTGAACTCAGATGCTCCGGAAGGGTAAGAAGTTCCTACTCCACTAGTGGCACCCGTCGTGTTAATCTAGTTACACACCGGTGATAAGTCATGAATGAGGAAAGGAACGGGAAGTGTTTATGGCAAGTGAAACATATCCGTCGTCATTTGTGACACAGATATTCCATAGCTGTCCACAAAATATAATTTGCCTACTAGTCAGATGACATGTGCATCCCCCAAAATTTGCGGTCTGTGAAAAAGTTAAGCTGTTTTAAATCTGAGCTCCAGTTACAGAATTGCAATAAGCCTAAGTAACTAATAAACGTTAGAGAATACCGAAGGGGCAATTAAACATGGACAATCATGTGAAACTGGCAACACAGGACGAAGCAAAACACAAACACAACACAATATATGTTGGACACCACTGCACAAACAAACACAAATAACGTAAACAGGACATAGGCTCTCCTACAAAACACTGGAGATAAAGACGAACAGAACATCATTTTATAGCTTAGCGGTGTTGGATTTTGTGCCCTCAAACATTTTCAACTTTTCATCTTCCAATCTATTTCATATATTATCAGTATCCTTATTAAAGATATGTGACAAGGTCCTATTGTTATACACTCTACTTCTAGCAGAATCTTAAATTTCATATCGACTCATAATACCAACACCATAACATAATTTTATTTCTATGTAGGTGCGTTTTTTTTTTGTCTGTTTGTATTTGTGCATAATGTTATGCTTTGAAATGTTTAAAAATGCTATCGTACTAGCTGTGTTTCATTGGATTTTTGTCGGTTATTTAATACTTATTTTATGTTTATGTAATAGTTACCGACTGAGATCGAGGTTTTCAAGCTAGATGAACACCTGAGCCCGTGCAAATTGTGCGCCGAGACTGCGTAGCACGGGCGAGGGTGTTTATCTAGCTTTAACCCGAGATCGAAGTTGGTAACTGACTTACACTCTAGTGATATTGTTTATTTTAATATAATATTACAAGTCCGCAACTTGCACGATGACTGCACTTTAACCTCAGTAAGTACGATTCCTGTGTAAATTAAATTCGTTTTAAATTTGGAGAAAAGACGAATTATTCATATTCGCATATCATTTTTGGATGAAGACGGTGTTTAACACTATAGTTTAACAAGTTTGAATTAACATTCAAGTTCCAATGAAACCACAGATTTTACAGGTTTTTTTCAATTATTTTTGGGGTTTTATTTGTGTGTAAGATAACATGATCTCATTTT
Organism: Bathymodiolus septemdierum; assembly: GCA_963383655.1. Taxonomy (NCBI): domain Eukaryota; kingdom Metazoa; phylum Mollusca; class Bivalvia; order Mytilida; family Modiolidae; genus Bathymodiolus; species Bathymodiolus septemdierum. The sequence continues at coordinate 27,677,757 of OY726519.1, forward strand.
GTGGTGTACATTTTCATAATTTTACTCTTTGTCATTTTTACGCACTTGTTATATTATTTATTGGTATGTATTGTATAACTCTTGGAAATATTTATTTGTCAAAATAGCCGCACGAGTGTTAGGCCAAGACCACATAGTCGTCACTTGAACACCTCGGCACTGTGCCAGGGGTTCAAGCTTGAACCACCTCGGCACTGTACCAGGTGTTCAAGCGACGTCACTATTTATCCTAGGCCTAAGACACGTGCGAATTCTTTTGACAAATAAGTATTTCCAAAATTTGAATACCTATCGATAACAATAGAACTAGTGTGTAAATCTATTTATCTATTTCAGAAACACGCCGGGACACTAAGTTAGATATATCTATTTCAGAAACACGCCGGGACACCAAGTTAGATATATCTATTTCAGAAACACGCCGGGACACCAAGTTAGATATATCTATTTCAGAAACACGCCGGGACACCAAGTTAGGTATATCTATTTCAGAAACACGCCGGGACACCAAGTTAGATATATCTATTTCAGAAACACGCCGGGACACCAAGTTAGATATATCTATTTCAGAAACACGCTGGGACACCAAGTTAGATATCTACGTTTTTATTATTTCTTGGTTAGATTTAAAATTTCATCCGGGATTTCGTATCCCATTGATTAGAAAAAAAATAGCCATTTGTTCTCGCTGTCAAAATGCATCCTATGGTTTTCATTGTCCGTTCAAAGTCAAATGTTGTTAATGATGAATACGAACATTCCAAATACTATGACCTCTAATTGTGATTAGTGTGATTATAGACAATTTTTGCGGTCATATCATAAATAATGTTACCCCTCATAAGGTTTAATAACCAGTCATATAGTAAATACTCCAGCACCTTATTTTTTTATATAGTGTATCCATTAACTATTATATATTTTACTTACAGGTAGACAACTGCTTGAGATCCGGAATATTTTCAACAAAAGACATACACATCAACATTCATATTGAATTACGGAAGATGAAATTTAAAATACTGCCACGGTGAAAATATATTTGTGTATATGATTTATTTTTATGTTTACTTTATGGTGTGTGATCAGTTGCCTAGAAATATAGTTTTCAAACTTTTAAAGAGGTATTAACACTGGAATATTTCATAAAAAGACATTGAGAAAGCTTAGAAAAAAAACAATCTGACAGAATGAGATCTTGTCAACAATGATAATATTGTAGAGAAAAGTAATAGACATTTACTTCTTTTAATAAATATTGAAATTAAAGGAAAAAAATCAAAGTCAAAATCATGAACAGTACTGGTATCATTGTTTTATTAACCATCTGTGACCATACATTCATATAACACAGATTAAACAAGATATATTTGTAAAGTAAAGGTAATTGAATTTTTGTTATCGCTTAAATGTTTTCGAAAGAAAGTAGGATAGGTTCAATTGAAAAAAAAAACCAACTTCCTAATTGAATATGTTTTCCACATGATCTAGATTACCGAGTCATTCACATTCCAAACAATAATGGGACATTTGTTTGCAATATTTTTATATACAAGTGAGTCATTGAACATTTTATATAATATATTATTTTGAATCTATTGTTAATCAAATTTACCATGAAATTTCAATTAAAGCAGCTTTAATAATGACAATATTTTGTACAACTATATATGTTTTAAATAAACTATTTGATCTTATGAACAAAACGAAATCATTGCTATGCGTTTTTTTTAAAGAATTATACAATCTCAGAAAAAACCAGCTTGAACTATTAACATGCACATGTAAAGACATTTTAAATAAAGGTTAATAGCAGAATGTCAATCGTAGGAATATAGTAAATAAATCTATAGTGATTATATTGATTGGTTGGTGTTTAACACCAACTTTAGCAGTATGTCAATTATACCGTGGCGTGTATCGTTATTGTAAGATGAAGAACACCAATATAGGCAATGTTCTTTTATGTTTGACTTTTACCTTTAGGTGTTATAACTTAATGATAAAAATATAAATCCCAAAATACCAGAATAGTTCTAAAAATCGAATTGGAAAATCGTAGAATCAAAAACAATTCAAGAATCCAAACTTTCAAACATTGCAATTGAATCTCATTACATGTAATATTTCTGTCCCGCGGATACATTTTCGTAAATATTGTAGTTCATGAAAAGAAGGGAGAATTGAGCCAATAAGCTAAACCCTGTCACGTTTTATTGAAGTGTCTTTACCAAGCCAGAAAATGAGCGGTCATGAATATGTGTTCCGAGAGTGTGGTAATGTTTGTTTTTCATTTTATTGTTACATAACAAGTAGCTATCAGTATGCATAGTGAATACGTAGATCTCCATCGATCAAATAAATAACAAATACAAATCATATGCAAATTTGTTTCAACTCAAAAGTCAACACACGGCCACAGAAATAACAACGTAAAAACAATACACAAGAACGATCATGAATAGTTGTAGGTTGAATACAAAAATATGAAGGTCAGATCTGTACAAGTTTCTCGTCGGGATAAATATGGAAAACATATATTTAAAGTCACCTCATTCGGCATGCATTTATGCTTTAGCTATACACTAAAAGGAACCATGATAAGAACAATTTGAACATACCAAAGGGAGTTAAACAGAAGTCGTAAATCGAAGAAGGGGAGACAATATAATGGGCAATAACACCATTTAAGAGAAAAAACAGCTTGAACAATTAACATGCACATGTAAAGACATTTTAAATAAAAGTTAATATCAGAATGCCAATCGTAGAAATATAGTAAATAAATCTATAGTGATTCTATTGATTAGTTGGTGTTTAACGCCAACATTAGTAGTATTTCAACTACACTGATAAGAACATGATAAGAACAATTTGAAGATACCAAAGAGTGTTTTCAGTTTTGATTTTGGAAATGTTGTGGCGGTGTGGTATGTTTTTTTCCTCATTTTATGACATTAACTTGTCAGTTTTGAATGACTTTATAATGCATATTTAAAATTTATTTAATCTCCAGATTTTGTAAAACAATCCGTATGTTCATGTTTTAAGAAGAGTTTGAATATACCAAAGGGGTAATCAGAATCTGTATATCGAAGGAGAACAGACAACTCAATGGCCAAAATTAAAACGGTGACAACTTGGAAATGTCTGATAGAATAAATTCCGTTTTTAGCAAATAAAATTTACATTACAGAATGAAGATACATTTTGATTTTTAGACATCATAAATCTGTTTCAAAAAGTACATTGGACATATTTACTAAATTAATAGAAGAAAAAACAACAGATAACCCAACAATGTTTTCTCATTGACTCTCATTTATAAACTAGAGGAAACTTTACAATACAAATCTTTCAATTACCAAAATATTCAAATATATACGTCCTGGTCGCACATTTATAAAACGTAAATGTTCTATGCTATAAAACAAATAGTAGCAATGTCATTTGGTTAGAATTTGAAGAAACTACCCTTTTTTTATCATGTCTACCATCATAACTACTAATTGGAATGTGTAGTGTACAATGACGCCAGTGAAACCTAAAATAAAAACAAATAAATGAAATAATAGATCAGACAACACCAGCTTCCTTACAAAAATGAAGAGCAAAACCAGGTGTTCATGAAAGGCAATATTCTTTATCTCCAACTAATAGCGCTCATTGGGACGCCATTATCGGTTTATAATATATCTAATAATCAAATATGCCTACAGACAGTTTTAACCTGGAAATCCCAGGGTGATACATAAGTTTATGATGACGACAATAAAACACATTGAGATATGTCATATTACAAAAGTCATTTGACCTCGTAACAGAAACAGTCAATTCACGCATCTGAATGCATTGATCCCATACTCCTTCTCAAACACTGGAAATATATCACGTGAAACTTATTCAATCTCGTTTGTCGTAGCATGCAACCATAAAATACCACACTTTCGGAACAATTCCAAAACCCAATTGAAATAAATTTTAGAACAGAACAGCGGTATGACCAAAGACCAACAAAATTGATATGTGTATTATATAAATGCATATTATCATTTTCATTAAACAGTACTTTGTAATCTGTGAACTGTGATAAAATTACATTAACGTTCAAGCTAACTAAAATGTGTCAACCATTATGTTTAAAAGGTATACATACATAAGTGTCATTGTACGAATGCTGATAAATATGCTGATTTTGATAATCTACCTTCGTATTTTAAGGATATCGTTTAATGCGATTATTTGAGAGTAGTCAGGTTCATTTGTGTCTCCTTTTCAATTCATTCAAATATACGCCTTAAGTAATGTTAAATGATAACGCAACCGATAAGCCAATAAAACTCGAGAAGAGGGGAGGAGCTTAACTTGTGTCTGATATATGCCATCTTTGGTACGATGTTCACATCTTCACAAGAAATATACGTGGTGTAATTAGAAAAATGGGTAACGAGATTCCTCCAGTACTCGAACATATATATGATGAAGAACATAAGAAAGCAGAATGTTGTATAGAAAAAATCTATAACAAAACTGTCAATGGACTCATATACTATATTTTCGTTAGAAAATGCAAATGTAATAGGCAATTACCAGGGAAGGAGTTCTGGCATAAACATAGCAGTTGTACTTATAGGAGTAGGCGTTGTGACAATGTATTTATTATAGAGGAACGTTGCGCATGTAGCGATGAAAACATTAGTCATACATTATAAGGTAAATATGATGCATTAGTAAATATCACACTGAATAAAGGCATAGTAACTTGGAAACTGGAAAATATATATATATTGGTGTAAAAACTGTCTGTATGAATACCGAGTTTATTAAATTAAATAATGACTACTTTGGGGAAGAGGTGATAGTTTATCAATGAAGAAGATTTTAATGATCAAATCATAACAATGGTACGAGGCTTGTGTCAAATGTCAAAGACCTTTACCACTGTATTACACAAGCCCTTACATGTTATTCCGACATTCGACATCATGACTTGGTTAACCGTTACATTCTAATCATTTAACGTTGAGTAAGCAGAGGAAAGTTTATCAAGACACATGTCGTCTACATTAAATTAGATATCTATGTTTTTGTTGTTATTACTTCTCGATAACTCTGCCGGTTAAATATTAGTCCAAGGAGGGTATCATGTGCCCAGTAGTGAGTGTTTCAGCACTAACATGGTTTATCTGATATATTAATAATTGAAACTTGCAGTTCCTATATAATGTATTTATTATTAAAACTAAGCTTTTCCTTCTTCAGGCATATACGACCATATCCGAATTTGGCTTTCCTTTGGAGTGCCTTTGTTTTCTTTCCAGAAAAGTATCGTATGCTCTAAATTAAATATCTACGTGCCTATTATTATCACTGATCTTTTTATACGAGAACAACTACCCATGCTTCTAGAGTACCTTCTGTATAGTGGTCGCCATTGCATTGTATGTCATTCGATTTACAAATTGTGATGAATTCTTTGGTATTATCAAACTTTTCATTACGAAGTTACAAGCTGACTATTATATTAATGAAAATAGAATAAACAAATAATAAACAAATTGACGCATAATGAATGTCATTGCAAACTCCATCAAGGTAAATGTATAGATTCTTGATTTACCAATCAGTGCTGACATAGCTACTTAGTATTGACTAGAATGTATAGATTCTTGATTTACCAATCAGTGCTGACATAGCTACTTAGTATTGACTAGAATGTATAGATTCTTGATTTACCAATCGGTGTTGACATGGCTACTTAGCATTGACTAGAATGTATAGATTCTTGATTTACCTATCAGTGCTGACATGGCTACTTAGTATTGACTAGAATGTATAGATTCTTGATTTACCAATCAGTGCTGACATGGCAACTTAGTATTGACTAGAATGTATAGATTCTTGATTTACCAATCAGTGCTGACATGGCTACTTAGTATTGACTAGAATGTATAGATTCTTGATTTACCAATCAGTGCTGACATGACAACTTAGTATTGACTAGAATGTATAGATTCTTGATTTACCAATCAGTGCTGACATGGCTACTTAGTATTGAATAGAATGTATAGATTCTTGATTTACCAATCAGTGCTGACATGGCTACTTAGTATTGACTAGAATGCATAGATTCTTGATTTACCAATCAGTGTTGACATGGCTACTTAGTATTGACTAGAATGTATAGATTCTTGATTTACCAATCAGTGCTGACATGGCAACTTAGTATTGACTAGAATGTATAGATTCTTGATTTACCAGTCAGTGCTGACATGGCTACTTAGTATTGACTAGAATGTATACGGAAGTATATACTAGTAAATATAATGATACATTTCATTTATTACTGTAATACATTACGCAGTTACAATATGCCATTCAGTGATAGAATATCACATACGCTAAAACTGAATGTGTTATTGTCCGTGGCATGTAATTGAGAGTGTAACTCTTGAATTTAGTTGATAAACGCTACATCTGGGCATTTCTTTTATCGCAAAGTGGAGTTATCAACCAGACATAATCAGCGGGTGAAGTACCGGTAAGGTTACAAATACCGTCATCATACTGCCAGATTTAAATTGGACTAAGATTAACATAAACATAAAAAGACCAAAGCTCACTCACCATATAATTTGCTGGATCACTTTAATAGATTTATACCAATAAAACATGATCATATATCAATCGCATTGACTAGATATTACTGTCAAAATCATGAAGGATGAAGGTATAGACAAACGAATAGTCGTGTCAATGAAAAACATGTCCATAATTGAGTTACATATGTAAATATTTCACAGATAAATAAGTTTTCTCAATAGTATGGGAATTAAATTCCTGATATTCAAGATTATTTCTAAATGTCTTCAGACAATAAACAAGCAAAAGAAATGTGTTCTATGCTTGAGTGTTTTTGTCTGAATTCATCGATAAAAGTTTAACACAAAACATTGAGAGAAAAAAATGAAATAATGATTTTATTTTTGTATAATTATCGATCCATTTCAGTGTGTTTTGTAATCTATAGGTTTTGCCTTTGCATGTTATAACTTGTAAACCAAAATCATAAACTAAGAGAAGATTTTATCTATCAGACGACAATGCCAACAGGAAACTTTAATGAGAAAACACGGTTAACTTTCCTACTTCGACAAACATCCCCATGAGTTATCCTGAGTAAATGGTTATGATATGCTTGGTACATGTGACAAGGTCCTATTATTATACGCTCTTGTTCTAATAGAATCTTAAACTTCATATCGCCTCATAATACCAACACCATAACATAATTTTATTTCTACGTAGGTGTGGTTTTTTGTTTGTTTGTATTTGTGCATAATGTTATGCTTTTAAATGTTTATAAATGCTATCGTACTAGTTGTGTTTCATTGGATTTTTTTCTGATATTTAATACTTATTATATGTTTAAATCTAATTACACACAAAGCTGGTTATTTAGTTCATTTATATATATGTGTGTGTAGATAATAAATGTGGCTGAACTTGACGACTAAGTTGAGATTGAGATACCAAACAAAAATGTTGTCTGTACTGTAAATGCACAAAGCGTCGTTGTACTTCATTCTACGAAATCAATGTTACGATGTTGCGAGGTTCCTTTTAGTAACACAATAATTATTCGTGGATTTAATAAAAAAAAAAAATGTATAAATTTCTTACCTATATGTGTACGTTATTGATATTTCCCAGATAAGTTGTAAAATTCCAATTAGTCATAGTTTAAAGTTCATCTCCAATTCATAGCCAATAGGAAAGAGCCAAGGCGACACTATTTGATGTAATTGTCAGTATAGTATTAAAAACGAACATCTCGTATTTTAAATCTAGTATATTCTTCAAATTATATAGTACTATATTTTGAAATAAATATTTGTGCGATACATTGATCAATAAGTGATTTGAATAGAATGTCAAACGAAATAACAATAAAGGATACCGAACGAGATGATCATATGTATGGGGAATTACACGATGGCAACAGCTGTAGTATAGAAGAGCGATATGGAGTCTACCGTGACAACACAGGGGCACTGGAGCGTACCCTCAAAGTACTAGTATTTTTTATGGTGTGCCGTTGCAAGAATAAAAAGAGAAATCCACTTCCCAATTTTGATGACGGCCAATGGATAACCGTGGGAGAAAGCCTAGATTTCCATCTTCCTAATAAAGGTTGTAATTATCAGAAATATCCTCAATATAACGGCACCAAGTTTAAGTGTCTTTGCGAGTGTCGATACGAGCCGTTATCATATCCAGGCAGAGAGTAATGTAGTGAGTATATATATAACTATCTTCATGAAAAAATTCCTCATATCAGACATGAGGGAAAATTTTTATATTATGATATTTATTAACAAATTCAAACTTTTGCAATTACTTTTCTAAACTAATAGACCAATGAGAAAATATTAGGGACTTGTTGGACACAAATCGACAAGATTTGGCTTTAAATGATTCATTTGCATAGCGATTATTTTCTACCTAAATGATGGTAGCGTGTAATACATTATGTACATGTCTTATGATGTGCTTAAGATGGTCTTATAACATATTTTTGTAGTAATTATGTTTATCAAAACAGTTAGGTTACTTGTAAAAACTAGCAATTCATTAAGAATGAAAAAGAGGTATTACAAGATGGGGTAGAAATGACATATTATAATCTTAGAAAATATATCAAATCCAAAAACTTACTGGAAAATAATGAAGATGTTGATTAAATCGAATAAAGGATGTAGTAATATACCCCCTCTCCAAAATATAATTCAGGATGAAGGACTAGAGGAGATAGTTTACGGAGACGACGAGAAGTGTGAATTACTTAATAAATATTTTAGTTTTATTTCTTCATTGGAAGATGCGAACGTTCCTCTTCCAGATATTGAACTTAAGACCGATAATTTTCTACGAAATATAGTCATTACCACAGAGGAGATTGTTGATATTATTAAAATAATAAATCCTAATAAGGCATCGGGGCCAGATATAATAAGTCACAAAATGTTAAAAATCTGTCCTGAAAAAATAGCAGCCCCTCTCCAAATAATTTTTAGTAAATCTCTTCTACGATGTAAATATCCAACCAGCTGGAAGATTGCACATGTGATTGCTATTTTTAAGAAAGGTGACAAGTCATTACCGTCTAATTGACCTATATCTCTCATAAGTTGTGTTGGAAAAATAATGAAACGAGTTATCTACAAATATGTCTTTAACCATTTACAAAGAAACAAGTTAATTTATGAATATCAATCTGGTTTTCTCCCAAAATATTCAACAGTACACCAACTATTAGAAATGTATAACTGCATTTTAAATTCACTAGAAAAAAGGAAATTAGCTGTTTTGTATTCTGTGATTTTTCTAAATCATTTGATAAAGTTTGGCATAAAGGGTTGATACATAAAATTAAATCATACGGTGTGGATAGTAATTTATTAAATTGGTTCTCTAGTTACCTGCAAGATCGACAACAGAGAGCATTAATAAACAAGTCGTCTTCTTCACTTTGCAATGTTTCAGCTGGTGTACCCCAAAGATCAGTACTAGGGCCTCTATTATTTATTATATATATCAACGATATTGCTGAGAAGTTAATCTCTCTTATCCGATTTTTGCAGATGTCACTTCCTTCAGCTATTCCAACCGTGATGAATTACAGATAAAAACTGTGATTGATCACGATTTGAAAGAGCTGGATGAAAGGTCAAAGAAATGGTTGATGACTTTTAATTCAGATAAAACAGAAATTATGCTATTTTCAAATACGGATATTCCAGAATTCAATTTTACATTTAATGAAAGAACTATTCCTATTACAAATTCTCACAAACATTTGGGAGTTACATTTAGCAGCGATGCTAAATGGAATATACATGTCGAAAATATATTGTTAAGTATTTACAAACACCTGAATGTTCTTCGAAAGTTAAAATATAAACTTTCTCGGAAAAATCTGGAGAAATTATATTTAGTTTATATCAGACCAATTTTTGAATATGCTTGTGAAGTATGGGATAATTGTGGGGTAGGGAATTATAATAAGCTTGACTATTTGCAACTTGAGGCTGCTAGAATCGTTACTGGTCTTCCCATATTTGCTAGTTCAATTTTAATTTATAAAGAATTAGGCTGGGAATCATTGGCAGAAAGAAGAAAAAGGAGAAAATTACAAATGTTTTATAATATACAAAATAACAATGCACCCATGTATCTTTGTGACTTAATTCCACCTTCAGTTCAAAGCACAACCGTTTATCCATTGCGTAATGGAAGTGATATTATAATGCCATTTTGTAGACTATCGAATACTTATGATTCATTTATTCCTTCAACTATACGTCAATGGAATAGCTTAGATCCATCTCTTCGAAATGTGGATTCTATTGCAAATTTAAAGCTGAATTAAGAAAGCGGAAAGATATTAGCCAAGTTCCTAAACATTACGAGATTGGACTTCGAAAACTGAATATTATTTTAACCCAGCTTCGATGTTTTGCTTCTTTTTTGAATTACGATTTGTTCCAAGTAAATATAGTCTCAGATCCATCTTGTCGTTGTAGTGCCAATCGCGAAGACTCCTATCATTTCTTCTTCGATTGTTCCCATTATTCAAATATAAGACATATATTGTTTCAAAATCTCAACTGGCTACCTAATTATTGTGCTTTAGACCTTACACTTTTGACCTGTGGTAATCCTACACTCCCGTATGAACAGAACGAAATTATTTTTAAGCATGTGCTTGAATATATAAAGAGGTCTGAACGGTTTCTTATTGTCTAGTTGTTCACCAAAACAACAATCGCACACATCACCACCACTAACCCTCTCTCTCATTCCTTTCTTCATTCTCTGTTTTAGTTCAATCTACACATATTAATGTAAGAAATATTTATATACATGCATGCTCTATCAAATAATGTTGTAACTTATTGTATATAGGAGAAGACTTCATAAGTTTGTTTAACTTGTGTCTTATCCTTTTTGCACATTTGAGCAAATAAAATATGCTTAAACTAAAAATGACATCGGTATGATGTTTTAACTTGAAAACAAATATGGCTGCATTGCATTCACGTCTAAGAGAGCAGGCACACACTGTTCACAGATTTTGAGTATCTAAGGACGTTGACAACTGACAATCACTTGGACTAATTTTATGAGACAGGCGTGGCAGATAAATATAGATTGATGTGTTCTTTGTTTCTAAATATATACATAATGTTCCAAAGCAACGCATGAAAACAAACCAAGAGAAAGAAGGACTCCCATGTATGTTTACACGTAAGGGTAATAACAAAATTACAGAACTCCGAACAATCTTGCAAAGGGAAAATCAAAACTCATAAGTATATAAACAGACAAAATCAGTCAACAGCCGGAAAACTGTGAAAACCGTAATGACCCTGACTTGGTACAGGCATTTCCAAAGAAATGGTGGGTTGAATCAGATTCTACGGCACCAAACCTCCCACTTTCATTACGATTCAAAGGTTCCAGCTGTCACTATAACAGTATTTACAACAATACTGGAACAAAATGGGTAAAATAGTAGTCAACGCAGTACTAAATTCAGTGAGGAGGGTGGAACATCTATCGTGAACCATCTCCATCAACAACCACGAGTCACCTGAAGTATCTTAACTACGAAAGTTGTGGTTGCTTCGTAAATGGGAGTTTTCAATTTGTACATAATATATCGAGATCAAGTATATTGAATACTATGCTTGATTCACTAATATGTCAATATACTGACTGATCAAGCACAGTTACATGATATCATGCAAGGGTTTAACAGCACTGCTAACTGCTGTTGTGATCATTTCTATCTATTGTTTAAGAGCTACAGTTCTGCAACTAGGGTTATAATGAAACACATAAATAGGACAGTTTTGTTAAACCGGTCCCTGATCTCTGTAGTGTGAGAATACACATAAACAACGTGAAATTATTTACATAAAAATTACATTGCTATAATATTATTACTATATGTTATAATATTAATAAACGAATGTTTACGCTTAAAATAAAAAAGTATGCCTTATCCGCACATTTATGTATTTTGAATATATATATATATATATATATATATATATATATATATATATATATATATTGATCATGCAAATATAGTATGCGAATATATTTTTGCTTTTTTCGTCTAGAATACAATTAACTTTTCAAAACCCACTCATTATGGACTTCTTTTGTTATTATAAACGATGGACCGTTGTTAATAAATGTCCAAATACAAAAGAACAAAATGAATAATATGAAATTGATAACCTTAAAATTCAACATTCGTAGTAAACTTATCTTACGCTACACAACTCCTAGAATTGGATGAAAAATAAAATAAAAATTGTTTAAAATGTCCACAAGCAGGACACTGTCTGCAGACAATCAAAACTTGAACAAGGAAGTATCGCACTAAAACTAGAATGGTCTCCATTATTGTCTCTACCTGATCATGACATGATAGATGATGAGTTTTAAATCACACTCTTCTGCAAATTAACATGTCAGTGCCACCTGAAAATTCTGAAAGTCGTTGATGTGTACTTGTAGTATTGACATACGAGCATCATGCACATCTTGTCACATGAGAAAATAATTACAAATATCTTTTAAAACATGTATATGTTTGAGGTTTTAAAATGTCAAGTTTCAATAGTTTTATCAAACCGGTCCATGTTACATTTATTGTCATCACTACGATGTGAGGTAGTTAATATATTCATCAGCCTTTTCCCATATCATGTCGCCAATCTGTCCCAGAATTACTCGATAATTTAGCATAAATTAAAACAAGACGATGAACTATTGCTAATAATATTGGTCACAACTATTGTATTGATTAATTGATTGGTGTTTAACGCCAACATTAGCAATATTTCAGCTTATGACTATTGTACATATATATTTAAATTAAATATTATTTGCATTCAACTACATTAGTTGTCCTTTATTCCTTGAATAATTATCAATGTTGGAAAGAATAATTATTAATGAAAGCATAAATCAGTACAATATTGGAACCTTGAATACAAATCGCCGGAAGTCGTTGGGAACCTTGTTTATTTTTATGACTTATATATCATATACATGTACCTTGACAGATTTTTCTAAAGACATAACACTTAAAATGAACGAAATCGAAAGATACACTGGCATCTTTAATAGTATTTTTAAATTAATCATTGGCAGAAAAAACAGACACAAAGTATTCAAAACACAATTATAAATCTGAGATCACCCAGTTCGTCACCAGATTGAGTATCGATAAATATTATAATTAAAATGCATGTAATTACAAACTATTCTCCACTTACATTGTAAATAAAATAGTTAAATGACAACACTCACAAGTGTCTAGAATTAAAAACACTGACACCATTGTGTATTTTGTTCTGATTAAAACACTAAAACTATGATGTTTCATTTGAGTTTTATTATAAACACTGACAAATATGTGTATTTGTTTGTTCAATGTTTGGTCGAATTAAGCACACTGAAAACTATGATTGTTTTACTCTTTCATTTTTGTTTGGATTAAAGCATTTGCTGTAATGAGCATTTCTCTTTATATATCTTTGATAGTTATGAAACAAAATAAACGTTAGATATATTATGCTGCAACTGATTATCTTTTATCACATATGTTTTACTTTGTACAAATGCTCATATTCTTTAAAATATGAGCATTAATTTGTGTATTTCACTGATGCTTTATCATTTTGTAATATAATTATATTCTATGAGCTGTATTGCTTACGAATAAATACTATTATTATTATCAATCCAAAACAAAGCACTTTAACAAAGTTGCTATTCATTCACAATTATATAAAAAGATTAGAGTTCGATTAATAAACATTAGAGAAAATCGTAGGGACAATCAATAATGGACAATCCAGAAACATTGGACACAAGACAAAGACAATAAAAACAAACAGAAAAAACGCATAGCACAGAACAGAAAGCTTAAATGTTGAGCACCAAGGACCCCACAAAAACACAAGAAACGGATGTGAACGCATATGCC